>OY754960.1:59242425-59556596 GCA_963576555.1 Ferdinandea cuprea
GGGCACTGTCAATCCTACCAACAAGGTTTTGAAGCGCAGTCTCGCAGGATTTTCCGCGCTGATAGGCATGTTGCATCTCAGAGAGAGGGTGTGATCGAAGAGCAACTTAGCATGCAGCTCAACCAGTCTTTCCAAACTTTTCAGTAAGAAGGAAGACAGACTTATGGGTCTAAAGCTTTTGGCTAGAGTGTAGTCAGACTTACCAATTTTTGGTATGAAAACCACTTTAACCATTCGCCATGGGGAAGGTATATAGGCCAAGGCCAAGCTCGCGGTGAAAATTCTTTTCAACATTGGCAAAACCTGACTTAAACCTTGTTTCAGCAAAACTGGATAAATTCCATCCGGACCAGGTGACTTGAAACTCTCAAAAGATGCAATGGTATATTTGATAGCATCATCAGTCACCACTCCCGATGCAAAATACCAGCTGTGCCGCGTGGTATTAGTCGGTTCAAATGTAGCCACAGTCGTAGAAACAGGGCACGTAAGTTCAAAGCAGCGGGTGAGGACGTTGTTCAGATCCTGAGCAGACCTCTCCACTCCCTGTCTTGATCTAAGTTTGAGTGAGTTGACAGAGTTCGCAAGCTCCTCTCAAAACCGTGGCCAGTTCGTTTTTCTCGGATTTCTCCTCTCTAGCGAAGGTGTAAGTTCGCAGTAGATTTCAAATTCGATGTATCTGTGATCTGATAAGGTGCTATCTGGCGATACCTTCCCTTATGTTGCATTTGCTGCTGCCCCAAACAGTGTTTTGAGCATTAGCATCACAGCACAAGACAAGACCTAACCTTTTGGATTCACAAAACTCTACGAGCTCTGCAACAGCCTTTGGTGGAGGAGGGTTAGAGAGTCATAGGGGAAATAAGCCGATGCAGCGACAAAGGTTTCCCAGTTATCATTTGCATGTTAAGTTATAGAAACAGCCACCAAAACTTGGCTACAAAAGCTTTTCATCATAGTAGCTGTAAAAGATTTCGATACAATAAGACAAGTCCTAGGTCTTTCGGATTGCTCATCATAAAGAACGTGGTATAAATCACTCAAGCAACCAAGACCACAGATGCGATTTTTCCACACTCATGGTTCCTGGATGGATATTATGTGTGATTTTGTTCTACTAGCCACAAGCCTGCTACTTAAAGGAGCGGTAGCGGTCTTGCAGTGCTGTAGGTTAATTTGAGTAAACAAGATGGATGAACAGTCTGGGTTACGTCCAGTATTAGTACAGTAAAACTTTTTACTGGAAAAAAGGTGGGTCCGCGTTGACAGTAGAACTCGTGACAGGATCATAAGAAGAGAAAAAAGTCGTGTTTTAGTTAAGACCATAAACTACAATTGGATTTTTGGAAGACCTGCTAAATATTGGTAAAATTTGCTCAAACATTTTTTTTCAATAGTTGTGATTGAAAAAAAAAAGTCTTTGTCTAAATCCTCGTGAATTGTATCTCGAAGACCTGTGTTAAATTTCGTGAAGATCGGTTGAGTGGTTTACGAGGTTTGAAGCTGTAAAACCCATGTAACCCCTCAAATGGGGGTTGAATAACAGCAGTCTCAGCCGATCAGTGCACACTCCCATGTGCGCTGAATAACACGTATTGAATCTACGTCAGATGCAATTGGAAATTCACTGGAGGGTAAACATCTTAGAAGGGGTTTCCTTCAATTTAGTATTGTGGGACAAATTATGGCACGCTACTGATTTTGAAAAAGCTTCCCCATAAGACGTGTACTGCCAATTTATATTGGACAGAGTATAGCTAATTGCAAGGTTAAAGTATAGTAGTGTGCTTTAATAGAACCCCACTAATAAACGATTTCACATATTCATTAAGTAACCTTCGTACTTTCTTTCAATCTACTACAATTTCAACAAAGTTGTTATCAAACAACACAAATGTCAAATCAATTTTATAGTTCTCAAAAAAAAAATTGCAAATTAAATATTAAAATCAGTTCGAGTGACGAAAGTTTATTTGCCGATTCGTTTGAATTGTTTTGTCCCTTATCGTCAAATAATTGATCTTCATCGTAAGTAAAGGGTGATTTTTTAGCTGGTTTGGTTTTGGCAACACTGGTTTTGACAGCTGACGTGTGTTTAGTACCTTGTGTCACTGTCAAACAGCTTCAGTTTGGTTTGCAATTTAACCATGGATCGTCTTACAAATGACCAACGCTTGCAAATTATTGAATTTTACTATCAAAATTTGTGCTCTGTGAAAAATGTGAAAATCCGCTGTTTTCTCGAAAAATTGTGTTCAGCGATGAGGCTCATTTTTGGTTGAATGGGTACGTAAATAAGCGAAATTGCCGCATTTGGAGTGAAGATCAGCCAGAAGCATTGCAACAGCTACCAATGCATCCCGAAAAAGCCACTGTTTGGTGCGGTTTATGGGCCGGCGGCATTATTGGGCCATATTTCTTCAAAGATGATGCGAATCGCAGCGTTACTGTCAATGGTGAACGCTACCGAGCGATGATAACAAACTTTTTTTTGCCCGAAATGGAAGTTCTTGACTTGCATGATATGTGGTTTCAACAAGACGGTGCCACATGCCACACAGCATGCGAAACAATGGCGCAATTGCGAGGCGAGTTTGGTGAACAGTTAATTTCACGTTTCGGGCCGGTCAATTGGCCGCCTAGATCGTGCGATTTGACACCATTAGATTATTTTTTGTGGGGGTATGCCAAGGCTAATGTGTATAGGGACAAGCCCGCTTCGATTGACGCACTGGAAGCCAACATCCATGCATTCATTCGTGAGATACCGGCCGATATGTGTGAAAGAGTATGCCAAAATTGGACTCAGCGGATGGGCTACCTGAGACGCAGCCGCGGTCAACATTTGCATGAAATTATCTTTAAACATTAAATTGCAAGGTTCAAACTATCGATTCAAATAAATATTTCATTCATTTTTTCGAATTTTTTGTGTTTTTTTTTTAAAAAAAGTTCTAAACCTCTTAAAAAATCACCCTTTATGATCTGTCCCTAGAAGTTGCAATTTATTTATATTTTCTTCTTCAAAGGTATTTTGTGCGGTGGCATGTTTGTTTGTCGTTATCGTTATCGTCGTTGTCCCTTTCGAATTGTACAATAATTTAAATGTATTGCTTATCCATCTGGCACTTTTCAGTACATTTGTGTACTAAAATACACATTTGGTACCATTTAGGTACCATTATATTGTACAGCAGGCAACACCTGCTTCGAAATGTCAATTTATACGTTTAAAATTTTACGTCATAGTGACGTCAGAATGACATCCGCATGACAAGTTTGGATGACCGACTGATCGCACCTTAACTCACGAGCTAACTAAAGGTGGCCCTATACGACGAAACATGGTCGTTGAACTTGTTCGTTTGCGATATCCCCTACACGGCGAACATATTTGGCGAACATTCATTTCGTGCTGATTCTTTAAAGAGTAAACATATGCGATAAAGAAGCGCAAATGGTTTTTTTTTTAGATTTAAATGTGCAATGTGGACAATAAAAATGGAGAATCTTATAAAAAAAAAAACAAAAATAAGAGAGAAATTTCTGTAGGAATATCAAAAAAAATGTTTTCATTTGCGTACTAAACCATCGTTAAACCACCACTCACTGTTAAAAAACGACAGGTAGTCTTTTTGTTTTATTAATATCGTTTTACACATAATTCATAACTTAAGGGTAACTCACAGTTGACTAATGTTTATTAATACGGGTGTTATAGCTATGACTGGGCACTAAATTTTTATTGTTACATGATTTGTAAAAAGTGTAAACATTTTTATTTAAGGATGCACTAAATGTAATTATTAGTAAAGGTAAGATGAAATTGCATGCCAAGTGGTAATATAAATGCCACTTCTGGTAGATAGAGAAGTTTTTATGGAAGCCGTATTTCGGTAAAATGTCGTCAAGAAGCATGCTGAATGAGCTTTCCGGTTCCATAGAGTCTAGCAAAGACAGATGACCTCCACGGTAGGAGTAGGGGTTTACGTTATTCGAATGGAACAGTCGATGAATACTCAGTCTTGCCTCCATTTGAATGTGTTTTTGTATGGGTGTTTTAGACCCAATATTAAGAGCTAAGGTAGGAGTGCAACGAATACAACCTGTTATACAGTTTCCAGCTATACGTTGAATTCGTTCTAGCTTTATAACGGTGGTGATCTCGTTAGTCTTCGTACACCAGACCAAAGCGGCATAGGCCATCGCGGGTCGAACCACGTTCGAATAGAGCCAGTAAATCATCTTGGGTCTATGACCCCAGTTATTACCGCAGACTCGTCGGCAGATCCATAAGGATCTAGTGGCTCTGTTTACGGTACGTTCTATTTGAGAATTCCAGGACAATTTACTGTCCAGAATAATTCCCAGGTACTTGGCTTCCCGTGAGAAATCTATTGCTTCGCCATACATAATGGGACGAATGAGAAGGTTCAGTTTTCTCCTTTTTGTAAAAGTGAATCCTCTTAAAACCACGGTTGTTGTCTTTACGAGAAGAAAAATCGTCACTGGTCTGTCCCATCTCGTGCTTAAAGGTGTCATCATCCCTATATCCGATGAAATCAAATATCTGGGTGTAATCCTCGATAAAAAAAACTTCTATGGTCCAAACATGTCGAATCGAAAACCGATAAAGCGCTGTCGACTTTCTGGCAGTGTAAAGGCGCTTTTATTAAGACATGGGGCTTGTCTCCCAAACGGGTCCTACTCTCATACGCATCGGTTGTATGGTGGAACAGGCTTTTGCGGAAACGTGTTACTGATTCTTTTGCCAAACTCCAAAGAACGGCATGTCTCGGCTCCACAGGGGCCTTCCCTAGCACCCCGGGCTCTGCTCTAGATGCTTTGATGAATCTTCCTCCCCTTGATTTATTTATTATGGAGTGTACGCTAAAAACCCTCTTTCGCTTAAAGAGAGGTGGTTTCTGATGCAATGACACCAGAAATCCTTCTGCGAAAAAACTACCACGTCAATTTTCCACAGGTAACGGAATGGCTTCGGTCAGACTCTGAACCATGGATTGAATGCCATTGTATTTGACACGAATTTTATGTAGACGGCATTTGGAAGGTATGTCAGATATATCTTCACAGAACCGCCTGAATGATTCCTTTTTTCGCCTTTCTGATTTCTTTGTAATAGTTGGTGAGAACACTAGAGTACGACTGCCAGTCTCCATTGCGTTTAGCTCTGTTGAATAGTTTCCTCACTCCAGATCTGGGCTTTTTAACGTCAGTGGTCCACCAGACGGTTTCCCTTTTTATGTTTTTGGTCTTAAGGGGGCAGTTTTCCTCGAAGGCAGAGACAATAGAAGATCTGACCAGGTCGGCAAAACGATCTAGTGTGTCTTTCGTATCAATTCGAGGTGTTATTCCATTGAGAGCGTGATTTAGGTGCTCTCTGTACGAGAGCCAGTCAGTGTTTCTCTTTGGATGGGGTTAGCTTCAACCATATTAAATCGAATGTGCCTGTGATCTGAGCATGAGGGTTCAGATGACACGTGCCTATTAGAAAATTGTTAGACAGAGAAGTGGATAGGGTAAGGTCGAGGTCTTCTCTTCTATCTGCGTTGATAAAGGTTGGTTCACTTCCGATATTACATATATTTACATTGTTACATGTGATAAAATCAAGTAATGACTCAACTCTTTTATTCATGTCCGAGCTGCCCCATATTATGTGGTGTACATTCGCGTCGCAACCAAGGACAATATCTGTCCGGGAGCGTTTCCTAAAGTCGAGTAGGTTCTGTTCTTCCAATGGGGCGCATTTGGAAGAGTCACCAGGGAAAAAGGCGGACGCCATGATTATTTCCTTGGTGTTGTTAATCTTCACAATGTCTGCCGTGAGGTCACTGAGATGAACTCTGTCAATGGAAAACAATTTATGTTATTATTAAAAATAAAACAAGTTCTAGGTCTACTGGATGTGGTATAGGATTTTCCCGTTTGTGCTGGTCCATGGTTCTTGCACAAGGGCAATGTTAAGACCGTTGGTGTTCATGGTCTTAGATAAGACTGCCGAAGCAACCTTAGCGTGATGAAGTTTGATTTAGACAACCTTCATATTAAATTTGTCGCTCTGAGGGGGCTTTTCTGTGCGAGTCCCCTCTTTTTCCGCCTCGTCCTCTGGGCTGTTCGAGCCGATTCGTGAGCCGGCGTGTGGGTTTGCGTACCGGATTAGGGTTGCTTGACCTGGCAGAGGGAGCAGAAGAGTTATTGTCTTCTTTTCCTATCTGCTGCATTTTGGGTTTAACAACTGGTGTAGGAACAGGCATTACCGCTCCCACAGGAGACTGTATAGGGTCCACCATCTAACGTTTTTTTTCAACTAGTGCTTATTTCCCGAATGGTAACACTTAGCTCATATCTGATTTGACAGATAATTAGTTTTATCCTTCCGCTGAACGAATATGGTTGTGTATACGCTTGAACAACGAACAATAAAAACAACTACAACAACAACAAGGAGTGGCGGTTACAGTCAATGGCGATCGTTATCGGGCCATGTGGAACGAATTTTTGTTCACAAAAATTGAAGAGGAGGATATTGGCAACATATACTCGATGTATTGTGCCCTGTTTAAAAAAAAAGAAGTTATTTGGCGGACCCTATATAACTCCGAGGCTTGACTCCGACCTGGAAGGCTCGGAAGTTCTAGAAATATTAGCGGAGGAGCAGGCGGGAAACGATGGATCAGCCACTTTAGGCACCTGCACGCTGCTGTTAGGCTCTGTGGTGTTTGATAAGTTCTTAGTGTAAGGATTCTTCTTGATCCTGAACTGAACCCGGTTCATATTATAAAACGGTTGATAGTTTAGGTCCTCAAGGAGTTTCACTGAACACTCATCCATCAAAATAGTCAAGGCTAGACCCTGGGAGTTCGATACCTTCCAGTCCATGCTAGGTAGAACTTTGTTCTGCAGCGCTTGTTCTGGACGCTTGTTGGCTGGGGATGCCTCGTTGGAAGCTGGTTCCTTGAAGAGTTTATCCAGTGCCGCGTTGTAGGAGAGACCATCTGCTAGAAGACGCTTGAGCTTCTTCTTGTTGTTGTTTTTAATGGCTTCAGGAGCGTCCGAGCACCTCCTGTAGGCCGCTTCCGTGAACACGGAGCTCACGATGGATTCAATGTACACACTCACGTGGTGTACTAGGTTCCGAGATCTTTGGGATTCTGGAACAACCAGTTTTTTCAAGTTGTCCTCTTTAGATCCGCCATATTCAGTCTACGGCAGGGACACCTCCTGCAGAAAGTGGTTCTTCACCACGTATGGACGGTCTTAGGAGTTTTTCGCTCCCTGATCCTCTTACCTGATGCCCCCTAGCCTGGCCACCATTAACCGTGAAGGCTGTTTTTTCGATGTCGGCGGGATCCATTTCAATTCGGTGAAAGGCGCTGGCTTGATCGACTGTAGAGAAATACATAGATCTGCCGAGTTTATCTAATATTTAATTTATGTTAGGCAGAGGATATAGGTCACCAACAGTTTCTTCAATTAAATTTTGTTACGGCGCAGTGGATTACCTGAAAAGAAAAAAAAAGAAAATACGTTAGACACAGCTGATCAGGTATTCCACTGACCTATATTTACCCACCATGCATTTCCATGTCCCATCTCTTTCATGTAATACATGATCCCGACTTCCAAAACCCAGCAAAACAAACGAACACACTCACCATGTCTAATTCCTAAATCCTCGTCCTAAAAAAAATAACCACTAATTATTATTTTAATTTCATTTTATTAACACAAAAATACTAACCTGCCAGTCCGTCCAATTTCCTAGCGGTCGTTTGTCAGCTTTGATTTTTTTTTGTTTTTACACTTTATCAATTTCTCCCATCCTTCTTCTCTCTATTTCCTACCAAAATTTCCCTAGACCAACTGAACTGAAGGATGAGAGAGAAAGTAACAGAAGTAGGGATTTGTGAAAATGAGTAGAAAAAAAAACAAAGGAAGGGGTAATTTTGACGAAAGCAACAAAGTCGATTGTGTGGTCAATGCCCTTTTATAATCAGATTGATTTTTGTGCTTTCGTCGGCATCTGACGTAGTTAGAAGTAACAATCACATTGGTAAATATCTTTTTTTTGAAACACAAAAAAATAAAAGAAAATTTTTTTCTGAAAGAAAAAGGGAAGAAAAGAAATCATTTTGATATCGAATTAAAGAAATCCTGGGTAGTATATATATTCCTATATACAATATATACAAGTATACAAGTGGGAGGAGAATCTGGTGGACAGTCGCAGCAGAGTAGAGGTCTTGGGGCTTGAATTTGGGCTTCCACTGGTTGGGAGCACCCAAACCTCTGCCGCCTTTTGGTGCCTTGCCCGGGAGGGTTCTCGTGTGGCGTATAACCGTATTAACGGACAGGTGGAGGTTGTACGGCCAAGAGCCGCAACCCACCTTAATTCAAGGACAACCTGGCCTTTAAAAAAAAACTTTTTTTAATTTTCTTTTCTTTCCAAATTTGGAATTTGGATTTTTTTTTATTGAATTTGATTTTGAGTGTTTTTTTTTTTCTTTTAAATTAGTTTAGTGATTTAAGTAATTTAAATTTAGATTTATTTTAATTTTTTTTTTCGTAAGATCTTTAGAATTTTTTTTCGTGTGTGAAGAGTTCTGCTCTTATTTTTTTTTTTGTGTGCGCGGTAAGGCCGAATTGGCCCAAAATTCTTCGGACCTCTTCAGTGCTGGTACCAGGACTTCGGGGGACGTTAAAAACCGTGAGTAGTTTTAGTTTTTTTTTGGTAATTTTATTTTTGAATTTTAGTTTTTAATTAAGTGCAGAATTTTATTTTTTTTTTCATTTTCCTTTATTGTACATTTATTTTTTTTGAATTTTGGTTTCCTTTTTTTTGATAGTTTTAAGTTTTTTTAAATAAATTGGATATGCCCTTATGGCAAAATTAATTCATTTGGTTTTTGAATTGTGCATATGAATATGCGCGGCTAATTTATTCCTTTTCGCGTACGGTGTGTGGACGGCTGTGAAGGCCGCCTTTCTGTAGATGGACATGACGTGACGGAATTTAACTGACTATGACGACAGAACTTAACTGACTATGACGACAGAACGTGACGACCAACTTTTGGCGGCAGAATTTAAGATGATTGTAACTGGGGGGTCGCCGAGGGGCTATCACTCATAACATCGGCCAGAGTGATAGCTATGGTTGTGTCGAAAGACATAAGGGTGGGCTGGCTAACCCTTGCCAATAACATCTGGCATGTCTAAGGTTCATAACGAACCGGTATCTAAGATTAATATAGGGAAAGAACATTTCGTATAGGGTAAGATAGATTTAGGATAGAATTAAGTTAGAGTAGGTGTAGCTAGGGGCTAGCTCTACCATTTAGTTTAGTTTAGAGTAAGCTTAGGTTAGTTAGGTTAGTTCCGCGATGTCTTTCCCTTCTCTATCTTGGGTATTGCCCTAAGTCCGTGGACATTTTCATCTTCAATGCTTTTACTTCCTTTTCTCTTGTTTCACTTTCCTATCTTTTTAGTCCGTCCGAGGTCTACGTAGAGTAGCTTTCTTCTCTATTGTTTATTTTCTTTTTATAATCTCTCCTTGGCATGGATAAAACTTTGTTGAAGTGAGGGGACAAGAAACACCCCCGTCCGACGAGCTGAGCCGAGCAACCACAAGCATGCCGCGCTCCCCTCACCAATACCGAAGTTGCCTCTGTGGCTTGACCCTGGTGCACAACAATTTTGGTAATCAATGACAGTCGCCATTTTCTTTTGTCACTGAAGTCAATTTTTTTTGTTGTACTTTCCAGATTAGCGAGCTCCATTGCGAATAACTTGGTCGAATAATGATATTTTGAGGTATCTCACTGACCTGTGTTTTTACAACTTCCCTATGTACATAGGGGTACCTATACGACTTTGTATAAATGGGCAAGTCGTCGCCTGTTTTGGTCTTGTGTTTAATTCTAAAGGGTGTTTTTTTTAGGTTGGTTGGTTTTTCTTTGGTTGAAACATTCGATGAGCGCATAATTTCGAGGAATGGACCTGCCAATTGGATCGTGTGATTTGACACCATTGGATTATTTTCTTTGGGGATATGTGAAGTCAGGGGACGTGGTTGAAAATTGGACCTCTAGACTTGTCTTTATTCGAACCAGTCGCGGCGGCCACATGCCCGAAATCATATTTAAACATTAATGGCATAAAATTATTATTCCAATAGAGCCAAATTGATGGATATCACGATTTTCTTGTGTTTTATTTCAATTCGAAGTTCTATACCTCTAAAAAAACACACTTTATTTTTAAATGTTGGACTTCTTTTAAAAAAACATCTTCAAATTCATGGCACATTGAAGGTTTTCCTTTCTTCGACGTTGAGGTGGGATGTTCTTATACAGTTTAAAATATAATTTTTATACCCTATCCTAAGGGTATATTAATTTTGACACATAGTTTGTAACACCCCTTAATATTCGTCGTAGACCCATAAAAGTATATATATTTATGATCAGGACCAAATCCTAAGACTATTTAGCAATGTCCGTCCGTCCGTCCGTCCGTATCAACTTTTGAGGCCTTTAAAGTTATGCTAGGAGGCTGAAATTTGGAGCATATACTCCCTAGGGTCCCGAAATGGTAAAGTGTTAAAAGTTTTTAAATCCGCCCACTGCCACGCCCACAATTTAGAAAAAACCGTTTTAAGGCTTAAGTTAGAGAGATAAAGTTGTAAAACCTTCACAAGATATGTAGGTACTGCCTACCTTTATAAATTTGTCATATAAAGTTTTTTGCCACGCCTACTTTTTGTGGGCGTTTTTCACTAAAATGCTGTTTTCTTTGAAAATTTTCATAGAAATCGAAAAAAAATGTTTAACAATATATTTAGCCAATATTTTTTCCAATATATTGCCCATACAAAGTTTTTGGCCACGCCCACTTTTTGGGGGCGTTTTTTCAAAAAAATATTTTTTTTTCTTTAAATTTCATAGAATGAAATAAAATGCTATCCATAATCTTCCTAATGCTTTTTTTCTTTGGGGTACATAGGGATAAGGATAGGGTATCATACTGTTCGCCCCCAGCGGACTGTAGCCTTTCCTTATGTTTTAATATGCTTTTTTGGTGTTTTGTTGTTTTGACTGGCTGATCTTAAAGAATGGTTTGGTCTTAAGGAGAGTCTTGAGACGGAAATGTCAACGGGAAGTTTCACTTTAATTTTTGAATATGCTGGTATAATGTATTATTGTGAGATTAAATTTGGTTTGAATTATAGAGGAGTATTTGCATTATTTGTTATTAATCGTTGAGATTTATATTTATAAAATTTGAAAAATAAGAGTTATATGCAATCTTTTTAGTTGAATTCTAAAAACCTAGAAATTTTAATCATTTCATTAGCATGGTGTTTATTCAAAACATTAGAAATCATTAGGTGCAGTATACTCCATGTCTTTTGATTGGATTTATTTGGGGTTGATAAAATATGATGAAGCGCCAGTGTCAACAAGGAGTTTTAATTTACCAAAGGGTGAAGATATTGATATAGGGTAGAGACCATGTATATTTACATCTGTCTATTATGTTTGTCGGGGGTTGGAGGCATTTGGAAGAAAATTAGTACTACCATTTTCGTTATTTTGTTGGAACTCAAGTATTAAGTATTAATTAGTTATTGGTGGGATTGTTCCCTTATCTTGTTTAGTTGTTATTAAGTTGCTGCTATTGCCGGAATATGTATCTATAGGCTCTAGTGCATTTCTATTACGTCTGTTGCCAGATCCAATGTCCATTGGTTCTGGATACCTACTAAAATTGTAGAAATATGGATTCGTGTTGGCAGGTTGTGCTCTTTGTTGTATAGGGAAATTGGCATTATTAATGTTTTGCTAAATTGGTCTTAGCTTAGCTGTGTTCTTTTAAAAGATTGATTACTGGTTCGTCCTTGTCTATTCCTGTTGTTTATTATTATTTCGTCCACACTGTTGTATTTTAGTTTCCTGTCTATATTGTTGTCTGTTATTGTCTTGTCTATTGTTATCATTATTGTATTTTGCAAATATTTTGTTAGGTAATGAAAAATTAAAACCCTGACTAAGTGTTTTCGGCTTCATCGCTCGTTGAAACGTTGAACCTAGAGGCTGTTTTAGTTCTGATAGGAATGAGTTTAAATACATTACGTTGTAAAGGATTTTGTGTCGGACTGTACCAATACTGTCCCAAACATATTGAGGACCTCGATGTGGTAGTTCTATAGTCACTTTGCACTATTTTTATGGAGTTACTTTTAATTATTCACTACCATTTGATTTGATTTTTGACAGCACTGTTTAGCTGTCGTTTTGGTATTTAACCGATTTCACTATTTTATCACTTTCTCGATTAGCCGTCGATGTGGTAGTTCAATGGTCCCTTTACATTATTTTCATGTAGTTACTTTTTATGCCATATTCACTACGATTTTTTTCGATTTTTGATCACTTCGATTAGCTACCGTTGTGGTATTTAATCGATTTCACTAATTTTTACTTATTAATTGTTACTAGAACACTGTTACTATTGATTCATTTGGTTCTTTCCAAATTCGTTTCAATGAGCCGTTGAGACGTTTATACTCGTAGCCGTCGGCTGCGCGAGTTAGGTGAAGATTCCGGCAATTAAATAAAACAAAAAAAATAATTTTGGACCGAGCTTCGCTTCTTGGAATTGGCATTGCATAATTTACATCGTGAGACCGGAAAGGTGAAAAAGTAGATACAAATTAAGGGGGACAGTAGTTCCCAGACAAATTTTTTTTAGCGAATTTAGCACATAACATATTATCTAAAAAAACTGAGTCTAAATTGATTTAAATAGCAATATTTACAATTACAAAAAATTTCCCGTGAATTGAAAAATTCTTGCCGCGAACTGTCACTCTTTATTCACAATCCACATAATACAGCCATCCACAAATCCGCGAATGAAAAATTCGTTCGAATATAACCTTAAAATTGACACATCTTGCTGCTAATATTTACAAATCAGATTCGCGGGTACCTGCGACCAAAAAAAAATTGTCATGTGAAAGAAATTTCAGAATATTTGCCTTTTCGCAGTTCGCGGTTCGCTCTCATGTGAATGATCCTTAAAGGACTGTTCAACTTTTTGCCTATTCGCAGTTCGCTCTCATGTGAACAGTCCTTTACAACAAAGCTAGAAAATTAGCAAAAATAGTAACTCACTGATAGATCAAAGAACAAACACGGGAAAATATAAAATATTATTTATTTTCCGTGGTAGCCGCCTCTTTTCTTTAACTTTGCACCCAAACAACTTAAGAGTTGTAAAATTATACGCGGAGGTAGAATTTGAAGAACAGATACCGAAACATATCAAACAGAGTGTATATTCCAAAAAAGAGGCTTGGCAACCGCCCATTTATCGAACTCTTTCTACAGTTATGAAATTTTACATGTCGGTAGTTGTTTTTAAGGCAAACAAGGAAATATGTAAAAGAAATTCCATTTTCCTGGAAAGTTGACATTCAATCAAAATTCTCACAATTTTAAAATTTTTCAAAATTGTTCATGTATAAAGAATTTTAGCAAAAGTATTTAAATCACACCAGAAACATAAAATGTTAAAAGTTAGCCAAGTTCTCTTAAACAATCGTTTTTAAAATCGTGAACATTGGGGTATATATCTTCAAAATTCAAATTGGAAAACTTGCCAAGTATAAAAATATAAGTTCCATTTGAGAAATGTTTAATAATTATAATACGAACTTGTTTTGTGGTTGACTCGTAAAACAAAAACGATTTTTGTATGAGAGAACTTGACTATTTATGTTTTTGTTGTGATATTAGATTATCAGAATACAAATATATAATTTGAGTAAAACTAGGTATATTGGATTACCAAGAAAAAGAAATACAATTCGATATCAAAACGTGTATTAATAAAAGTGCAAATTTAGCAGGATGTGCTGGGGTATGCATTTAAGTATTGTTGGGTCTTTGTATGTGTAACTGGCTTAACACCATTCGGCTGAATTGGTCTGATCTTTGAACAGCATCCATCATCGGGGAGATTCATATAGCCAGGAATTTCCACGTTGGGTGAGTGTGGCCACTCCGCACTTATAGTTTTTTTGTTGACATTGTTTATCCCTCGCCCTCAACCACTCTCTTCCCCTTTCTTTTCCTGTTATCAACCTTTGGTCCCGTCCTCATCTTCATTTTCTGTTACTTTTGTAACCTCTAATTCCTCTACATCTCCACTACAGGCCTATTATAGAATTGGCAGGGAATATAAGGATGCTGTCGAAATATATTATTTTTTAAGGAATCAATGACCTTTCCAATATTTTGTAAACGTCTCTTGATTTTAAATTTAAACTTGATTTTATTAAAAAAGTGTTCCTTTTGCTTTGACGGATAATCTCTTATACTTCTCTAAAGGCAAGTGCACAGATGAGTAACTATACAGATAGTAGACTCAGCATACCTCTGTCCCTTTGAACCCGCAAAAAATTTTAAAAATGGGGAAAAAATCCACTCTCAAATGTTCTATCGGTGAATACGTGTGAGCCAGCCAAATAAAGTACGGAGGGGTTGATGGGTCAAAAAATATGTCATTAGCGCGGCAGTTTTGCAAGAATTCCAAATGGCAACAAAAAACAGCTGATTATTGCGGATGTGTTGGGAAAGTGCTGCGAAGTATTGAGTTAACGTAGTTCAAGTTTAATAGATATTTTAATTGAAATGATTATAAAAAAAAAGTTTAGTATATAATAAATAATGAAGTTGTTGCAATTAAATGGGAATATTTTTAGTGTTTATAAGAAATAGTTCTCAATTTTTTATCTGCATTAAAATAAACATACTTGGGTTGTTATATTTTTTTCAGTTTTGTTAATAATGTGAGATAAAATGTATATATATTAATTTTTTTTTATTGCATGAATATTACTAAATTAGTAATGTTTGGGTGTAAATTATTTACAGTTAATAGTTTTGGATTAGTTGTTTATGCTTTGGTAGTTTTATTATGTCTTTATTGAACATATGAAAGTTTAATATATTTACATACATATTCGGAACGTTTATATGAGAGCGAGCGAGCGAATTGACAAACTGCGGCAAAATATCTTTAAATGCATTTTTAAACACAAAATGTTGACTTGACTATTCCAATTCAAAGATAATAAGGTTATTAAATTTATTTTATTATGCTGAACAAATTTAATAACGTTATTATCTTTGCATTGGAATAGTGAATAGCGGTGATTAAAATAGCAGTGTATTTATGAAAAACTATGTCAAATTATTGAAATGGTCAGTTAGCTAATCATGCGTTACTCATTAATTTTATTCATTGTGCTTTTATTTATTTTACCGACAATTTTAGTAATTTTAGGAAATATTTCATTAATTCACTGCTCAAAAATTTATCGCACCTTCCAGTTAAAAATTATTTAATTTTAATTATTTTACTTAACATTCGACAAATCAACCAACGAAATAATTTAATTGTTACTGACAATTTAAAACGGGAAAGCCAAAAATCCTCTCAGTCGACTATCTGTATAATTACTCATCTGTGGGCAAGTGTTTGGAACCTTATTACAAATAACAGATGAGTAATTATACAGATCAAGTAGACTGAGAGGATTTTTGGCTCTCCGCCTATCGTTTTATATTTGCTTCAAAAAGGCGTAGTACTGTGTTCGTAAATATTTTGAGTGTATTTGATGAGTATATTTGATAAATTCACTTCTATTTGATTCGCTGCTATTCACTATCCCAATTCAAAGACAATAACGTTATTAAATTTGTTCAGCATGATGATATTATACATTATTACTATTATTATAATTCATCATTATGATGAAGTACATTTAATGTCGTTATTATCTTGGAATTGAAATAGTAAAGCTTACATTCTGTGTTTATAAATGCATTAAACATTATTTCGTTGCAGTTTGTCCATTCGCTCGCTCGCTCTCATATGAACGTTCCGAATATGTATGTAAATATTTTAAACTTCCATATGTTCAATAAAAACATAATAAAACAACCAAAGAATTTAATATACATAGAAAACTAATCCAAAACTAATTACTATAAATATTTTACACCCAAACATTACCAACTTAGTAATATTCATGCAATAATAAAATAATATATACATTTTATCTAACTTTATTACCCAAAATTGGAAAAATATAACAACTGAAGTGTGTATGTTTTAAGGCAGATAAAAACTTTAGAACTATTTCTTATAAGCACAAAAAATATTCGCATTTAATTGAAACAACTTCATATTTATTATTAAACTATTATGGAATGTTCATAAACATTTCAATGAAAATATCTATTAAATCCGACACATCCGCTATAATCAGCTGGTTTGTGTTGCCATTTGAAATTCTCGCAAAACTGACAGCGATAATGACATATTTTTGACACATCAACGCCTCCATATTTTATTTGGCTGGCTCACATGTATTCACAGAAAGATCATTTTTTGTGGGTTCAAATGGACAAGGTTATACTGAGTCGACTATCTGAATAATTACTCATCTATGATCACGCCAAAGAAAAGTGTATAAAGCAAGAATAAATCCTTTTCAAATTTATAAAATGCTACATTTAAAAAAAATTCATGTCAGATGTCAGCCGGAATGTAAAAGATTTTAGTACAATTCTTAGCTAAATTTTTAGGAAAACAGTCAGTTAGTTATTGTATGGAGAACCATTTATTATTAGAGAAAACTTAACAAACGCATACGTTTTTTATCTGTGTGCTATCTAACACATGAATTAACGAGCGAGAAGGGTTTTATTAATATAATTATTTTTTAGTGTATTAGTGTATAGTGCATTTGGTATGTGATAGTGTTTGTAAAAGACAAGAATTCAGTGTCACACATTTCTGCTCTTCATGAGTTATCGAGAAGGAAATGAAATAAACTTAGTTTTATGCATATTTGCCAACTGAATTTTTTATATATATATATAGATAATACTTCTATCAATGTTAATTAATAAAGTATTCAATTAAAAGTTCAACCAAAAAAATTTGATTGTTGTTATATGAATCTATGTGACAGAAAAATCTATACGTGTAATGTAATAAGTAAAGCAATATTTTCATTTGTGTCGAACAAACAACAACATTCACTTCCACGACAATTAATTTGCAACCACTTTTCTCACAAATCTGTTCTACCTCAAAAGCAAGTGCAAAAATTCTGCTCGGAGCAGAGTCCAGGCAGAGTCATTGAACAAAAAGCAAACATGAGCTGGACAGACATTTTTCTTATTGAACACGAAAACCCGTAATATACATGCTTTGCACGGAGTTGGACTGCCTCATTGAACAAAGCTTATATTTAAGAATGCCACAAAAATACCTTTGTATTCACCAAGTGACGAAGAAACTTGTAATTGTTTCGAATTGACCCCTGAAGACCAAGAGGTAGATTTGAGCCATTTAAATAAAGAAGAATTAAGCGAAATGCGAAAATTATTAGGAAAATATAAAAAAAAATTTATTTCAAAAATTGATCTCTATAAACAAATACAGACTCCATTGCACATGAAATAAGAACAAAGACCGACCAACAAATAAACTCAAAACTACCAAACTTCACAACCAAATTGAAGAAATGGAAACTCAGGGTAATGTAAACATTTAAACAGAATTCTCAGGAGTCAACAAAATACAACAACTAATGATAGAACTGTTCAGCGGTAAAAGAGAAATAATATTCATCAAAGCAACTTTCAGACCTAGGAAAATAGGAACAATAGAATAACTTCACAAACAAATCTCTTTATATCATACAAAAGAGAGTATGCATAGTGGTATTGCAGAGACTTATCACAGCCTTAAAAATAAAATTTACTACCCAAGGATAGGCAAGGAAATTACAAAAATAATAAATAATTGCAAATCATGTCTACATACAAAATACGAACGGAATCCTATTAAAAAGAAATATGAAATAAGCGAAACACCTAATAGACCAAATGAGATCCTGCATATGGATATTTATTATTTCATGAAGCATACACGAAACTCACGAAGAAAGCGTATGCTTACTATTTACCAAACCGAAATTGGATGAAGAAAATAGTAACCACAGATGAGGAAATAACCAGATAGTCAATTCTGCAATCCCCTATCTCTTTCAACCCACAAAAAATATTTAATATCGGCCGCAGAATCCTCTCTCAATATTCCTATCTGTGAATACGTGTGAGCCAGACACATGAAGTTACATCTAATTTGCTTAATTACCCGCCAAAAATAAGTGTGGGGAGTTTTGCAACATACCCAAATCGCAACAACAAAACAGCTGGTTACGCCGAATGTGAAATATGAAGTACTGCGAAGTGTTGAGTTTATGTGATTCAACTTTTATAGATATTTAAATGTAAATGTTTCTGAACAAACAAAAAATTAGTTACCCAATAAATACGAAGTTGTTAATTTAATTCGAATATTTTTTGCGGTTATAAGAAATAGTTCTCTATTTTTTATCTGGCTTAAAATAAACATTCTTGTGTTCTTATACTTTTTCCAGTTGATTAAATGAGATAAAATGTATATTTATTTGTATTCTTGCGTAAATATTACTAAATTAGTAATGTTTGGGTGTAAAATATTTGTAGTAAATAGTTTGCAATGGGTTTTTATATATATATATACTAAATTATTTGAATGATTTATTATGTATTTATTATTTGATTGTTTTTATTCAGCATATGAAAGCTTAATGAATATACAATATACATATTCGCGTACTTCGGGTACCGTGCATCGATAAAAAAAGTAGAAAATTGTTAATCCTTTTTAAATAATTTTTTGTTACAAACTTTGTACGTTTAGTCATTTAAGTTTTTTAGCTGTTTGTTTTCTTATGCTTTATTTTAAAATTTATAGTAAGTGATCGACAGAAAAAGGTGAACAGAATATAGCTGGAATGCACTGCATAAATATATTGTTGGTGCATTTTTCTATCAAAAATGCTTGGTAGTTGAGTACAACTCATAAATAAGCATGCACATTATGTTACATATATATATTGAATTAATAGCCACACTTTTTAACATATGACTTTATTTGTCATGCTATAATGTTTTGTAATACTACTACTACTAGTAAGTGATTGCAAATGTTGTTAAAAAGTGTTTTCACGTACGAAAAATAATATTTGTAAGGATTTGGATCACGTTTTATTAAAAAGCGTTTTAAACCAGTGCCCAATTGTGTAATGCAAAGTTTCCACTGAGCAATAAACCGAGATTAAGGTTAATCTGCTTTAAATCTCAAGATTGTATGGTTAATCTGCTAAACACAAGGTTAAAAATAAATATAGGTAATAAAATTCGTTTGCATGAAAATTCGGGTTGCGAACACAATATATACGACTCCACACTACTCGCCTACTCTCAACATGTCTCATATCATTTTTTGAATTGCAATTTTGTTCCTTCTACCTATCCCAATATTATGCGACTTCTCCCGACCAATGCAACCATTAAAACCTTGACATTGGTTTAAAGAGTAAAATGGTGGGTTAGTAATATTTTCATTCTTTTTCCACACATTAAACTATAGCAACCAATTTTAATTTATTTTATTTTTGCTTTGTGTTACGTTCAAGAAAAAACATCTGTTCTCTTTTGAAATGTCAATTACGTCCTCAATTTTAAAGCAAAATTGCGATAAAGAGACCAAACGTCAGATTAATCTATTTTCTTCGCTGGAAACGCTGCGTAGAAAAAGATTAAACGCTGAGAGATTAATTCTTAATCTCGGTTTATTTTTTTGTGGAAACGTAGCATAAAATTACTTAAATGCTTCAATATAACCATCCATAACAAAATCCGTGTTTGTAAAGTTATGCTTAAATTTATTGTCAACCAAAAATTTATGATCAACTTACTTATTTGTCACGTTAATCAATATTATTTTGATTATTGTTAATTAAACATTAGAATAAATTAGTTAAACTATAGCTTTATTCTCAATATTATAATATTTTATTATGTTGTGTGGTAAGTATGTTTTTATTAATCCATATTCACCGCATATTTTGCATGTTTATTTTACACACACAAATTTTGAGGTGTAATCTGCTGAAATTCATCAACTGTTCCCAACTTCTTGCTGTAAAAAATTACATTTCTTGGCGGCGGTCATTAGTCCCATATAATTCGAGTCATGTGTGCGCGATTCCTATTTGATTTGCACGTAAAAGCCCATATAAGTGCAAATTATGTGGGGCTTATCAGTTCGACTGATTGTAGGCAAGGTGAGAGATTCTCTCTCGAGTTGACTATCTGGTTAATTCCTCATCTGTGATAGTAGTAGAACTAACCTAATAAAATAATTGTCGATCTTCTCTCCATTTAACGACGAGATTATGATCAGGATTATAGGGATCATAAGGCTCCCACTTCACTGCATTTCTACTGGTCCGCCTGTGTGGTTCGCCGATTCGACCTCAAAAAATATCTCCAGGCCTCCCGATTTTAAATCACTTCATCATTGAGGCCAATCAAATGCTGGTGTTTCTGCATTTGTGTGATCCAGGAGTTTTTAGGCCTGCCTCTTTTACGCGAATGTTGATTGCCATTGCCTTTTGATGGTGTTCGTAGGATGTTTCCGTTAAACATGATATACTGGAATTCGATCAAGCTTTTTTTACTCCTGCTGTCATGCGAAGCATCTTCATCTCAGCTGCTGTCAACTTGCCCTCATAGCTGAAGATAGCTGAGTTTTCCTGCACTTTAGGGTCCGCCGCTTTTCTCTCAAGCAGATAATCTAGGACTGTAATAAAGAGCAAATGACTTAAGAAACTTCCCAAGTGAACACCGACTTACTAAAATAATTGCCGATAATGAATTTAAATCAGAGAACCTTAAAAAATTTTTGTATCAACAACGAGTTGATCTTCACCTCACAAAATCTTACACCCATACAGTTAATAGCGGCGTTGAAAGATATAATTCGACATTTCAGGAAAAGTTAGTAACAATTATCATTGATTCAGAAAGTTCGATAGCACTAAACAATTATAACAATAGGTATCATTCAACCCTTAAAATGTCACCAGAAGAAGCGTTGTGTGGAGACATAGCATAAAAATACAAATTCAGTTAGAAAAAGGAAAGAGAACACAGAAACTCAACAAGAACAACAAATAGGGAAAATTACCACAAAAACAGGAAGATGAAGGTGAAGAATTATAGGAGAAATTATCATAAAAATGAACCGAGATTTAGCACTAAGATATTAGATAGAGAACACCGGTTTACTTGCAGACGATAATCTCAGCCTACGTACTGACAACACCAATAACAACGACTGACCAGTGACAAAATCACGACAGAAAATTGATACTCTATCATTACTATGAGACAAACAAAAATCATTCAGGATACCAAGACAATAAGACGTCCATGTTATCGACACTCAAGAAATAAGACGTACAATTAACGCATTTGAAGTGAATATACAAAATTTAAAAGTTACTAACGACCCAATAATTAGTAAAATTTTGGACAAAAAAAAAGGTTTAGCTTATGTTATTGGAATGGCAAGTAAGTTTCTCTTCTGTACAATGGACGACGAAGACAGAAAAGATATAACAGAAACTTAACAACGCAGTTAACACAGTAAATAGACAAATAGAAATCAATCAGAACTTTAACCAAAGAATAAGCCATCTCAAAAGCATTATATTTATAATTAGACAGGATAGAACTAACAAAATCAGTAAAGGAACTAACAGAGAATGAAAAACGATATATGTTTCAAATCAAATTCTTAGACAATATAGCTTTGACAAAACACGGACTCATACATCCCGGTTTACTAACAGCAACAAAAATCATCGACACAAAATAGACTTTTAAACTCAAAAATATTTACGTAGGAGCCCTCAAATACAACAGTTACACTTTAATTCAAGCAGTTAAAATTCCGAACAATCACAAACACGTTGGTCTTAAATTCCTAACACCTATTTCAAATAAATTTAACTTAGAAGCTATAATTGAAGAATGTCTGTTTATTGAAATAAACAACACAATGTGTCATTGCTCAAATACCATTCAGTATGAAAAAGATCTAATATCTGTATAAAGAATGTCATTGGCTCAGCAACTATAATACTTTCCTTAACATTAATCATTATATTTTTCAATATTTTTCGAAAGCATAAAAAACTCACTATTCAAATAAAAAATATAATAGAAAATATAGTAAAAATAAAATAAAAGAAATTAATGAAGAAATACCTAAAATTCAGGAGAATTTTAATTTAAAGGGGGGGAGAGAAAATCGCCCTTTGTTTGGCGATATATTGGAAAAAATATTGGCTAAATATCTTGTTAAGCATGAATACGCCCACTGCCCACATTTCTAAATTCAAAAAAAATTGTATACTTAACCATTTCGGAGCCCTAGGGAATATGGGATCCAAATTTCCTAGCTTAATTTTAAAAGCCTAAAAATTGCGTACGGACATTGCTAAATAATCTTAGGATTTTGTCCTGATCATAAATATATATACATTTATGGGTCTACGGCGAGGGGTGTTACAAACTATGTGTCAAAATTAATATACCCTTAGGATAGGGTATAAATAGATATTCAACCCACAATTTCTAATAAACTAGACGAAAACGAGACTATCGTTATATTATATTATATAGTTGTCACTATTTTATAAATAGTTTCCTTGACTTTCCCTGACTAATTTGAAAGTTTAATTTATTTAATTTAAAAAACATTAACTCCTTAAAATATAGACACATATTAGATCTGTTCCTTTACTTTTTCAAGTAACTTCAGGTATACATAAATTTAGAGGAGTGGGGTTCAAATTCTCTCAGAAAATGCAAGTTACGAAAAAGTAAAGGAATGCTTTTGTAGTAAATTGTAGTAACCATATTACTTCAAAAAATAATAATAATAATAATAATAATAAATAAGATTGACAGGAGAGAAAAAAAATATTTTCTCAAGGTTAGCTGATCTACGTTCAACACGCTGTCTCTTTGACGCAGACATACCATCGGAGACTGGTGTCCACTGGTGTTGCACCCTGTATTGGTTACAGCAGCTTCATAATTAATTACATGTGCACTGGCAGCACCAACAATTGGTGCGTTCTCGGCTCATACTCCGTCCGTTAGTAGTACTATCGTTGCTGGTAGAAGCACCGGCATAATGGAGACAGACAGATATTTCTTAACGAGCTGGGGTCGCTTCTTCTTGCTTCGGATCGGAAGAAGGGGAGGGATTGCTCGATGAAAGGGTCACGTTTGCTTTATTCGGTGAGACTTCAGCCTGGGTATCTTCTTTACGGCTGTTAACTACAAACATAACTATAATCAACAACCGCCTTCACTTGCACCTATCGGGGCTTGTTGTTGTTATATTTGCAACTAGCTGAGTTGGATTGGTGGTACCGTTGTTTGTGTTCATTCGTGGGTAGTAAGATCTTACCAACTTGACTACAACTACTGCTACTATTAACAAGCTGACGGAGGAGAATGTGTACCGATGCAGTTTTACTTCCAATTGCTGGCTGCTAACACTATTCCCATACCCTACTTGTTTCTCTTCCCTTTCTAAATCTTCCAGCGATTTCTTCCCTTCTGCCAGGCTTGCGATCATATCACCATGACTGCCTAGATGTAACAGCCGACGCTTTGCGGGTGTTTCCTCTGTTAAACCGCTGTATCTTGTTCGTAGTACCTCCATTAGATACGAATGATTAACTCTTGTTTGTTGGATCCTTACGCTTACTTCCTGAACTTGTTCGTACGGTATGCGCATTTCCTTCGTACTTATCTCGCAAGGTCTCAAGATGTGAAGTATCCCGAAACCTCTAAGCTCTGAAGCGTAGCATGTTCCATCACGATTAAAGTCCAAAACTAGTGCTTATTTGATATTGAATAACCACTGATTTCGCGTTGACATCTTCGTGAGAGTCCCCTTGGCAGCTGGTGAGGCAACATAGTTACAGTTCATTTGTGACGTGGCAAAATGTTGTAAGAGTTCGACTAAACACTCCGAGCTACCACTAGTGTGCATAGGTTGTGTCTACATACTTTTATTGATAGCGAAGAGTTACACATAATGTCGGAACACTGCATGGAATCTCCTTGTGACATGCTTACAAATAGACTATGGTCATCTGTCTCGGCAATATACGCGGTTTTGATATCTAAAATCAAATCCCAATGTCGAGCCTTGCTCATACGAGCAAGATGTAAGGATACATCTTATGGATAGAAAATACGGTAGCTTCGGGTAGCGGCACTATTATTTTTAGGATGATTGCTCCATCTTGCAGGTAGGTCGAGAGTTGGGCGGCAGAGTCCAGGAAAAATCCCTTGATTTACATTTTTCCAGCATTGACGTTATGTTGCCTGTGTCCTAAATAAGTCTATTTTGGTAAAGTTCATTAAGGATAGACAGTTCGGTGGATTGCTGGTTTAGTACTTCTAGTAGTTTGGAAGTCACAAGTGCGATTATCTCGCTAATTTCTGCTTTTAAGCTTAGAGCAGCATTTTCCTTGTTTGCTATTGCTGCGAAATTGTCAAAATTAACTGTGATGTTGTCGAGATTTTTCGCAGTCTGTTCCACCTCAGCCGACAATGCTTTTACGGGCTTGCTTAGCCTGTCGAAATTCGAACTAGCAACCGTTATTTGGTTCTTAATGCTGTCAAACGTTTTCCTGTCGTTTCCATCCAAAAATTGTAGCTGGTTGTAGAAATGAAAGAAATTTCCAATCGTTTCCAATGGATCTTCTGTTTCTGCGTTGGAGAACAATGTGTTGCAGGCTTATATTAGTCAGACGCAGTTTCCTCGCTCTTAATTTTACTTCATCAGTCATCAGTTTGCACGGAAGTTGGAAACTAGGCTCTAACGACAAGCATAAGCGCGTTATTTTGGTGTCGCACATATCGGTTAAATTCAACAAGGTCGAGTAATCAAGATATCAAATATTTTCTTTGATTTGTCATATAAATTTAATACAAGGCAGAAATCATATATTTTCTTTAGCTTGACATATAAATTTAATACTAGCCCGAAATCATATATTTTCTTTGATTTGACATATAAATTTAAATGGCAGCAGCGGTAATAAGGAGAAAAATAGGTTTTCTTCAACTTTGGCTCAACTTTTCAAAGAGGTAGCACGAATTTAAACATACGAATACATTTATTCGATAGAAAAATTGTTAAAAATAATAAATCCAAAATCTGGATATGAGGAGATGGATATTTATAATAAAATTATTGGTTTAAAATTTACAATTTTTGCACTGAAATGACAGGAAAATGTGGATGTATGGTTGCGTTCAGCGAAATGCAGCAACTTTTTCTTTGGTTTGTTTTGGGATTTTTACACTTCTCTTTGTCTCAGTCGGGGTTTATTTTTTGATTTTTGTAGGGAATTTTTCTTTTTTTGTTGAATTTTTTGATTAAGACCTAAGAAATTTTTAAATCCGTTTTAAATAATTTTGCGATGAGTGTTGCCACACACCACAGAAGAGTAATTATACAGATAGTCGACTCGGCATACCCCTGTCCCTTTGAACCCGCAAAAAAATTTAAAAAATGGAGAAAAAAACCTCTCTCAAATGTTCTATCTGTGAATACGTGTGAGCCAGCCAAATAAAGTATGGAGGGGTTGATGTGTCAAAAATATGTCATTAGCGCGGGCAGTTTTCCAAGAATTCCAAATGGCAACAAAAAACAGCTGATTATAGCGGATGTGTTGGGGAAGTGCTGTATTGAGTTAACGTAGTTCAGGTTCATTAGATATTTTAATTGAAATGTTTCCAAAAAAATAGTTAAGTATATAATAAATAATGAAGTTGCAATTAAAGTTGCAATTAAATGCGAATATTTTTTGTGTTTATAAGAAATAGTTCTCAATTTTTTATCTGCCTTAAAATAAACATACTTGGCTTGTTATATTTTTTCCATTTTGGTTATTAGAGTGAGATAAAATGTATATATTATTTTATAATTGCATGAATATTACTAAATTAGTTTGGTGGAAAATGTTTATAGTTAATAGTTTTGGATTAGTTTTTCATGTATATTAAATTCTTTGGTTGTTTTATTATGTTTTTATTGAACATATGAAAGTTTAATATATTTACATACCTACATATTCGGAACGTTCATATGAGAGCGCGAGCGAACGAATTGACAAACTGCGACAAAATAACTTTAAATGCATTTTTAAACACAAAATTCATTTCAATTCCAAGATAACAACGTTATTAAATTTATTTCATCATGTTTAACAAATTTAATAACGTTATTATCTTTGAATTGGAATAGTAGTAGCGGTGAATAAAATAGCAGTGAATTTATGAAATGCTATGTTAAATTATTGAAATGGTCAGTTAACTTATCACGCGTTACTGATTAATTTCATTCATTGAGCTTTTACTTATTTTACCTACAATTTTAGTAATTTTACAGAATATTTCAATAATTCACTGCTGAAATATTTATTAAACCTTCCGTTTAAACATTATTTGATTTTAATTATTTTAGGTACTGTTGCCATATTCTATTCATCAATATTTATTCCATCTCATTGAAAATTTATGTTTTTCACGACAAAAAAAAAATTGTTTGGTTGAAAAGTGGAATTAAAACAAAAAAATTAAAAGTTTTTTTTTACGATATAGGGAAGTCTCCTCACTTCCACATTTTGAATATGTTCTACTGCAGCCACTATCTACCTCTAAAAAAAAACTTTCAAAGCGTGCTACCTCTTTGGAAAGTGACCCCTCAACTTTAATCTGCTATATACGAGATTTTAATTATTTGTCGGAAAAGTTGTGTCCGGTAAGCTAATTAATTGTAAAAAGGCCTTAGTTGGTTGTTATGCATTTCTGGTTTTGCCACCTACTTTTATTACTGAATTAAACCGCCAGCTTATAGAAACTATCTCATAGGGACCCAACCAGATCTTAGAGAATTTGTTTTTTCTGAGAGGGTTTCGGTACAGTACCTTTTTGGTTGGCTAAAGGAAACACAGTTTATGTGACGATCGTACTGTTTCTTAGACATTCTTTTAGCTAGATCGAAGTTTTTCCGAACTAATTCATGCGACTTTTGCAATTGGTATTTTAACCATCTGCATTCTATAACAGGGCATTTCGAACTCGAACCCATACAAACTATTCATTGGTGTCTGTTTAGTGGCAGTATGCTGGGTGTTATTGTGCCCATGCATCATCTGACTGAGCCATTGCTCCCAGCTCTTTTCATCGTTGTCGACAAAACTCCTTAGATATTCCGCTAAGGGTCTGTGACTGCGTTTAGGGAACCATTGGCTTGTGGGTGGCAGGCAGTAATGTGGATTTTCTTTACTCAAGGCAGTTTACATGTTACAGTGAACAACCTTGAAGTAAAGTTTGTCCCATTATCCGTAACAAGAATATTTTGAATTCGGAAAAGTGTAATGATTTCCTCATAAAAAGCTCTTGCTACAGTAGATGCTTCGGCATCCGGTATCGCAACACATGCCATATATTTCGTCAGATCATATTGAAACGTTAGTATGTATGGCATGAGTTAATGGCAAAAACCAACAATGTCCATGTATATCTTTTCGAAGGGTAGGCTAGGAGTGTCAGTTACTGTCATGGGCATTTTAGTTAACTTTGCAACCATATTCTTTTGACACTTTTCGCATTTTTTAATGAACACATTGATATCCCTTTGCATGGTTTTCCACCTAAACTGTTTCCGGATACGCGCATATGTTCTTGTCACCCCCTGGTGGCCTCCGAGAGCTGAATTATAAAAATCGCGAGGTACAGTTTGAATTTCTTTCGGGTCGGATAGAAACATCCAACTACACGCCGTACCCACATTTAATGAAGGACACTCTTCTACATTCTGTGGGTCCGTTGTTATTTCCTGTGTGTTACTTCCACTTGCTATTAGTTGTCCCTCTTTCGCCCGTTGTGTTCTCGTTACCGCCAGGCACTGATTGCCTGCATTAGGTATCCGACTTAGTGCATCTGCGTTTGTATTTATCTTCCCGTGTTTGTATTCAATTTTGTAATCATACTCGGGGAGTTTATGGTGGGTATTTTACATTGAGTGGTTGATGTTCACTATAAACTACAAATGGTCGTCCTAGCAAATATGTTCTAAAATTTCCGGTGGTCCGAAAAATAGCCTACAATTCCTTTTCAATGGTGGAGTATCTTTTCTCTGTCGGATTAAGTGACCTACTGGCATAAGCAATTGGTCTGTCTTCTCCCACCTTGCCCTGCGATACCCGCACCGAACGCCTCGTTACTAGCCTCTGTTGTGGTGATGATGTTACTGCCTCTTTGAGGTATTTGAACGCACTTTGGCATTCGTTCGTCCATCTAAACTTGACGTCCTTTCGCAAGAGATTATTTATTGGTGCTGCTATAGCCGAGAAATTCAGTCTGAATTTACGGTAATAGCTAACAAAGCCCAAAAATGACTGGACTTGTTTAATGTTACTTGGAGGAGGAAAATTCGTTACGCAACTACTTTTAGATGGATCTGGCCGCGCGCCATCTTCTGAACAAACGTGGCCCAGGTACACTACTTCTCTGCAGAGGAACTTATACTTATCCGTGTTGAGTTTCAACCGGTCTCTCGCAGTTTACTAAAAACGTTAACTTATTTCTCGGTATGTTCTTCCAAGTCCTAAACGTATCTAACGGTATCATCCAAGTACACAAAACAGTCAATACCGCGTAAGCCCGTTAGAATATGGTTCATTATTCGCTGAAAAGTCGCAGGTGCTCCCGAAAGACATCAGATCTTGGTACAAGATCACCCTCGAGTATACGAACTCTACGCACTATTGGAGTTGAGAATGGGGACAATGACATGGCCATCCTTTACTTACGTGAGGGTATTGGCTAAATACACCCCCGGTGCTAGTTCCTTGGACCGTACCAGTACCTCCCGAAGGCCCGTTTTTACTCTGAGTCTTACCAGCGTTTTCGTTCTTGCCTGTATTTCCGTGACTGTCGGCTTCTCAGATGTTGACCTTATTGGAATCTCCGCCAACACGTTCTTCCGGGCCTTGTCTATAAACTTCAAGCGTTTTGTGATTGTGTCAATTACTGAACTAGCATTGTTACCCGCCTTATGCAATGACCAGGGGCAATTGTACGAACACATCATGTCTTTCGCGACTCCGCATTGAACCCCAGACGATCTATCTTATTCGTACTAAAAATATTCCTAAACCTAAATGTGAATAGCCTAAGCGCTTTCATACTAGTTCGCTTAAAAACTTGCAGCCTATCGATAAGGAAGTTGTTCGATGCAAATGCTACCATTGCGATGAATGTAGTATATAAACTTTTTATAAAAAAGTGAAAATTGCTTGAAAAATTGATTTCCCGAGAAGATTTCGGGTTTTCCAACAGAGTCTACCCTTCTTATATTGTCATTCCTATTTCTGTTTTTCTTAAATAGTTTTTGGGTGCTCATCCCAGTGCTACTTCTTTAACCCACAGTATTCTTCAATATTGATGTTACTTCTTGTTGGGGTTTTGGCTCCACTTTATTGATTGGATCCGAAACTTGCTGGGCATAGTCTAGTTGTTCCGACTGCGTCCTCATGAGTTTTCCGACCACTTCCTATTGTAGAAGCGCTTATAGGGACAAGTTTCTTCAGAATGACCGGAACGAGCGCACCAAAACATTTTTCCCCGTTACTAGATGCTTGGACAACACAAACTTTGTCTCTAGGACATAAGTCATCGCTATGTCCGTATGAGGCACACTTTTCGCAGTAAGGTGTGCTCTTTCTTTGCCTGCAATCTGCGAAAGGTGTGGTTTTGCTCACCACAGCACCCCCATTTAACCGCGAACTCCTGTCGGGGCCGCCTATTTTGCCGGTTTGGTTGCGGCTCTTGAACATATTGGTGGCTCTGATGGGAATATTGGGCATCTGATTATATACTTGCAGATCGTCGTGGATGTTTGGAGTCTGGTTGCTGTAGGGTGAAAACCCATTAGCGAAATGAAGTTGAGGGTTTTGAGGTACGAGCTGTGAGCGGGTTCATCATGTTGTATCCCCTACTTTGCTGTCCCCCCATTAAAGCTGTGCCAGATCAGCCAACTTGGATATAGCCTGTTCAGCGGTTGTCAGCATAAACTGACGAAGTGCTGGATCAAACAGTCCCATTTTAAACACTTTGACTACGGTGACAAGTGCAACTGATTGAACCTGACTGTAGCTTGAATCAATAATTTTCGTTGCATTCGCTCTTAGCATCAGCAACCGCCTGGCGTACGGTTTGTTTCATTCGTAACATTGTCCAGTGTAACTACAGCCAAGTATGCGGCTTTTAATATTGATTCTAGTTCCTTAAATGCGTCAACCGTTAGCATTGCTGTTGGGCAGGCCAAATACATCTCCTCTGTGTCGTCCGTCCCTAAACACCGTTTTCCCAGCTGACAAGCGTTTATTCATTCGTAAACCTTACCGAAAAGATCGGGTGTTATTTGTCCCGAAACGGAGAGACGATTTTAGACACATTTTCGTAAGACTTGCCCCCTTTTTTGGATGACACTGAAGGAATGGGGCTGGTTGATCTTGGAGGCAAGAGTCCTGTATGTTGGTTTACTGATGGATTTTCGATTATTCAAGTCTCACTAATTTCATCAACGTCACCCTCCGCTTGCTATATGTCCTCGAGTGCGGCATTCAGTGACTGGATTCGTTTCTCTTGGGCTTTGCTCGGAAATGATCTCATCCGTGGTCTCTAGCCTAGTAAATTGACCCCACCGTCAACTTAGTTGGTCTTTTTTGAACCCGTAAACGTCCCGTGAGGTAACAGACCTTAATTCTGTTAGGAGGGCGTCGTTTAGTCTCTGTATTTCCTGACCTTGCTCTTTTCGTTCCTTTTTAAGCTGCCTCATCTGATTTTTCAGAACGTTCACCTCACTTGAAGGGTTGGGCTTGTTGGTCTTTTCCATACAGAGTTGTAATAGGATAATAATTCGTGACGTGGAATTATTATCCTATTACAAATCACTAATGTTAAATTTCAAAAGCGAAAATGCTTTAAAGCAAGGAGAAAAAAAAACCTAATGATTTTTTTTAAAAACGATACAAATAATACTTACCTGTATCGTTGGTTGTTGAATTTTTGTCTGCCTGCTGATTGTGATTGTTGTGACGTTGCGCGTTATTGTCACAGCTTGGCAATTAGTCAATTGAAAGATATTCCCCACACGACTGAGCGATATAAGCGATGATGATGATGATGAGGACGACGGCAGCAACTGGAACGTTGTCAAGAACTCTCTCATTCTAAGGTAATTGGCTGCAATTGTATCTAGGTAACTGTTGATGTACTGTCGCATCCAGGATAACTCTTGGGAAATATGTTATTTTACTTTTTCTTGCACTTCACTGAAATTCATTTAGAAAAACCTTTTTGTGCATACATTATTGCTATATAATTGCACCACTGCACTGACCTTGAGTGGCTTAATCGATTAAAAAAAACTGCACACTCTAGACGAAAACAACTAAAGAAAATTACTTATCCGGCAGCGACGAAAGTTTTGAAAAATTCACGACATACAAGAGAAAAACTGCGACGAGCAAAGCTACATCCTACCGACTGAGCCAAATTGTTAACTACAATGTTAACTACAATCAACAACCGCCTTCACTTGCGTTTCAAAACCGACTCACCACTCACCTCTCGGTCTGTTTCGAACCTCAGAGTTATTTCGCCCAATCAGCATACGATCGTTGCTAGGCCGAAGGCAATAACATCGATGGGGCAAAAATGATGAACCATCACAACAAACTGCAATGTTGCCCAACCCGACGCCAAATTGCAACGATGCTTTTTGAGTGCATTAGCATTGGTTGGGAAACAATGCTGAGCTATCACAATAACCTCGTTTGCGTATGATAGCGAGCATTGGCTCCAAGCCCAACCCGCGGTACTAATTGCGGTATATCACTGCAGAACTATGATTCGCATAGTAAGTTTCTCATTTGAGGGGAAGTTATTTACTCACTCTTTGGCTCTCGCTTTTACTTCTTTTCAGTTTTTAGTATATAAAAATATTTTCGAATCTAAAAATGCCTCATTTTACAATTTAAGTACAGCAACATGGATCGTAAATGAAAATTTTGTCCTATTTAAATTGTGATCTTGATGAATAGCTAGATCATGTATATTTGTTGATGCATATAATTATATAATATTCAAGATCCATAAAGATCATTTCTGATAATTGAAAACGGCTATTGATTTTGCGGAAAAGTGTGGAGAGACTTCAACAAAATACATATTAAATTTATTTCATTGTGAAAAATAAATCAATTCTTCAAAATCAAATATCAAAATTTTCCCTGCCCGCTCTCTGAATTCCCTGACTTTCCAGTTCGGTCACAACTATGTGTTATGTGCTTATTTTATCGAAATCTGGCGAGTTCAAATCATGCTTCTTGGATACTATAAAATCACCGCGGTTGAAAATACAGATACATAACTGAGTGTAAACATGTAAATATGTGGTATTTTGTTTGATTGGTAACGTGGAACAGATAACCAATCAAGAACAAAATTTACAAAATCATTCCTGTCAAAAAAGTTGGTTCACTTGGGTTCGGAAAATTCAATTAATTTTCGATTATAATCGATAGTATTGCTGTCCTGCAATGTCTGAATATTAAGTCAATAATGCATACAATCCAGAACACCAGATTCCGTGATTATACAATTTAAAATCCAAAAATAGGATATACATACACATACATCACGTACATTCAGGCAGACGGCAAAGCCATGCTTAATGATTTTTGTAACATAAATTTGTATTATAAACAAGAAAACAATAAATCTAATCTAATCTAAATCTAAAAAAAAAAAAATCTACATCAAGTAAAGAAATAAGTTGTATTTCACAATCACCGTAATATACAAACGTACTTGAAATAATATTTAAATTTTTCAAACTTTAAAAATGATTAACAAGCTCTACAGCCATGGCTATACCCATTCCGCCGCCTATGCATAAACTTGCGACACCCTTCTTTCCACCAGTACGTTCCAAAGCATGTAGAAGCGTCACCAAAACACGGTTACCGGATGCTCCAATGGGATGACCTAGGGCTATGGCGCCACCATTAATGTTAACTTTATTATGATCGATCTGCAGGCTCTTCAGTACAGCGAGCGATTGTGCAGAGAATGCTTCATTAAGTTCAAATAGATCTACTTCATCTTTAGACCATCCAGCTTTAGCCAACTAAATAAAGAAAACCAATGATCATTACACAAAGCATTCTCTTATTTAATATACTTACAACAGTTTGGACTGCGGTAACAGGCCCAATGCCCATAACCTTAGGGTCAACGCCAGTTTGCGACCAAGCTATTATTTTGGCCATAGGTTTTAATGAGCGTTTTTCTACCTCTGCACCGGATATAAGTAGGACAGCGGATGCTGAGTCATTTATTCCAGAAGCATTAGCAGGGGTCACCGTTCCATCCTAATATGAAGAAATTCATTACATAGGCAATTTATAAACGTCAAGCAAATGCACTGTCTAAGCTTTGACCTGAAAGCCATTAACATAATACGCACACAAAAAAATTGTTAAGGCTTAACTACATTCAGCAAAAAGTGGAAAAAGTGACTTTTTCAAAGCTCACATACACACGCTGCTGCCCCTCGTAGAAACTGGACTAAGTATATATTTTGAGTTATAAAAGCACTAAGAAAGAATAAACAAAAACAGGAAGAATTTGCTAACGAAAGAAAGAAACATTTGCTTCCAGAGTCATCTAACTAACTTTTTTGTGTAAATGTATTAGTTTTTGCGAACTTTCCCAAAGTGTGCCACTTGGAAGTTAGAGGTATGTCTAACTTTCAAGAAAGTCACTTTGTGAAAAGTTGAGAGAAAAATGCAAACGGTGTGGAAAGAGAAAAAACACTTCCGTGTGTCTACCTCACTTTTTGCCGAATTTAGTTAAGCCTTTATTCTATTTTAAAGCACTCGACCATTTTGACCCATTCTTTGTCTTTAACTATATCTAGGAAATAGTAACTAAATAAACTACAAATGTTTTAAAGATATGAACTTATGTTGTATTTCATCTTCGCCTGCGCAGATATTCTAGCTATGAAGTTACTCCGAGACAATAAACAATTGGCCACGAAAAAAATCAAATTTCCAAACGAAAACACCATTAGGGTATCAAGGTACATAAAGTTTCGCTTTTCACACACTTGGTACAAAAATGGCAGTTCCTCTTCTGGAAAGAAGAGAAATTCGCTTCTGACTTTGAATTCAGAATCAAGCCGCTATTCGGAGGTTTTACCCACGATGTTAGGCATACCACAAGGATCAATCCTCTGGCCATTGCTTTTCATTATTTATATTAATGATATGAAAAAAGTTATTTCTCACGCTACACCAGCTTTATTTGCCGACGACGCACTTTTAGACATCGAAGGAGACTCCACTGAAGAATGTCAAAGGTTAATTATGGAAGACCTCCAGCATATTTGCCTTTGGTTAGGCACGCTGATTTCATTATCCAGAAAATTTCGAAGAAAATAGGGTTCTTAAAACGGATCAGAATATCGATCAGAACAGTAACCGCCAAAAATATATACAATGTAATAATCCAACCGTATTTTGAATACCGCTCCTCTATACTTTTTTTAACGAGCCAAACTGTTCTTAATTCATTACAAAGGTTACAATATAAGGCAATGAGAACAATTATACGTTGTAATATTTATACCCCAATACGAGTTATGCTAAATATATTAATGTGGCACAGTGTGAAACAAAGAATATATGTAAATGTTTTACTTTATGTGTTCAAAATTAAAAATAAATGTTTGTCGGAATATTTGTCAAAATACATTCAATATGTTAGAGATGTACAACCATATTTATTGCGAAATAGAGACGATTTAAGATTAGTATCATTTAGAAACATCAGATCACAAAATAGCATAATATATAATGATTTTAAACTTTTTAACTCGCTTCCAAATACAGGAAAGTCAGAAAGAAACATCTATGAGTATAAACCAAATGTTATAAACTATATAAAAGAGCATTTTTCTGATTGATGATATTCTATTAATTATTTTCTCATAGATGTGTAAAATACTTAAACATAAATGTAGACAATGAAATATAACTGAATTGTTAATACTGTAAATAGCATTATTAGCTAATAAAATTAATCAATCAATCAATCAATCAATCAATCAAAAAATAATCGATAAATGTCATATTTTTTGTTGATGCATTTAATAATCCTTCAATTTTGACGAGAATAGCTGAAAGATATTAACAAATTTAACTAAAACTAAAACAATATCGGGAATAATATAAACATGTTACAATGACTTCAATGACTAAGACTATTTGTCTACCATCCCCTTTATCGCCTTCAGATTGGCAGTGAGGCGGTTAGAAATACATATACACAAATACAACGCAAAATACAATTCAAATTTAAATGAAATTTGTTTGCTTGTTCGATTGGCATCCCGAATCGGAGAGCTCTTCCGGATAACGAAACGAAAATGGCATTAAATTTGTTATAGATATATGAAATCACAGCAGAATGTCATAGTATTGACATAACTTTTTTAGGGTGAAAGTAATGGAAATCCTTCTCGAACTCAAACGAACAACGGCAAATCAGCTGCAGAAGCTGCAAGGTATTGCCTGTCTCGGCATTACAGGTGCGATGCGCACCTGCCCAACAACCGCACTTAAGGCCATTGTTAGGCTATCTCCCATACAGATCATTATTAAGAAGACAGCTGCCAGAAGCGCTATTAAGCTGCAATTTGAATTTAAGTTTAATCGGGTAGACCATGTGGGTCACATGAAAAAAATACTTAAAGAAATCCCAAACATGGACATATTTTACTGCATTCCTGATATTATGGTTAGGGAGTACATGTTTGGGAAACTATTCGAAGTTGAAATATTAGACCGTTCTAAATGGGAAAATGGTGTTCCGAAACTAGATCCGAGAAGTCTGATCTGGTACATCGATGTATTAAAAATGGAAAACAGAGTTGGAGCTGGTGTCTTTGGACCAAACACCAAAGTCTCGATGCCAATGGGAATGTGTCCCACGGTTTTTTAGGCGGAAATCCATGCCATTGAGAACTGTGCAAATTTAATTTCGTGAAAAGGAATTAAAGGTACCAGGATTCACATCTTCTCGGATAGTCAAGCAGGACACCAACACTGTGAATTCTGTGACAGTAAAGTGCTGCTACGATGCCTTGCAAAACCTAGCCAAACAACAAATTTAAACTCGGATGGGTCCAAGGAAACTCTACCTTTAAGTAAGGAGAATATTAAGAAGCTGGTGGGAGTCGAAAAACACTATTATTTAATCTAGCAATGGCGCCACCTCATACACTCAATTTCTTGGCGAAACTAGTCTCTTACTCTAAAATCCCCTTGAGATACAACACACCTTGGAGGTCACAGTGTCAGCTATGTTGGCAAGGGAGCAAGGGAAAAAATTGGAAATCCGTCAAAAAAAAATGGTATGTTATAGTTGTTATAATTTTAGCACTATTAGATATAGCTACAAACCCTCTATAAATATATTTTGGACTTAATATAAATTATTTATTTTATATGTACAGGTATTTCGAAATTGTCAACAAATAAATAAATAAATGAATGTGTAGTATTTACTTACATCTACAAAACATGGTTTCAGCTTTTGAATCGATTCAACCCTTGCATCAATCTTAATAAATTCGTCCTTGTCAAAAATAGTAGTTCCTTTGCGTTCAACAATTTCAACTGGGACTATTTCCTTTTGGAAATATCCACTTTTCTGAGCTTTTTCGGCAAGGTTTTGTGAACGGACTGCATAATTATCCTGTTGAAGGCGACTAATACTATATTCAGTGGCTAAATTTTCTCCTGTAACACCCATATGAATGTTGTACATTGCATCCGTTAGACCATCGTGAATCATAGTGTCAACGAGTGTACCCTGTCCCATTTTTACACCCTGCCGCAAGTGCATGGCATGTGGAGCAAGTGACATGTTTTCCTGTCCAACACATACCACAACAGAAGAATCACCCGTTCTAATTGATTGATATCCCAGCACAACGCTCCTAAAGTTGTGAATTTCAAATATAGAGAATAATAATTTCGAGTAGTACATTTGGCTGGACTCACTTCAATCCAGACCCGCATAACATATTAACACAATAAGAGGGTACATCTATTGGCAACCCAGCTTTAAGTGCAGCTTGTCTAGCCGGATTTTGACCTTGTCCTGCAGTTAACGCCTATAAATGTACATATTTATCAAAAATCGATAGATTCACTGTTTGTACCTTTCGCTTACCTGTCCAATTATCACTTCATTTACATCGCTAGGCCGAACGTTTGACCGCTTCAGTACTTCTTTAATAACAATACTGCCCAAATCAGACGCCTTCAATTTGCAAAGTGTGCCATTAAAACTACCTATGTTTAAAGAAGATTCATTGATTAGTTCCAACACACTAACAAAAATGTTTTATCTTGTTGGCTTTCACTTTTAACTAAAAGATTTTTATGAGGTTATGAAATATAAAAGTATTTCAATAGTCGATTGTCTAATGACAACTGCCATTGGAAAGAAAAATACATTTAGCTGAAACTACTAGAGAAAATGGTTAGATTACAGATGAAGAAGCGAGTTCTTTAATCTGTTCATTACGTATATCAAACACTTAATAGCTTTATAGTCTTACACACAAAAAACATGAATGTACATTAATTAATAATATTTACGGGGAAAAACAAATTTCTGTCCGTTCCATTGATATCTGAAATCTGAATTTACGTCCAGGAAAGCCACTTAAGCTTTATTTATTAAAACTCTATCACAACCATTGTGTTTTGTGTTTTTAACTTTCTAACCTGTCTAATTTATTAACAATATAATTTTACTTTTATGTTATCTATCACTCAGTAATCACTACATACCAATAGGCGTTCGAGCGGCGGATACGATGTATACTTCGTCCATACTCATTTTACAAAATGAAATGGAAAGTTCAAAAGTTTACCAGCCTGACTTATGACCAGAGATGATAGAAGCAAAGAGATGCCAAACTCTTACCTCCCTTGCCGAACCGAAACAAATTTGTTTACATTGTTTTTGTTGTAATCGATTTCCAGTGACGGCCGTGTCGGTGAATATATGTGAACCTGAAAGAATCAATTCAGCACTCGAAATTTTTTGGTCTGGACGGACCTATTTATCAGTGGTAATTATTTTGACATTTCTCTTAGTCAAAGTAAACAGTTGTTTCAGGTTTTCTGTATGCTCGTGGTTTCGTAAGTAAAATGGGAAACCTATGTTTGCCCGCGGATTAATTGCCCGAGTTACATTTGCCCGCATGTCACTTTTGGACTTTGCCCGCGTTACATTTGCCCGCATGGACGCGGGCAAAATTTGTTGTTGTTGTTTTAGGGGCGGGACTTAAAAATATTCATGTGGCATTCGTTCCGCATGATTGGCTTCGATGGGAGAGGCCTATTTTCGAATATTCTTTGTGAAAATAATAATTGGATGCAATAAAAAGCACAACAACGCTTACAATAAATAATTAAAATAAATTTAAAGAGAATAAAATAACAGAAGGCTGTTGATATGTAGCATTTCATTTTCGGATATTAGGTTGAAATTACTTATTTCCTTGATGTTGCGTGCATGGAATTTTACATATTATTAAAGCGTTTACAAACGAGTTTTGCTTATTCATTGGAGTAATATATAAATAAGGAGGAAAGGCAAAGGCTGTTTCAAATTGGCCTTATGTCACTTCTTTAACGTGATAAATTGTATTGCTTATTTAAAACGCATACAGGAATGTTTTCTTGTTGGTAATACGGATATTATGTTAAGAATATTACATATTATTAAAGCGTTTACAATCGAGAGTTGCTTATGTTTTATGGACTTACATATAAAGGGTGATTTTTTAGCTGGTTTGGTTTTGGCAACACTGGTTTTGACAGCTGACGTGTGTTTAGTACCTTGTGTCACTGTCAAACAGCTTCAGTTTGGTTTGCAATTTAACCATGGATCGTCTTACAAATGAACAACGCTTGCAAATTATTGAATTTTACTATCAAAATTCGTGCTCGGTTCGAAATGTTCATCGCGCGCTGCTTCCATTTTATGATCGGCATTCTCGACCTTCTGAGCAGTCTATTCGGAAGATTGTGACCAAATTTCGCACCAAATTTACTTTATTGGACATTAAACCACCAACACGTTTACGTACTGTGCGTATTGAAGAAAATATTGCGGCCGTATCAGCTAGTGTGACAGAAGACCGCGAAATGTCGATTCGGCGCCGTTCCCAGCAGTTAGGCCTTTGTTACAGCACTACGTGGAAAATTTTGCGGAAGGATTTGGGCGTAAAGCCTTTTAAGATACAGCTGGTGCAAGAACTAAAGCCAGGCGACCTACCACAACGCCGAATTTTTGGTGAATGGGCTCTTGGAAAGCTGGCCGAGGATCCGCTTTTTTATCGAAAGATTGTGTTCAGCGATGAGGCTCATTTTTGGTTGAATGGGTACGTAAATAAGCAAAATTGCCGCATTTGGAGTGAAGATCAGCCAGAAGCATTGCAACAGCTACCAATGCATCCCGAAAAAGCCACTGTTTGGTGCGGTTTATGGGCCGGCGGCATTATTGGGCCATATTTCTTCAAAGATGATGCGAATCGCAGCGTTACTGTCAATGGTGAACGCTACCGAGCGATGATAACAAACTTTTGTTTGCCCGAAATGGAAGTTCTTGACTTGCATGATATGTGGTTTCAACAAGACGGTGCCACATGCCACACAGCACGCGAAACAATGGCGCAATTGCGAGGCGAGTTTGGTGAACAGTTAATTTTACGTTTCGGGCCGGTCAATTGGCCGCCTAGATCGTGCGATTTGACACCATTAGATTATTTTTTGTGGGGGTATGCCAAGGCTAATGTGTATAGGGACAAGCCCGCTTCGATTGACGCACTGGAAGCCAACATTCATTCGTGAGATACCGGCCGATATGTGTGAAAGAGTATGCCAAAATTGGACTCAGCGGATGGGCTACCTGAGACGCAGCCGCGGTCAACATTTGCATGAAATTATCTTTAAACATTAAATTGCAAGGTTCAAACTATCGATTCAAATAAATATTTCATTCATTTTTTCGAATTTTTTGTGTTTTTTTTTTAAAAAAAGTTCTAAACCTCTTAAAAAATCACCCTTTATAAATTGGAGGAGTGGAAAAGGACAACTTTTAAAAATTGGTCTTATTTCATTTCTCAAAGATGATTATACAGTAAGAATATTTAAAGCGCTTACAGGAATGCTCTACAGTAATGTATCTGCAGCAAAAAGCTTGATATAATAGAATTAAGTGGGTGCAAGGTTGGTTGTATGCAAAGATTGTTTGGATATCAGGAACTCAAAATTCATTATAAAAGCTGTTGTCATAGGCGCCTGCCTGACGAAAAGCACATACCCCGAGCGGAGCAACGAAGTTGCGTGAGCGCTACCTGCCGCCTGCGGAAAGAGGGTTGAAATCCCAGGTACTGTTATCATAATAAATATCATACAATTTTAAAGGATTTTCAGCGGGCCACTAATGTAGCGATATTTTTTCCGCATTTGCACTTTCATACCTTCAAACAAAATTTTATCACTCAATTGAGTAAACCAAAAGCAAAATACGCTTAAAATAAATATATGGCTGTGGATATGTGTTTTTTTTTTGACAAAAAGCAGTTCATTTTCGGATATAAAGATAAAATTCCTTATTTCCTTGACCGATATTATGTGTGAAATATTACACAATATTTTGATATATTGTATTATATATTTGAAACGCTTGCAATTATACTGATACGCTAAAAAATGTACCGTTATAAAATTGTCAATTAATCTCCTATAGTTCTATATTAACCGTGCATGCAACAATAGAATTAAGCACGTCCGGGGGTTTGCAAAGATTCTATGGATGTAAACATTGTTTGCATGCGAAAAATATGATACCTATTCGAAATCTATTATAAAAGCTGTTGTCATAGGCGCCTGCCTGACGAAAAGCACTTACCTCGAGCGGAGCAACGAAGTTGCGTGAGCGGTACCTGCCGCCTGCGGAAAGAGGGTTGAAATCCCTTTTTCCCGCGAAGCGGGCCACCCAGGTACTGTTATCATAATAAATATCATACAATTTTAAAGGATTTTCAGCGGGCCACTAATGTAACGTTTTTTTTTACTCATTTGCACTTTCAAACCTTCAAACTAAATTTTATCACTTAAGTGAGTGAACCATTGTCATCGTTCCCATAGTTTTAGCCAAAAATTTGATTTAAATCATTTTTGAAATCTCTTAAAGAATTATTCATCGCTCTTATAAGAACGCTTACTAGCCATTGCAGCTAGTAAACAAATCATTTCACGATCATTTTTTTGCGTTTAGAGGAGGGTTTTCATTTAATCTAATATATACAAATTGACTTATTACTAAAATAGGTAATGTCGGCTTAACAAGAAATCAATTCTATATCTATCTATTTGTTTAAAAAAAAAGCTTTAAACCCTTCCAAATATCACCAAAATGATAAAAAAAATAAAAGCAATATCAACACACTCACCAAGACCAACCATATTCGATTGCAAGCAGTCCAAACACTACTGCGAGAAATAAACATTACATTATAAATGAGAAATAAAGTAATTTCCATTGCTTATATAAGAAAGGTTGCTGCTCCGTGATTCTCATGATATCATGTACCTTCGGGAAAAGGAAACGCACCTTTTCACTTAAGGGATGATTTTAAAATCAAGGTCAAATCAATTAATTTCCCCTTGCCATGAAGGCAAACAACTACTACGTATGCCAAGTGTGATAAAACTCTTAAAATAATGATTTGCTATCAAAAATTGTTTGAAATATAAATCAATCTCTTACGGAAACATTTATTTACTTATAATAACGCTTCGTAATCAAATAAATATCCCACTCGTCTTTAATGAACGATTAAATGACATTTCAATCAAACCTATATCCTGAAAATAAAATAAAAGCAAAATGAATGCACCCAACCATGGCAACGATGTTCGCTTTACAGCAGACGAACCACAACTGCGAGAAATGATTTTTTTTTTAGATTTAAGAAGAGGTTTTTATTTAATCTAATATATACAAATTGACTTATATCTAGACTTATTACTAAAATAGGTAATGTCGGCTCAACAAAAAGGGCCCGACGGATTTCTTATGGCTAGGTTTACAAATGTTTTACAAAACTTTACTTATGACTACTCTTAATCTTATAATTGTATAATAAAAAAAAAATTTAATTTAATAAAATTTGTTCCTGTTGGGATAAAAAAGAATTTAATTAAAATTAAGAGGGTTTTACCCCCTGTAGTGATTGTCCGTTTTTTCATAGAACGGCGTCAGCTGGTTGTGGATGATGTTCGCAAACCTCGAATCCGTGATAGCACGAGGATTCAGGTATCTGTGTGTTGGTTCCAACTCCTGTTGAATTAGGTCCTGGACTTCTGTGTTTGGGTGGTCTTCGAGATTTCTCAAGAGTCTTCCGGATAGTTCCATCATAAAATTGTTGATTGGTTGGCTAATTCCTGATTCTTCATAGAGTCTTCTTGTGGGGTAGTACTTCAATGTTGCGGGGTTCCGATATAGTCCTGTGCAGGATCTTAGTATCTTCCTCTCGAATAGCTGGATCTTCTTCATTGTTGTTGGCGAAATGGTGAACCAGATAGGACAACCGTAGGTTATCACTGGACGGATGAGTTGCTTGTACACCAGCAGCTTTGTCTGTTTGCTTAACCCATTGCGCCTCTTGAGCAACGGGTGTACCAGATGAAGCGCAAAATTTGCCTTTTTGAGGGTGGTGTCTGCATGCGGGTTAAATTTCAATCTCTCAGTGAAGTTGATCCCCAAGTACTTCGTTGTTTTCTTGGTGAGTACCTCGGTGTTGTCCGGGAGTCTGATTTTGATGTTGCTGCAACGGGTAGCAAATGCCCGTCGTCCTTTGGTTGCTGTCACTGGATTCCGGAAACATATTAACTCCGTCTTGGCGCTGTTGATCTTCAGTCCCCACTTCAGGTAGTAGTCCCAAAGTTTCCTGATATGGGTCTCGACTCTTCGTGAAGCTATTTCTGGTGACATAGAGGTAGCGTATGTGACGGAGTCGTCTGCATAAAGCAGTGTTTTGCTTCGTCCTTCATTGGCTGGTTGGTCCGCGGTGTAAATGTTGAAGAGGATCGGACCGAGTCTGGATCCCTGAGGTACTCCTGCCTTGATTCTCCTTACCGAAGACTTTGAACTATGTACCTGAACAAAGAACGATCTATTTGTTAAGAAATCAAAGATTAACCTCACCATAGAGTTAGGAAATCCAAATTCCATTAACTTATAAATCAGTCCCTTGATCCATACACTGTCAAAGGCCTTCTCGATGTCCAGTAAGCAGGCTACAGTTGTTTCCTTTTTGTTTAAGCCCATGGTGACGTCATTTTGGAGCTTCAGCAGAGGATGAATGGTGGAGTGTCTTGGTCTAAATCCGAATTGGTAGGACGGAAGTATGCCTCTCACCGCACACAGGTGATTGATTTTACGCAGCATCAGTGACTCCATAATTTTGCTGACACAACACAGAAGAGCTATTGGGCGGTATCCACTAACGTTTGTTCTGTCTGTCTTCTTTGGCACTGGAACAATCTTGGCTACTTTCCAAGTTTTCGGAAAATAGCTGTTGTTAATGCAGTTATTAAAGACGATCGTCAAGAGTAGGATGGCCACGCTTGGTAACTTTTTTAGCAAAAAGTTAGAAATTTGGTCCGTTCCAGATGACTTCTTTGAATTTCCGCTGTGGATGATGTCAACAACTTCCTCTGTATTTGTGAAGATTTCATCACTGGTTGGATCATTTGATGGATTCTCACTGTTGAAATTTGTGATGATGCTTCTTGATGAAGTAGCCTCTTGCACCTGTTCTTCCACTGTTTCCAGGAACTCAGGCATATGGGATGGTGGTCGATCCGTGAAGTTCGCTTCGAAGTGGGTGGCAAATGCTTCAACCTTTTCAATTGTGGTGGTTGCTGTATCCAGTCCATGTCTAATGTTCTCAGGCATAGACTTTGATTTCCCAACTATTGAGTTGATCTTCTTGAAAGCATCAGGTCCTGGCTTTATTTCTTCTAACCTCTGCCTGAAATTATTCTCCCTGTGATGATTTATTGCTCTGCGAAACATCACATTGGTGCACTCCAGTTGGGATTGTATACTTCTGTACTCGCTGTTGTTGGTGTTCCATGTCCTGTGGAGAATCCGTTGCAGTCTCTTCCTCAGTCGTTGCCTGTGGGCATATATTGCCTGGATGTGTTGGGGTAGGTGTCCATATCGGTCTTTGCTAGTCCTGGTTGTCTTCTGTTGGTCTATAGCTGCGTTTACTATGGCTTCGAAGTGGTTGATGACTCCATCAATCTCCAAATTGCTGAGATTTTTTTCCGCCGCTGGCGGTGTAATGCTGTTCTCAATGTCTGCCTGATAGCGGTTCCAATTGATTCGGTTGAATCTGATGTGCGTCTCTGGGGTAGGCAGTTCCAGCAAAATTCGTTGGTTCAGCCGAACTCGAAGCTCCACAGCCAGATGATCAGAATCACTAGTATGCGCAAGGCAAGAGTAATTCCGAAAATCTGGGAGGATGTTAACGAAGTTCGACGAAACCAAGAAAAAGTCCAGCAATGATGGTGTTCTCGGGAAAGTCTTCTGGGCTTGGGAAATTACTACTAAAGAGTGCAGGTGTGCATTCCCATGCAGCCACTCCACAATAGTTGCTCCTTGTGGTGATACAACATCATCCCCCCATAGGTGGTGTCTGGCGTTGAAGTCCCCTCCAATTACGCAATAAGTGTGCTCGTTACACAAATTGTTGATGGTCGTCAGATCTTGAAGTATGTTTCCTCTTGTGGCGCTGCATCGGTTGTAGACTGATACAATCAGCAGAGTTTCTATTTCAGTCACCTTGATGATGACCGCTGTTGTTTCCATGCTCGTTAATCCCGGTATTTGGATTTTCTCACCTCGGAATGAGTTCTTGATTATGATTGCAGTTCCAGTTTTTTCATTGGTTTTGTCTTCTCGGAAAACCTTGTATCCATCTGGTTTGTAGGGGTTTTTGCTGTTAAGTCTTGTTTCCTGTAAGAAAAGAATGTCGGGTTTCTTAGACTTAATAAATAAGCTTAAGGAACTCCGTTTGGCTGTGGAATAAATAGAATTTACATTATATGTTAAAATACTAAGCAGATTTATTGTGAACATAATTCACAGATAAGTTTGCCTAGTATCATTGTTTTTGCTCTATCGTCGAGGCTACTGTAGTTGCTGGGAACAACCTTTCTAGCCTTCTGGAGAAGGGTCAAAAGATCGGTACCAAACAACCTCTCTGTATCCTCGAAGATATTCGACGAGCTCTTATTTGATGCTATGTGGGTCTTTGTAGTTGGTGCAGCGGTGGTCTTTGGTGTTGGTGCAGCGGTGGTCTTTGTGGTTGCCTTCGCAACTGGCTTTGGGAGTGGTTTAGCAGCTGGCTTCACCTGTGGTTTTGTTGTGTTGGTAAGGGCGGTGACGGCGGCATAGCTCAGACCGGATTGTATGGCCTTCGAAGCCGAGCTCAAGGCAAACTTGTGCTGCTCCTTCTTTTTCAGAGCATTTTTAGCTTTTTCGGCTACCTTCTCCTTGTATTTGGGACATCCCTTGTAGTTTGCTGGGTGTCCAATTACTTGGCAGTTGGCGCAAAAAACTGAGTCGTCCTTCTTGTTGTCGATGCTTCTTGGGCAATTTCCGGGTAAGTGCTCGACCTTGCACTTCACGCAGCGGTATTTCATTCCGCAGTTGCTGGCAACGTGCCCGAATTTTTGGCAATTTTTACATTGCGTAATGCCACTGGCTTGGAATTTCTCCCAGTAAACTTTTTGATTTAACAGCAAAGTTCTGCTAAAAATAGAAGAAATTTCGCTGTTAGACTCCACGTGGACGACGAAGTTGTTAAACTTACGGTCAGTCCTTGTGGTTTTATAAGGAGTTACCTGAATAGCTTTTATCCCTACGCTTATGAGCTCCTCTTTGATTTCATCTACCTGGTAGCTGTGATGGATTCCCTTGAGGACCAAAAGGGTTTTTCTATCCTCTTTGCAGGTAAACGTGTTGAATTCCGTTTTTATTGTTTTAAGGAAATCCCTAATTGCGGTGTGGTCCTTCCTGGTAGTTGTTGTAATGATCGATTTGTTGCTGTTTATATTGTGCACCTTAAAATTGACTTGTAATCCCTTAAGGTGCTTGCTCAAGTCTGCAACATTAAGTTTGTAGCAGATAATTGGTGGCATCAGGGTAGTTTTTATAACTGCTTCGCTTTACAGCAGACGAACCACAACTGCGAGAAATGAGAAAATTTCCGTAGTTTATATACAAAAGGTCGCTTCCCCGTGACTCTCATGATTTCATGTACTAATGAAAGGAAACGCCCCTTTTAACTTAAGGGATGATTTTAAAATCAAGGTCAAATCAATTAATTTCCCCATGCCATGAAGGCAAACAACTACTACATCTGCCAAGTGTGATAAAACTCTTAAAATAATGATTTGCTGTCAAAAATTATTTGAAATATAAATCAATCTCTTACGGAAACATTTATCGTTATTATAATAACGCTTCGTAATCAAATTAGTATCCCACTCGTCTTTAAAAAACGATTAAATGACATATCAATCAAACCTATATCCTGAAAATAAAAAAAAAAATAAAAATTAATACACCCAACAATGCTAAAGATGTTCGCTTTACAGCAGACGAACCACAACTGCGAAAAATGAGAAAATTTCCATAGTTTATATACAAATGGTCGCTTCCCCGTGATTCTCATGATTTCATGTATCTTAAGGTAAGAAAAAAGGAAACGCCCCTTTTTTACTTAAGGGATGGTTTTAAAATCAAGGTCAAATCAATTAATTTCCCCATGACATGCGGGCAAATGTAATGCGGGCAAATGTGATGCGGGCAAATGTAATGCGGGCAAATGTAATGCGGGCAAACGTGAACGGGCAAATGATATGCGGGCAAACGTACCCAACCCTTCGACCAGACATACTCGTCTAATTTGAAAATTGTCAGATACCGGGGTAGGAACAGTATCTTTTACCAACGCTTCACCGTCAAATGGTTTAAACATCTCTTCAAGGTGTTCGGCAAATATTTCATGTTTCAAAGATTTTGGAACATCACAGGGAACAGATGTTTGTTCTGGGACCGCAGTGACAACAGATTTCGCATGCTCTGAAGCAAAATTCTGGCTTTTGGATGGAGGAACTTCTATGAAAACTGACGTGCGTTTAGGAATTGCTGTAGATTCCAATAATATGCGATTTCAACGGTTGAGTAACACTTTGATGTTCTACAGTAGGGGAATTACCACGCTGCCCTGATGGTTTAAGCTCCAACTTCGATGCTGCGTTCGACAACAATTCCGAAGCATCGTTGAACATCCTTTTCGGCTGGCATTTTGTTTGATTGACTAAAATTCGTGGATATTTGCGTTGACTTTATTGGTTCTACGTAAGCGTTGGTTGACGATGGCTGGGTTACACCCGAGCGCGCCGAGCACAGTAAGTCCCTACCACTGCCCGTAGTTGCTTTTGCTGTAGTAGAGACGTTCTATAGCGTCGGCGTGGAATGCCCTTTTTGGCAATTGTTGAGCACCTGCGCAGGCTTCACATGCAAAATCTTGGTTTGTTATAAAGCTGCCAACTCCAGCACACATAAAGTGAAACCAGTTGTCACATATGTCGCACGCCACCATGTTGTCTTCTGAATCAGGATCGCTGCATAATTGGCAATTATATACCCTCATAGGGTCTGTTGCATCCATCGATAATACTGGATCGGATATATTTGTTGGCCAAAGCGCAAATAATTTTGCAAAATTGTTGGGAAAAATTTTGTTGAGCCGTCAGACAATAAAAAAGCTAATAAGATTTTTATATTTTAATTCAGTTTTAATAATCTTGCCTGATTGAAGGTTACAAAATTAGTTCATCTCTTTTATTTTACCCAGAGCGATCCAGTCGATTGGGAGATTCAAGCCAAAAAGAAAGCCTTTTCTCCATTTCCATTTAACATAAGCTCATTTGGTTTAGAAAGATGGTGGTGGTTTGGCGTTCATAAATGCCAATTGTGTTTCTGCTGCTGTTAAGCGGAGAGTTTCATGGGCAACACCAAACTTTGTCGAAGGCCTGAGAGACGTCAAGGAAAGCGCTAGAACAAATTTTTTTCTCCTCTAGAGCTTTTTCAATTTCGTTGAGTTAGCTGCAAAGATTAGCTGCAAAGATTATTTAAGATTGTTTTATCCTGCGGAGCGCGAAATTGCTGCCATCTTTTACGCGCTCCTCGTTTTTCCTTTACTACATCAGTAATTTCGCGGGAATATTTTAATTCGTTACTTGTAGTTACTCTCTTTTTATGAGGAGTATTGTTCCACGCTGAACTTTGCAAGGCATCGATGAAATGATTCACTTCGTCTTCGAGTTCATATGGTGTTCGAAGGGATGCTTTCAGATCGATCTTATTTATGCAGTCTTTTCTAAAGGAGTCCCAGTTAGTTCTATTGCTAGTAAGTTTTGGTGGACCGTCCCTTTCGCGTAAACCTCCGCTGGTAATTATCAGAAGGACCGGCGAATGGTCAGAAGAGAGATCAAAACTTTCTTCAATTTTGACTGAGTTTTCAGATACTCCTTTTGCGATAAAAAAGTCTATCAGGTCTGGTGTTTTTGCCATATCCGAAGGCCAATACGTGGGTTTGCCAGACGAGTAGAAGTCGACCCCAGACTCCATACCGGCTTCGAATAGAATTCGACCTTTTCGTGAGATACATCTGGAGCCCCAAAAGGTGTGTTTTGCGTTGAAATCCCCGCCAATTACAAAGTTCTGTCCAAGTGAGTCAAATATGCCTCTAAAATCATTTTTTCCTAACGTCGCTCGTGGAGGACAATAGCTTATTTGCATTTCATCAAGCTCAATTTTTTCACCCGGGGAGTGATCAGTGGTGGATTTTATAAAAGAGGACGCTCCGCCTCCAGCCCTTTCTGATGGGTGATATGCGTGATGACCGCTGTAACATCTAATTTTTATACCTGATTCTTTCCTGAAATGCGTTTTTGATACCAAGCATATATCTATATCGTTTTTGTGAAGGAATGCTTCTAACTCGTCGATTTTATGCAGATGGCCATTCGCGTTCCATGTTACTACTTTTATAAAGCTTTTCATAATTTAAACGGGAGTTGGTGAGCCTCGAAGTTTATTTTCGAGCTTGTCCAGTTTCGCGAACATACGTTTGTTAATTTGGCTTTGCTCTTCAAGTCTCGCAAGTATTTCTGAAAAAAATTGATGGACTGGATCAGGCGCCGTATTAACAACTCGATTGTTGCTTGTATCGCCGCTTCAGCGTACGTTTGCGGGCCGCGATTCGTCGACTTTTGTACATCAATTTTCCGTACTGTCGTCTGCGGTGGTTTGGACATTTCCTTAGTCCTTGTTTTCTTTCTTTAGAATGTTTTCCGTTTTCTTTTTTGAATTTATCTTTGGATCGACTTTTGATCGGTAAAGGCTTTTTCTTTACTAAGTCGCGCCTTTTCTGCAGCTCTTTAGCTACTTCACAGCCGCGATAGTTTGTCGGGTGTTTTCCATTGCAATTAATGCAAGTAGGCGAGTCTTGTTTTTTTAGAGCACACTCTTCCGATAAGTGTTTACCCGCGCATTTAACGCAACGCGATTCCTTTTGGCAATATGCGTGCGTATGGTTATAGTCTTGGCAGCGCTTACACTGAGAGACAAACTGGATTCTTTAGCGCAGAGCTCCTATAGTCGCGTTCAGACTTTATGGTTATGTGCAACCTTTTTTTTTAGAATGTACGGGCACTAAAGGGACTTTGGATACTTTTAAAATGAAGTGATACGTGCGGCGTTAGGGAAATGAAGGATTAGAGAAAGGGAGAAACAAATGCACGTTGGTTTTAAAGGAATCTCTATATTTCACAGTTCGTCCAAAAACAAGCTTAAGGGTAAACTGATGTGCATTTCTAGCATGACGAGTATTGCGGTTGAATTGCTGTAGGGGTGGAATGCAAATGGCTATTTCATTTGAGCACTTGTGGCGGAAGTACCGATAAAACAATGACAGGCAGGAGACATTACGACGATGACTAAGAGAGTCAAGTGATTTTGCGATGTATCGATCGTTTTTGGATCCTTTCAAGTAGCTCTAAATATTTTATTGGTGCACCAGACCAGATATGAGCGTTGTACTCAAGTTTTAGGAGAATAAACGAATTGTAGGTTCTAGCCAGATCAGAAGGGGTGAAATATTTCTTGCATCGCTTAAGGAAGCGTTCTTGGCGACGTCGAATATGTGGTCATTCTAACCAAGTTTGTAGTTAACGCACATACCGATGATAAAAAGTCTTTCGGTTTCGGCGATGCAAGTGCCATCCAAAGATAATGGCAGAGTATTGTGAACAGACAGAAGACAGGATTGAGTTTTGGAAGTATTAAATTCTACTCTGTTGGTTTCACCCCACTTAAGAATGCTGTCAAGGTCAGAATTTAATGACCTTAACATACACTGCCGTTCAAGCTTCACGACCGAAGATGAGGGACGTGAATCATAAAACGAATATGCGAAGCTAATGTTACTGTCATCAGCAAAGGAATGGATTGGATTAGAAGTGACAGACAGGAGGTCATTGATAAAAACGAGAAAGAGAGCCTTGGGGAACACCAGCATTTATTTGGTTGCAGACTGAAACCGTCCAAAACAATTTCAATTGAACATTCCGAAAGGAAATTTCTAATCTATTGAAGAAGGGTAACATGGATCCCAAATGCACGCATTTTCGACAAGAGAGCTTGATGCCAATCTCTGTCAAAAGCCTTTGAAATATCATGCGCAACGACCTTGCTTTCACCACCATAGTAAATAGATTGGTTCCACTTTTCGGTTAGATAAGTCATCAAATCACCAGTGAACCTGTTGCTGCGAAACCGTACTGACGGTCATTAAGAAGATTTCGGGATTCGAGATATTTCAAAGCTGAAGATTTATCAGCGTTTCCATGACCTTGGAAAGAAGGGACGTAAGTGCAATTGGTCGGTAAGAGGAGGGAGAGGCAGATTCGCCTTTTTTGGTACGGGCTGGACAAATGCTGTTTTCCGCCACAGAATGTGACACGATTAATGTGGGCATTGCAGTCATTTCTGGCTCGTTTGAACTTTTTTCGGTTTTCCTCAGTTGGGTTAGCCTTAAATGACGGAAAACTTACCTCTTTAGCCCTGATAGCTTCTTTGCAGCTCAAGTCATACAACGCATTTTCTTTAGGTCTAATACACTTTATTCTGTTAGGGACAAAGCGTTTCATACCCAGGTGAATTAAATTTGTAATCATATCGGCAGCGGCATCCACGTCGATGTTGAGGAAGCACAACGACCAGTTAAAACTCGTAAATAAACCGTTTAAAGCTTCCCAATTGGCTTTCTCGTATTGTCATACGGTTCTTTTAGGAGCTTTTTCTTTAACTGTGTGGCTGGAGTACGAGAAATTTGCTAATATGATACAATGGTCTGACGAACCTAGAGGCGATAATACATTTAAAGTGTATTTATCAGGGTAGGAGGTAAAAAACAAGTCCAGAGTGTAGGCGTTTTGACCGCTAATGTCTGGTATCCGTGTCGGCTCATTTACAATCTCAGTTAAATTGTTAACCTCGGCAAAAATCTCGACATGCCTTCCTCGGGTGTTGTCTGTCCAGAATGTCGAAGCCAAATTGAATTGTGAATATTGAAATCGGTCGCAATGACGATTTCAGTATGAGGATTAAGGGTAACAATTCTGGTTATGGAATCAGACAGTGCATCAAACTCAATATAAGTAAAATGCCTGTCCTGGTTACGGCTTCTGTAAATAAAACAGTATTGAATTAATTGCCTACGGACATGAAATTTTATCCAAATAAAATTAAATTCCGGATTGGAACATTGGCCGTATTGAGGTAGAAGTTGATAGGCTACATCATTATGTATATAAACGGCGAGACCGCGATGAGAAAAGATTAATGGGACTAAGTTATATCCAGGCAGGCTAAACTCCGTTAGATCAGAATCAATACTGACCTGTGTTTCACCTAGTGCCAAAACAGCTGGTTTATTGAGATTCGTGTGGTGGTAAAATGAAAAAAAAATTCGCCCATTACCCACGAATATTGCTCACGTCTACCCTGAAATTCTTACACATAACAAAAAACAAACACAAAAGACTCAACTCCGACGCTGACTAAGCTAGGCCGTACGGTGTAGATTCTGACGTCAGCTTTCCAAACTTAATCAAATGTTATGCCCATACAACGAATTGCTTTGGTCTTCCAACAAAATCTACACAACGCGACCCGCTATTCGCCAAATGATGCTTTACCCAGCCATAGCAAGTGCTAGCATAAATATACGACACTCGCTATAGCCAAGCAAAGCAGCAGCAAAAGATAGGGAGTGTTGTTTTTTTGGCACTAACGAAGCTATTACAAAAAAAATATGTGTGCAACCCTGTTCATGCTACGTTTCCACCAAAAAAATTAACAAAGATTAAGCACAAAAGATTAAAAATTATTTTTTCATCGTTTTCACCGAAGAAAACAAATTAATCTGACGTTTGGCTCTCTTTCTCTCATTTTTGCCATAAAATTGAGAAAGTAATTGACATTTCAAAAGAGAACAGATTTTTTTCTTGAATGTCAAACAAAGCGAAAATAAAATTAAATAAAAAAAAAGAAAATTGGTTACTATAGTTTAATGAGTGAAAAAATAATGTAACTGTTATTAGCACACCATTTTATTTTTCAAACCAATATGAAAGTAAAACAAACGCATCATAATGTTTTTTTTTATGTTTGACATGTTGAGCTTTGGAGAGTAGTGTAAAGTGTGTTTGCAAATCGAATTTTACATACAAACGAATTTTATTACCTAGATTTATTTGTAATCTTGTGTTTAAAAAATTAAAATTTGTATGGTAAATCTTCAGATTTAAAGTAGATTAATGGAAGATTAACTTTAATATCGGTTTAGGGCTCGGTGGAAAAGTAGCATAACACTCGGCCTGTTCACTGGATGTTTATTTAAAGGCAGATAAAAAAAGAGAACTATTTCTTATAACCGTAAAAAAATATTGTAATTGAATTGTAACAACTTCGTATTTATTTTGTAATTAATTTTTTGTTTCATCAGAAACATTTACATTAAAAAAGCTATAAAAGATGAATAACGTTAACTCAACGCGACGCAGTACTTTCTATTTCCAAACACATCCTCCGTGTATTTGGTGTCATTTGGAATTGTTGCAAAACTCCCCACACTTATTTTTGGCGGGTAATTAACCTAATTAGATCTAACTTCATGTGACTGGCTCACACGTATTCACGTATTCACAGGAAAATAGAAAGGGGATTTTGTTGATATTTTTTGCAGGTTGAAAGTGATAGGGGAATGCAGAGTTACCTATCTGGTTAATTCCTCATCTGTGGTATCAACGCGTGCATCAACTCAATGCGCAGCCTCATGTTGTTAAACCATTCGAGCAACAGAGTTTCTTGCCAAAATGATCAACTAGGTGAACGGCGCTATTCAACAAATAAATTCGTTGATGAACTAGATGGACGAGCAATGTGAGTTTATGCACTAGTATACGAGCACGAGGCCATAAATATATTATTTGAGTTGAATAAAGAAGTAGACGAAGTTGAATGAGTTGGGCGGGTGGTGTACCACCAGCATAAGTAAAACATTAAAAAAAAAAATATATAACATGTAAGTTTTGATTATTTAATAAGTAAAATTTTACAAAACCACACAATGAAGCAAGATAACTGTCTGCAGGATAGTTTTAGTTACTAGATTTTGAAGCTGATCTACTTCGAGAATGAGATTTCGAATTAGAACGGGATCTAGAACGTGAGCCAGATCTATACCTTGATCCGGATTTAGAACGGGATCTTGAATGTGAATTATTTTTTGACTGTGAGCGTGAGCGAGAATGGCTGCGACTGCGGCTACCGTTAATTGATGGCGATCGTGACCTTGATTTCGACACTGATCGACTACCGCTGCGAGATCTAAAGCGACTACCACTGCCTGAGCATGAAACAGACTTCTCATCGTCCGAGACAATGCGCTTTCGAGCAGGCCTACCACCATCGTCGCTGCCACTGTTACTATCGCTAGCACTTTTATTTTTTCCACGATCGCTGTCTGATTCACTAGTCGAAATTGTAGCCTTAGAAACTATTTTAAGGCGCTGTTTTCCAGTTAGTTTCTCTGTCTTTAAACCCTTTTCTTTCTTTTCTTTGGGCTTAGCTCCCTTTCGTTTACGCTTGCTGTCTTTTGGGGCATCGCTATCGCTATCATCATTATCTCGAGCAGACTTATTGCTGCGCTTGCGACCAGCCCCTTTTTTTCTTTCAGTTTTAGCCTTCTTTTTGGGCCGTTCAGAGTTGTCTTTCGGTTGATCACTTCCAGAATCAGAGACGTAGTCGTCTTTTCGGGGTCTGCCACCACCTGTTTTAACGAAATTGAGTATATAAACTTTTTTGTTACGAATATGAAAATAATATTTGTAAAACCTTTTTTCCTATCCGGAGCCGGTTCACTAAATAGCAAGGCATTCTTAGTCTTTTCCACATATTCCTGGCGTTTTTGCAGCATAACTTCCTTGGACTTGTGTTTTTCTTCCTCCCTTCTACGACGATCCTCTTCCTGCTTTCGCTTGAAAGCCATACGCTCTTCTTCTTGCTTGCGTCTTAAACTCTTTTCCTCTTCGTTGATACGTCGTGCACGAGTGACATGGTATTGCGCTTGCGACAGCAGATCCTGGCATTGGTTTGCTTCTACACTAGCCAATTCAATGTTGTAGCGGGTTTTATCACCATGTACGGATAAATATTGAAAATACCTTTAAAAAATTAAAAAAACATTAAAAATATTTATATTTAAAAAATAAATATATATTAACGTACTTGTGAGCTAATCCTAGTTCGTGTACAGCCTGTAGGACCACCTCAAGTGTTGACTTTTCGTCTTTTAAAATAGCCATAGCCAACCTTTGCAGTACGATTGCTATATTGAAAAGAAGAACCTAAAATAATGAAGAAATTTATTTAACAATAAATGAAAATATACATGTGTATATATTTCTCTCAACAAACCGTATCTTGTGGGGCAACTCTTCTTGCTTTGAGTAAAACCATTTTAGCTTCCTTTAATTTATTTGCTCGAACATGCGCTCTTGCTAAGTACTGCATTACTTCTACGTTGTGATGTCTGTAAAATTTTTTCATACAGTTTTCGTACATTTGAATGGCACTTATGTATTGTTTTTGCTCCACATATACATGCGCTATGTTTAACCATACGTCACAGAAATCTGCAGTTGCTTCGCGCACCTGAGCAAAGATATCTCTTGCCTCAATAACACAGCCCTTATGAGCCAGAACTGAACCAATGCCATTTGTCGCCCAAATGTTACGTGGGTCATTCCGCAAAACCTAAAAATTAATTAAAAAAGTTTTAAAGCGTTCTAAAAAAATCCTTAAAGCCCTCGGGGGTTTTGTTGTTTTTCCTAGATAACAATAACCTATAAAAACCATGCAATGAACAAAACAACAGGCCAAACAACAGGTGGCAGACCAGTCTTACTGGAAAATCCACACTCAATCAAGTTCGGTCCTACGGATTCTGGGGAGGACCAGTTATTGCAACTAATAGATCCATTCTTTAGAAGAGATAGAATATTTAGATCACCCCCAGAAGAATCTAGTAGAAGCTCCAGAACAATACCCACAACACCTCGGGGTAACAAGATAAGTAACACAGAGAATTGCACAGCAGCACTGCAAGCCGAGACGAAAAAATTGTAGGCTGAAAATGAAGAACCCAAAAAAAAGAGCAGTATAGAATTGCTTACAAGCCATTTACAAATTAAGTAAAAGAGCTAGCTAGCGAAAATAAGGACCTCAAAAAAAATTAAGTAAAAAACACAATAAAAAAGCCATGAGTTCCTGGCAGACGAGGAGGAACTCCTCAGAGAAACTGACTGGATAAGATAACACCCACCCAACCAGATATTAAAAAGGAAAGACGCCTCCACCGATCAACGTAATTGGTGTAGTTCGTTTCCTCGTTTCGCTGAGGTAAAGATATTTCTGAACTCGGTATCAAACAAAAACTATAAAATAGTAGTTCTAAACAATAATGACTGGAAAATCTACACTCCAGGTTCAGACACATACAGAGCTCTTGCGAAGACGCTTAGTAAAGCTCATATTCAATGGTTTAGATATGAAAACAAAAATAGAAGGCCCATCGAAGTAATGGCTCGAGGCCTCCATCCAACATGTGATAGCCAAAGCATAAGAAAAGATTTGTAGCAGTAGAGCCCTTCCACTCTTTATGCTGACATTTGACAGCAAAGTGTCTGAAAATATTTATAAAGTATGGTCTATTCTGAACATGAGAGTTTAAATTGAAGCACTACGAAAAACTACCAATGCCAAGAAGTGTCAGAGTTTTAGTATGTGCCGGAAAACACTTAACACAAAATTGTACTACCAGCAAAAATACACCACCTAATTATAGCAACTGCAAGAAAAACCAACCTGCAAGCTATAGGGGTTGTGAGCTAGCTAAAGAATTGCCAAAAAACAAAAACAAGGAACGAGAACCTCAAATACAAATAGTAGAAAAGGAGCTATCCCAATAAACAAGGCCAAACAACATAACACATAAAACGTATGCCGAAATCTTAGGACTCCCAAAATAATTATCGATAAAAAACAACACCCAAAAGACAATACTAAACGAAACAACCTACTAAAGCAATAAGTAAATACCTAGAATCCAAAAAAGCTGTAACACACAATGATAGCCAGATGCTTGATGAAATACTTGATATGGTGGATGAACTAAATAGAAGACTAAAAGAACAAAATGACACAAATAATAAAATATTTGAAAAGTTCAAGCAATTAGAAAATAATTCAAATTCAAAGCGATTAAGAAAACAGTATGAATAATACACTAAAAATAGTTACAGGGAATGCAAATGGGCTCATGAAGCACATTGAAGTTATTAATTTTTCTAAATAAGGAAAAAATAGACATTTGCCCAATTTAAGAAAGTCACCTGACCAGATGAAGTAAATTAAACATATCTGGATACTGCTGCTATCACGCTATCCAGCGGATAGAGCAAGAGGGGGGTCTGCGTTACGCGTAAAAGACTCAGTCAAACGTTACAAAGACTCAGAAATTGAGAAGGAAAAAATTCAAGCTACAACTATAAATGTACATGCGTTAAACAGTATAAAAATTAAAGTATTTGCAATATACTGCCCACCAAAACACAATTTAAAAAAGACGACTATATTAGGTTTTTTCAACCATATGGAAGTTACTTTGTAGTCGGAGGCGACTTTAATGCAAAAACTACTTTTTGGGGTTCAAGATTTACGAACACTTAGGGTAGAGAGCTATATTCAGCAGGAAGAACATTAAATTGTGACTTTCGTTCAAGTGCTAGGCCAAATCACTGGCCGACTGACCTTAATAAAATCCCAGACCTAATAGAATTCTATGTTGGAAAGGAAATATCGGATAACTACATCTATGTAAAAAATAAAGACGATGTATCATCAGATCATTCTCCGGTTCTTATGATGATTAGTGTCAGCATACTGAAAACCGAAAGTCAACCAAGACTTATAAATCATAAAACATGCTGGATCCTAATTAGCCAAGCAATAGAAGAAAGCATTAATCTACAAGTCCCAATAAAAACCTCATTCCAACTAGAAAAATAAATTCAGCTATTTAATACATATATCCAGCAAGCAGCATGGATAACCAGCCCTACTTGCCAAGAAAAGAGGTTTGTAGGCATAAACTACCCATATCCAGTAAAGGAATCAATCAGGAAAAAACGAAAATCTCGTACAACTTGGCAAAGAATCCGAACACCTGAAAATAAAAAGGCACTATGCAATGAACTCAAGGGGTTATTAAAGATGGTTAAAAACAAATCAGTTGGCAGATACTTGGTTAAAAATATTAGCCCATAAGGATACAGACTGTTCCGTTTGGAAAACTGCCAAATCCTTAAAAAAAATAGCAAAACAAGCACCGCCCATTAAAGAAGAAAACGGGTCCTGTTTTGTGGCCAATCCTTTATCTCCTATATACCAACGACCTACCCCAGCAAGATGAAGCTTGCTTGACGACTTTCGCTGACGACACAGCAATTATCACCATTGGCGACAGTACTGAAGAAGCAGCAAGCAAACTACAAATAGCCATTATATCTGCAAGTGATTGAAAAAAATGGAGGATAAAGCTTTATGAAACTAAGTCTACACATATTAACTTTACAAATAGAAGAATAAATACTGTAAGTGTTAATATTGATGAAAAAAAAGGTCCGTACTTAAATACTGTTAAATATCTGGATATAACACTTGACGCCAAGCTCAGATGGAAGGAGGATTTCAAAAATAAAACATAAGGAAAGGCTACAGTCCGCTTGGAGCGAACAGATACCCTATCCCTATCCCTATATGCCCCAAAAAAAACCTTAAGAAGATAATGGATAGCATTTTATTTCATTCTATAAAATTTAGAAAAAAAAAATAAATTTTTGAAAAAACGCCCCCAAAAAGTGGGCATGGCCAAAAACTTTGTATGGGCGATATATTGGAAAAAATATTGGCTAAATATCTTGTTAAACATTTTTTTTTCGGTTTCTATGAAAATTATCGAAGAAAACAGCATTTTAGTGAAAAACGCCCACAAAAAGTAGGCGTGGCGAAAAACTTTATATGACAAACTTATAAAGGAGGGCATTGCCTACATATCTTGTGAGGGTCGTAACACTCTATCTCTCTAACTTTAGCTTTAAAACGGTTTTTTCTAAATTGTGGGCGTGGCAGTGGGCGTATTCAAAAAAATTTTACACTTAACCATTTCGGAGCCCTAGGGAATATGTGGTCCAAATTTCAGCTTCCTAGCTTAATTTTAAAGGCCTAAAAATTGCGTACGGACGGACGGACGGACGGACATTGCTAGATAGTCTTAGGATTTGGTCCTGATCATAAATATATATACTTTTATGGGTCTACGGCGAATATTAAGGGGTGTTACAAACTATGTGTCAAAATTAATATACCCTTAGGATAGGGTATAAAAAGAGGAGCTTGATGCCAAACTCTGTCAAATGCAGTTGCAATATCAGGCGCAATGACCTTACTTTCACCACCACGGTTAATAGTTGGTTTCACTTTTCGGTTAGATAAGTCATCAAATCACCAGTGCATCTGTTGCTACGAAAACCATACTGCCGGTCATTAGCTTGTGTTAGTGAAACTTGTTTCACTATTTACCACCAGGTGCCTCAAGTGCTAATAGGAAAACAATTTTGCTTTACGATTCATGTTGCCATACTTAAAATGTAAGATCATTGATAATCGCAAAAAAAATGAGACATTTTTATCCGAATAAATAACGATACAGCTTCTATTTTTATTGATTAATAGAAGAAGATTCGCAGTCAAAGTGAGTTAATCGAATGCGTTTTTCAGAATTGGTTGTTAATAAAACCCGTAATTAATATTATTTTTAGAAGCTATTTTTTTAGTATGACAACGCTGCAACAGATCTAAAAATGGATATTCAACCATATGTTCAATATTATGCTATCTAACTACAGCTTATGATTGAAATTACTAAGTTTGCAGACATATATTTGTTAGCTGAAATTAAAAAAGCATGGTGAGATATACTCTCTGCAGTATAGTCGTTCACAGTTAGGTTAGGCTGGGCAAAGCTATTAGAATGCTTCCAGAGTTTGATGATCTGGAGTGTTTTATTATCATCAAGTGATATAGATCATTTGCGATAATAAAAAACAGCGATTTATCAGCGTTTCCATGACCTTGGAAAGAAGGGACGTAAGTGCAATTGGTAGGTGGAGGGGCAGGATTGGCTGGACAAATGCTGTTTTCCATCTTCTCGGAAGGAGTCCTGAAGAATAGGAGAGATAGAAAAGCTTACACATTGGTTTTGGCAGCGTGGAAGAACACCTCTTCAGAACGATAGGGGAAATACCATCTGGACCAACTGATTTCTGTATGTTGAGATCTTGAAGTACTCGGAATGGATTTGTCCCATTGAATGTTCACGCGCTCGAGTACAGGGTGAGTCAAAGTACAATCTGGGAGCGTTGAGCCCACCGCAAAATGAGCACCAAACAGATTGGCTTTGTCTGAAGAACTGACAGCTGGAATGTCATTGTAAATGAATGTCGGAACAGATGAAGAGGACGAGTTTTTGATGTCGGAAAGTTTTTACTACCGGTATTTTTTGCCTTTCAATTTTTTTCGTAGCAGAATTTGACACGATTATTGAGGGCTCGTTTGAGCTTTTTTCTTTTTTCCTCAGTTGGGTTGGCCTTAAATGACTGAAAACTTACCTCTTTAGCCCTGATAGCTTCTTTGCAGCTCAAGTCACACCACGCGTATTTCTTAGGCCTGACACTCTTGAACCTGTTAGTGATAAAGCGTTTCATACCCAGGTGAATTATATTTGTAATCATATCGGAAGTGGCATCCACGTCGTTGTCGAGGAAGCACAACTACCAGTTAAAACTCCAACAGAAACCGTTTAAAGCTTCCCAATTGGCTTTCTCGTATTGCCATACGGTTCTTTCAGGATTCGCCGATATGATACAATGATCTGACGAATCTAGAGACAATAATAAATTTAAAGGGTATTTATCAGGGTGGGAGGTAAGAACACTTATGTCCGGTATCCGAGTCGGCTCATTTACAAGGTGGGTCAAATTATTAACCTCAGCGAAGATCTCGACATACCTTCCTTCGGGTGTTGTCTGTCCAGAATGTCGAAGCCAACTTGAATTGTGTATATTGAAAAAGCCGCAATGACGATTTCAGTACGAGGATAATGGGTTAAAATTCTGGTGATGGAATCAGACAGTGCATCAAACTCATTATAAGTTGAATGCCTGTAATGGTTAGGGCTTCTGTAAATAAAACAGTATTAAATTAATTGCCTAAGGACATGGAATTTTAGCCGAAAAAATTAAATTCCGGATTGGAACATTGGTCATATTGAGGTAGAAGTTGGTAGGCTACATCACTTCGTATATAAACGGCGACTCCACGAAGAAACGGCACCAAGTTATTCCCAGGCAGACTAAACTCGGTTAAATCGGAATCAATCCTGACCTGTGTTTCACTAAGTGCCGAAACAGCTGGTTTGTTGAGATTCACGTGGGCGTGCAATAAGAAAATATTGGCCCTCAACCCAAGAATATTGCTCACGTCAACTCTATAATTCCTACACATAACAAAAAAAACTCAACTCCGACGCTGACTAAGCAAAGCCGTAGCGTGTAGATCCTGACGTCAGCTTTCCAAAACAAATAACTAGTTGTTATGCCCATACAATGAATCCGCTATTCGCCAGATGATGCTTTACCTAAAGCTGCAAAGCAGCAGCAAACGTTAGAGAGTTGGACCAGAAGGAATGCCCCAACACAATGTTCAAACATATTATTTGAACACAGTAAATGTTTTGTTATCTACCGGTTCAAAACTATAAAATAACACAAGAATGGAACAATTGATAAGGCATCGACACTTTGCTTCATAAGCATAAACTCCACCTCCTTATCTTTTTAGGGATGAGGAAGAATATAATCTCAAGTGTGTTGTCCATGAATTGCATTTTTGTGTTATGTCTTCTTTATCTTTTATGATGGTCGAAAATAGCTCGGACTGTACATCATTATTTATGAATGTAACATAAAATTTAAATTAAGATTTTAGAGATAAGAGTCGAGTGTATTAATCGTACAACAATGCACTTTTTTTTATAATAATTACAAAGTATGCATTTAATCAACAACTCTATCACGACATGTAAATCCACAAATTCAAAACATAATACCATTAGGCGACTTAAAAGAATAAGACTGCTTGACCTAATTTCTTAACGAAAAATAAAATTTATATATAAAACTTTACCAAGGCATACATATATTCTATTTGCATAGATATATGTAAAACCTACTTATAAAAATTAAAACCAAATAAATTATTTCGGGACCAGCTAATGAGCTCCACCCCGTCAAAACGTCAATCAAATTACTAGAGAAAAATTACTAAATGAGATGATGTCTCATGTGTAATTCTAGGAGGTGTTTCTATTTCTGTCGGGAATGCATTTCTCTCACTAAGCAATCTACGGCTGAAAACCCCTTGGTAGAACCTTCGTGATATGAGGCTGAAAGCAAAGGTGGTTTTAGTTAGGGTTTAAGTCCCACACTCAGGCTTTTGATGCTTTCCACCTTCCTTACAAAAAAATAAGTTGACTAGTAAAATCGGTTCTTCAATGTCTGGTGTGGAGTAAGAGGCATCTTTGAATCTTTTTCCAAGTTTTAACTCCGCCATAGTTTTCTATGCCGGTCCCAAGCCCGGATAAAGAAAGAGGGTTTAGGGTAATGGATTCATTCTTATCCCTAGTAAAATATTAGACCCCTAGATGACGACTAGGGTTAAAAATCAAATGTTACAAACATGAATGACACAACAGAACAGAATATAATTCGAGTAGGGATATCCACTGAAATGTCAGTAGACGCTGCGACTACCGGATCTGGCTTGGCACCTTCACTACCTTAAGGCGATAAGTCGCCAGCGGCCTTAATGAATAAAACTAAACAAACTAACTAACACTGTGACAAAAACGAACACTAAAAAGACTAAAAAAAACAATCTTACAAACGATCCGACAGTACGATATTGATTACGAAAGGACTTAAAGTACCATCGGCAATTTCCCTGTATTTGAGCGCGTTGTTAACTCCAATAGATGCCTTATCATCCGATGATGCCACGAATACCAGGGTGAAAGCTGAGCTTCCTCGGATGTTCCCTAAGCTCGATGGAAAAGACGTCGTTTGTCTTCACACGTCTGAGCTTAAGCCGAGCGATACCGTCGTGTACACAGATGGTTCACTCATGAACCGTCACTGCGGTGCCGGAGTCTACTCCAATGATTATCGGATCCAATTATCTGAGTCCTTAGCTAGAGAAACCTGTCTTTCAGGCTGAGATCTTGGCGATAACAGTTCAAGTTCAATGTCACAGCAAACGATTTCTCTTTCGAAATAACAATGTTTCACAATTTTTTTGGAATCTTTACTTATCTTTTTAACAAGCATAATTTATTAGATGCGTTACAGACGTTTAATTATTTAAGAAAGTTTGTCTGCTGCAACCTTAAACGCAATAAAAATATTTCATTTAACGTCTTTAAACTGTATTGGATCGTTTGAAAATACGTTTTGATAGTGAACCATTGATGGTTCAAGAACATTTATCTAAATGGATTACTCAATCTTACTAAAATTTCTAGATGTTCTGCAGTCAATCGTAACTTAAAGAATGGTCATCAAAATGTTGCGATGCATTTTTCATTTCACTTGCGTGATAGCTGATACTAGGGCAAAGTGGGATGACGCAACACTTTCAGCGTGAACCTATAGATCGTTAGTTGTCAAACTCTTTGCATTAATTGTCTTGCAAAGAAACATTCTGTACGAAGATGTTAGGTACCAGAGTTAAGTCGAAAGACATATACCGTTAATTAAGTTTAGCTTAGTGCGCCTGTAGAGAGCCAGTAAGTTAAAGTTGGGGTTTAGAAACAGGGCACGGAAGTTCAAAGCAGCGGGTAAGGACGTTGTTCAGATCCTGAGCAGACCTCTCCAATCCCTTAATCGAAGTTTGAGTGGACTTTTGACAGAGTTGGCAAGCTCCTCTCTAAACCGTGGCCAGTTCGTTTTTCTCGGATTTCTCCTCTCTTGCGAAGGTGAAAGTTCGCAGTAGATTTGAAATTCGATGTATCTGTAATCTGACAAGGTGCTATCTGGCGACACCTACCAATTTATGATACACTTCAAATTCAGTGTAACGTCAATTACTTGCTGTCTTCTGGCTGTAACAGAGGTAGGTTAACGACCTACATTGTTGATGGTAATATCAGACAATAAAATGCAGTCCAAGAGTCGGTCTCCCCTTATGTTTCGGATTGCTCATCATAAAGAACGTTTTATAAATCACTCAAGCAACCAAGACCACAGATGCGATTTTTCCACACCCATGGTTCCTGGATGGATATTATGTATGATTTTGTTTTGCAAGCCACAAGCCTGCAACTTAAAAGTGCGGTAGCACCCTTGCAGTGCCATTGACATTGAAATGGAAATGCATCCTGCCAAGATGCAGATAAGGACGCATGTTATACCTAGATTTGATGATCTAGTTCGCCTGTAGAGAGCCAGTAAGGAAAATAAAAATAAGACAGTAATGTTAATTAAGCTGGTTTTAAGAATTTTTGACCATCATGTAAGAATAAATGAATTGAATTAATAAAAAGAATTAAAAACTGAACTGTCAGGCGGCACCAAAATGCTCAATGCCAAATCACCATTTGTTACATAAATCCACAGCAAACTAACCTAATGGTGCTGCTAATGTACCAGCGGATAATGTGCAACCATGTACCTCTAGCAGAAGTTATCAGGTTTCAGACATTTTCATTTCCCTAGTATGCATAAGAGATTCATTCGATCAATTGCATCCTGTTCGAGCTCTTCTTGATTCTGCCTTTCAACTGAATTTTATTACGGAAATTAGCTAAAACTAAAAAAAGACTCAGATATCATTTAATCGTTTCTGGTATAGGAAAGTCGGATACCGTCATAAAATACAGCCAACTATTATGTGTCGGTCAAATAACTTTAAACCCCAACCACCGATTCTTCAAAAGCATGTACTCTAGTTGCCTGTCCTGAATATAAAGATGCAATACCTAGTGATAACATATTTTTAATAATGGAGGAGGTGAATCAGAAGCAACCATTCCTAACGATTCCTAAATCTGTTGTTTAAATCGAATGAAGGTAAATATGTCAAAAAAGTAGGTCTCGAAATTTCGATCATCGATTTGTCATTTATTCCACCCGACCGACGTATGGCTAAACGGTTCGACACATTTGCTTTAAAGTTTGCTTTGTCTTTTTTTTCTTTCTTTTTAATGGAGATTAATACCATGTTTCACAATCAAATATCACAGTGTGCGTCGGCTAAAAAGACATGAACCCTAACCATCTCTAAAACCAACGATTAACCCCCACCAAAGGGCACCGACTCCACGAGGACCTAAGTTTGGTACCTGAGGGTTCGCTTACCAACCAACCAACTTTACCAACCCGTAAACCTAAACAACCTATCTTCACTACAATTATTTTCTCGTAAGGAAATAAAGTCACCAGCGAACTATTTCGTCTGTACCGCTATATCTTGAGCTATTAAAGCCACACTGCATCACCACCACAGCACCGAGTGCCAACGATATTTTAAGTTGATTTTCTTTGGAGTAGTTAAAGTTCACATTTTCAAAGAATATGTATCGTTAAAGCGCGATACTTCCAGTATGATATTGCTTACAAAGAAATTACTAGTTCTGTTAACAACTCTTAATAACTTAAAAGCAAATGCTGAATTTCAACATTAATTGAAATAAGATAAAATCGAAAAATTCGAAAATTTGTGAAGATATCTAAAATCTCAGAAACGTTCTCCAGGTCTCCCATATTTAGAACCTGCTATTCATTTTGTTTGTTTTATAGCTCTTTTACAGCGCTGCAGTTATATTATTAATCTGTCCCTGCACGGGAAAAAAACATCTATAACGTAATTAATTCACATTTTAAATATCATTCAAAACTTATTAGTTTTGACATGAATCACTATCTATGTATTTTAATATTACAAAATTTTACAAAATATTATATGTACGTAGAATTAGTTAAAGTGGTAGTGATTAATGTTCTAATATTTTTATGAAAAGTTAAGAATAATTTAATGTCTATTCTTAACTGTAATAGAGATGCCCAATTATATATCAGACCTTGACAAATGATAATTAAATAGGATTGCCTAATGCATTGAGTGTGTATACACAAAACATATTAATTTATAAAGATTTAAACCATTTTTAAGATTTGTTGTTTCAATATTTAAGTTTGAACGCGATCAATTTTGTGATTTTAAAACAGGGACCCTAATGAAAACATTATGCTGTTATCTAAACAAATTCAATTTTAAAAAGAAATAAAATAAAAATATAAAAACACTAACCTGTTTGTAAATTGCTAATGCCTTTTCTTGATGCCTCTTTTCCTTTTCTTTATCTTTGGATGGCTGATGAAGAGTTTGCAGGGAGAAATTACCCAAAGCAATTAATGAATATGCATCATTGGACGTTGCTGGATTTTTAAGGATGGTCTCGAAATTTTTTTGTCCCAAAATAAATTGCATTTTCGCTAAATGAAGATTTCCTAAAAGTGAACTGATATAAAGAAAGCAGTACGTTCATTAAAATATTTAATAATGCACTATCGTGAATAAAATTACCGAGCATCGGGATTATCATTGTTTATATTTAGAGCATCTTTGAAGAAATCCGATGCAACGAAAATTAGTCCCTTATCTCGAGCCATACATCCAAGACGTAAATAACAATCAATATAGTTAGGATGCTCTTTTAAAATGTCCTTGTAAAGTTTGTCAGCGATATCAAAACTGCACATAGCTTCATTTAGACGCGCAAGATTATATTTCATGGTTACGGATATGGAGTCATAGTATTGGGGATCATTAGCTGACTCTATGTTCGCACGTTCTAATGCCTCCAGAAGTTTTTCCTTAGCTAATAACAAATTTACTAAGCGATAATGCAATGCAGCAATATTATTTAATATCTCTGCTGGAATATCTGCTTTTACTTTGTCACTAAGTATACTTGTAGCAGTGCCATATGCGTTGAGTGATGACTGCAGATCGTGTTGTTCCAGAATTTGTGCTAACTCAATCCAAGCTTCAACATCATCTGGAAACTGCTCAGTAACTTTCTTTAAATGAGCTTTGGCCATATCGCGTTTCGTTTGGGAATTTGAGTTTGCATAAAGAGATCCCAAGATTTTCATAGTTTCATAATTTCCCGGCTGAACTTTAAGGACTTTTTCAAAACACTGAGCGGCCTACAAATAAAGTAAATTAAAAATTTAACGAATAATTTTCTTATTGTAAAAGCACTTACGTTTTCGGTATCACCTCGATATATGTACATTTGTCCAAGGCCGTAGTGTGGCAGTACAAAGTTGGAAGGTGCAATTTGTGTCGATTGGTAATAATACTGAAAAGCCTGATCATAGTCTCTCTGTGCATGAAATGATCTTGCTAGCTGATAGCAACTTTCTGCACGCATTGCTTCATTTTCAGTGTTATGAAAAGCGTGCAATGCCAGATGCTGAACCTTTTGATAATCTTTCTTAAAAAAGAAATGGTTCGCTAGATGATTAAGAACCATTGGGCTAGTGGAATCTATTGTATACGCTTTAGAAAGCATTTGAACTCCTAATTTATTGGAATCGGGCTCATGAAGATTAAGTTTTAATATTGCAAGTCCAATAAGTGCTCCTACACAGTTTGGATCTAACTCCAATGCACGTTGAAATGCTAATCTGGAAACATTAAAATATACACATGTTTTAACGTTAAGATCGATAACTATAAATACATAATTTTTCTTCACATTTGGGTCATTAATGTCTTCTGGCTTTGAATATGAATTCAAAGTCAAAAGCGAATTTCTATACTTTCCTGGAGAGGAACTGTCACTTAAGTACCAAACGAACACTTTCAGAAGAGTCCGGAAGTCTTCCGGATCACCAAACGAAAACGAAATTAGTAGACAATTAACAAGTGGCATTTAAAAAAGGTAGATCAACGATATCTGAGAGAAACCATGCTTCGATTCTCACCTCAGACTTTGAAAAAGTCTTCGATAGGATTGGAGTACATGTTTGTTTTAAATCAGCTACTCAAATGGCTAATCGTCGCAAACATATTTTCTTTCATAAAATATTTTCTCTCTAACAGGTGTTTTCGTGTAAAATACTTTGCAAAATATAAGGTAAAAAACGGCATCCCACAAGGATCACCATTATCAATGTTCCTTTTCTCCCTAGCTTTTAATGAGATCAGCAAAGTAATAGATAGATTCCAAAAGGTCAGCCGTAAACTCTATGCCGACAATCTTACAATTTTTTCGAAGTGCAAAGATTTAATATTGAATTGGGAGAAACTTTCTCCCGTATTATTATGTTAACTCTATTAAAATTCTTGGGCTAATATTGGATTTTAAAATTACGTTTAAAAGTCAGTGTACATTTTAAGAAAAGTCTAACTGCCAGGGCTAATATTATTAAATTTATATCTTGAAAGAATACTCGCTCGAATGTATATACTCTTATAAATTTACCGAAATCTGTTGCATTATTAAAAATTGACTATTGTCTACCAGTATATGGAAAATGCTCCAAATCGTCCTTACAAAAGATTACAACACCTTATCATGCTGCCGTTAGAAAAACTATAGAAGCTCTCGCATCAACTACCAACAACAACGGTAAGTACGAAGTAGGGCTTCTCCACTGATAGAATTAGCTTCCTTACGCATCATTCAAAAAATAAAATCACCGAGCCCGGATAAAGGAGGAGGTTTTTAACCTATCCTCTGTAAAATAACCGTTACGCATCATTCAAAAAATAAAATCACCAAGCCCGGATAAAGAAGGAGGTGTTTGAAGCAAGGGTTTTTAACCTATCCTCTGTAAAATAAGCGTTAGTGTACTTAAACCTACGGAGCAGCAGGTCATCCTAACATCCTAAAGGATGCACAACAGGTGCTGCAGGCAATTGCAAATATCCATCCATGGTCTTTTCGACTGCGGCTCGGATTATAGAGGGCCCAACATTAATTGAACAAACTCTAGTGTTAGTGCCTCTATGTCCGACTCGTTGGGCAAACTGAACATGAATAAGGATGCTACCCACTTCACCGCCGCTGACAGCTTCCCCCATGATATCTCTACAGTTGAACGGGATCCTGAAGTGGCTGGCTTTGAGGTGCACCTTACTAATGGGCAAGAGGAAAATGCGGCGGCTGAGCGATCAGAGCAAGACAGAGAAGCTTCAGAGGCTGAAGGCGCAAGCACTTTTTTCGGTTTTTCGGTCGCGTCTATGAAACGGGATAGGTCGGTGGAAGTCTCACAAAGCAGACCTGACCCTTTAATCAGCAAGAAGCGAACCAAGCTCATTAGGAGATATAACCTTCCTTAAGCGACCTATCTCCAAATGAAGTTCTACCAGTAGCATTGATGTACGGAAACTGGACTCAAGACGGAAGAGTGGAATCACTCTCGAGTATGAGTAGAGGATATGCATCTATTGTTGGTGCTGCCCATGGATGATCCTGGTGCTGTTACCAATACTGGATGCAGCACTAGTGGACAGAACCTCGTCAACGCGGACGGCTCTGATGGTAGGTGTGCGTCTAAAAGAAACGTAGCATTCAGGTGGAGGGGTGAGTTAAAGGACGGAACCCTCATGATGAAGACCTCATCGCAAAAAACCTCTGAATGGATTAGCATTATGGTGCCGAAAATCCCTCCGATTAAGACCTCATCCTTTGAGGTCTAAAACCACTCAAGCTTACGCGGGCTGTATGCTGGATCCCTGGGAATCTTTGGAAATTGGCGGATGTGTGAAAGCGTCTGCAAACCCAGACGGTAAAAACCGTCACAATGAAGGTGGTAGTTCTCTGATTGTGAATATAGACATGGCTGATGCCGAAGTCATCAAATCTAGGTACAATATGCGTCCGTATCTGAATCTTGGCAGAATTCATTTCGATTTAAATATCAAATAGTGCTAATAGAAGATCACGCGATTTATGTGAGGATAGGCATTGAATAGAAAGCACGTGTTTTAAACCGGTGGTGAAGATCAGTGCAAAAATTTATAGTTCTATGAGCAAATTCTAGTTAAACTGGCATAAAAATATTAATCGAAACTGGTGGGTGGATCTAGAATAAATTTGAATATAATCGAAATAAAACGACATTTCCTTGAAATTGAATCGGAAAGTTGGCGACTTCGTCCTTCCTACCTTACAGGAAAAACAACCATCATAACATTAAGGGCTCCATCTGCCGACAAATAGACGCATTGAAGTTACAAAAGAAATAGAAAGAAAGCAAAGAAATTAACAGGCCGTTCTTTTATAATTATCTTAACCTTAACTTACAATTTATAATTTCAGTCAAAAAAAAATCATAATGAAAAAGTCAATAGCCGTTTTTTATTATCGGAAATGATCTATGGGTCCGCCATCTCGGGAATGGTAACACTTAGCTCATGTCTGATTTGACAGATAATTAGTTTTATCCTTCCGCTGAACGAATATGGTTGTGTATACGCTTGAACAACGAACAACAACGGACAACAACAACAACAACAACAACAACAACAACAACAACAACAACAACAACAACAACAACAACAACAACAACAACAACAACAACAACAACAACAACAACAACAACAACAACAACAACAACAACAACAACAACAACAACAACAACAACAACAACAACAACAACAACAACAACAACAACAACAACAACAACAACAACAACAACAACAACAATTTTATTAACACCCAATTCTGAAAAGCGCATTCGATAACTCACTGTTTCAGTATAATTTATAGCCATATTAATAAAAAAAATAGAAGCTGTATCGTTATTTATTCGGCAATAAAAAAGTTTTAATTAATTTTGCGATTATCAATGATTTTACAATTAAAGTATGGCAACATGGATTGTAACGGAAAATTGTTTTCCTACTTACGCTGGAGGCACCTGTTGGTAAATAGTAAAACTAGTTTCCAGATCCCAAATCGTGATCTCGATAAATCGTAAAATCATGTGTATTTGTTGTAGTGCTTACAAATTCAAGATCCAGATAGATAATTTCTGATAATAAAAAACGGCTAATAATGATCTCAATCTTAAATAAGTTTAAGGAAGAACTAAAAACTGAACTGAAAGAGGTTTTTAAAAAAGAGTAAGAGGCAGCCCAAGCTGTATTGAAGGAAGACATTTTTAAAAAATATGATGAAGTAAATCAAATTGTAAAAAGCATGAAAAAGGAAATAGACGAAGAAACGAAATCAAACAGGAAAATTAGATAACGCCATAAAAGAAGTAAAGAGACATAAAATAGACATTTTGGGAATAGCCGACGTACAATGATTTGGAAGTACATTCAACAACGATTACACTTTAGACTATGCATGCGATGACAAAAACCTAAACAGATACGGAGTAGCAATTATAATTGCAAAAAAAAACTGGAAAATTCCGTCACAGGTGTACTTTATGTATCTAATCGAGTAATATTAATGTAACTCAAAGCTAAGAACATCATGATTAAAATCATCGAGGTGTATGCCCCAATAGCAGACTGCGAAGAAGCGAGCCATTAAATTAACGAAAAATAAAAATATAGCTTTAAAAATAGAAGATCTGAATGCAAATGTGGGAAAAGGAAGAATTACAGAGGCAGTAATTCCTATGTCCTAGGCAATAAAAATGAAATAGGGCAAAAGTTAGTTGAATTTTGTCAATTTTTTTTTTTTATAATGTACGCGCACTAAAGGGTTTTCAGATACCCTTATAATGAAGTCACACAGTGCGGGTATTAGGGAAGTGAATGATTAGAAAAAAGGAGAACCGATGCACGTTGGTTTTAAATGTCTATAAACTATAATACGTAGGAAAAACAGAGCGGGGTAGAGCATTCCACATTCGTATTGTACGGTTAAGAAACGAATCCTTGTATTTCACTGTACGTCCGAATACAGGCTTGAGGGTAAACTGATGTGCATTCCTAGCATGGCGAGTATTGCGGTTGAATTGCTGTAGGGGTGGAATGCAACTGGCTATTTCATTTGAGCACTTGTGGTGGAAGTACCGATAAAACAATGACAGACAGGAGCCATCACGACGATGACTGAGTCAAATAATTTATGAATATCGCCAATAAATTTTACCGCACGTTTTTGAATCCTGTCAAGTAGCTCCAAATATGTCATTGGTGCACCAGACCAGATATGAGCGTTGTACTCAAGTTTTGGGCGAATAAACGCCTTGTAGATTCTAGCCAGATCAGAAGGGGTGATATATTTCTTGCATCGATTGTGGAAGCCTAGACATTTCGCAGCGTCATTGGCGACATCGAATATGTGGTCATTCCAACGAAGATTGTCGTTAACGCACATACCGGGGATGGAAATTTCTTATCCATTGAAGTAGGGTATCATCGATCCCAAATGCACGCATTTTCGACAAGAGAGAGCTTGATGCCAAACTCTGTCAAATGCTTTTGAAATATCAAGCGCAACGACCATACTTTCACCACCACGGTGAATAGATTGGTTCCACTTTTCGGTTAGATATGTCATCAAATCACCAGTGAATCTGTTGCTGCGAAAACCGTACTGCCGGTCATTAAGAAGTTTTCGGGATTCAAGATATTTCATAAGCTGACGATTTATCAGCGTTTCCATGACCTTGGAAAGAAGGGCCGTTAGTGCAATTGGTCGGTAGGAGGAGACAGAGGAAGATTTGCCTTTTTTGGGACGGGCTGGACAAATGCTGTTTTCCATCTTCTCGGAAAGAGCCCTGAAGAATAGGACAGATAGAAAAGCTTACGCATTGGTTTTGCCAGCGTGGAAGAACACCTCTTCAGAACGATAGGGGAAATACCATCTGGACCAGCGGATTTATGTATGTTGAGATCTCGAAGAACTCTTGCCACTGTACGACTGCGAAAATGGATCCGTCCCATAGAAGATTCTACGCGCTCGAGTACAGGGGGAGACAAGGTACAATCTGGCAGCGTTGAGCTAGCTGCAAAATGAGCAGCGAGCATATTGGCTTTTTCCGAAGAGCTGACAGCTGGGGTGTTATTGCAAATGAGTGTCGGGATAGATGACGAGGCCGAATTTTTAATATTCTTAACAAACGACCAAAAATTCTTACTACCGGTGGGACTTTGTAGTATTTTCTGCCTCAACTTTTGGTCGTAGGAGAATTTGACACGATTCATGTGGGCATTGCAGTCATTTCTGGCTCGTTTGAACTTTTTTCGGTTTTCCTCAGTTGGGTTGGCCTTAAATGACCGAAAACGTACCTCTTTAGCCCTGATAGCTTCTTTACAGCTCAAGTCACTCCACGCGTTTTGCTTAGGTCTGTGTATCATTATCCTGTTACTGATAAAACGTTTCATACCCAGGTAAATTTGTAAATTTGTAATCGCAGCGGCATCCACGTCGTTGTTGAGGAAGCACAACGACCAGTTAAAACTCCTAAAGAAACGGTTTAAAGCTTCCAAATTGGCTTTCTCGTATTGCCGTACGGTTCTTTTAGGAGCTTGTTCTCTAACTGTGTGGCTGGAGTACGAAAAATTCGCCGATATGATACAATGGTCTGACGAATCTAGAGGCGATAATACATTTAAAGTGTATTAATCAGGGCCAAGTCCAGAGTGTTGGCGTTTTGACCGCTAATGTCCGGTATCCGTGTCGGCTCATTTACAATCTGGGTTAAGTTATTAACCTCAGCAAAGATCTCGACATACCTTCCTTCGGGTGTTGTCTGTCCAGAATGTCGAAGCCAACTTGAATTGTGTATATTATAATCGCCCGCAATGACAATTTCAGTACGAGGATAATGGGTTACAATTCTGGTGATGGAATCAGACAGTTCATCAAACTCATTATAAATTGAATGCCTGTCCTGGTTAGGGCTTCTGTAATTAAAACAGTAGTGGATTAATTCCCTACGGACATGGAATTTTAGCCAAATAAAATAAAATTCCGGATTGGAACATTGGCCATATTGAGGTAGAAGTTGGTAGGCTACATCACTGCGTATATAAACGACGATACCACGATGGGAAAAGAATAATGGCACCAAGTTATATCCAGGCAGACTAAACTCCTTCAAATCGGAATCAACCTGTGTTGACCTGTGTTTCACTAAGTGCCAAAACAGTTGGTTTATTGTAAATCGCATGGGCGTACAATAAATACAAAAAAAATTGGATCCCAACCCACGAATATTACTCACGTCCACTTTAAAATTCCCACGCATAACAAAAAACAAACACAAAAAAAAATTAACTCCGACGCTGGCTAAGCTGGGCCGTACCGTGTAGATCCTGACGTCAGCTTTCCAAAACAAATCACTGCAGGTGTTATGCCCATACAATGAATTGCTTTAGTCTGCCAACAAAATTTACACAACGCGACCCGCTATTCGCCAAACCATACCCTACCCAGCCAAAGCAAGTGCACGCAAAAACATACGGCACTTGCTATAGCCATGCAAGGCAGCAGCAAACGAATGGGAGTGGGGCGAGAGGGATTTCCCTAACACAATGCACTTTTTATACCCTATCCTAAGGGTATATTAATTTTGACACATAGTTTGTAACACGCCTTAATATTCGCCGTAGACCCATAAAAGTATATATATTTATGATCAGGACCAAATCCTAACACTATCTAGCAATGTCCGTCCGTCCGTACGCAATTTTTAGGCCTTTAAATTTAAGCTAGGAAGCTGAAATTTGGACCACATATTCCCTAGGGCTCCGAAATGGTTAGGTTAATACGCCCACTGCCACGCCCACAATTTAGAAAAAAGCGTTTTAAAGCTAAGGTTAGAGAGATAGAGTGTTACAACCTTCACAAGATATGTAGGCTCTGCCCTCCTTTATAAGTTTGTCATATACAGTTTTTTGCCACGCCTACTTTTTGTGGGCATTTTTTACTAAAATGCTGTTTTCTTCGAAAATTTTCACAGAAAGCGAAAAAAAATGTTTAACAAAATATTTACCCAATATTTTTTCCAACATATCGCCCTTACAAAGTTTTTGGCCAGGCCCACTTTTTGGGGGCGTTTTTTTTGAAAAAACCTTTTTTTTTTTAATTAATAGAACTAAATAAAATGCTATCCATAATCTTCTTAATGCTTTTTTCTTTGGGGCATATAGGGATATGGATAGGGTATAATACTGTTCGCCTCAAGCGGACTGTAGCCTTTCCTTAATACAAGTTGTTTTGGACGGTTTCAAGTCTGCAACTCACCAAATAAATGCTGGTGTCCCTCAAGGCTTTGTTTTGTCTCCGACTCTCTTTCTCATTTTTATCAATGACCTCCTGTCTGTCACTTCTAATCCAATCCATTCCTTTGCTGATGACAGTACCCTCAGCTTTACATATTCGTTTCCTGGGCAACGCCCCTCATCTTCGGGCGTTGAACTGGAACGGCAACGTATGTTAAGCTCATTGAATTCCGATCTTGACAGCATTCTTAAATGGGGTAAAACCAACAGAGTGGAATTTAATGCTTCCAAAACGCAATGCTGTCTGCTGTCATTAAAGCGAACCCCTAATTCTCTGCCATTATCCATGAATGGCACTTGCATCGCTGAAACCGAAAGACTTTCCATTCTCGGTATGTGTGTTAATGACAACCTTCGTTGGAATGACCACATATTTGATGTCGCCAAGAACGCTGCGAAATGTCTAGGCTTCCTGAAGCGATGCAAGAAATATTTCACTCCTTCTGATCTGGCTAGAATCTACAAGGCGTTTATTCGCCCAAAACTTGAGTACAACGCTCATATCTGGTCTGGTGCACCAATAACATATTTGGAGCTACTTGACAGGATCCAAAAACGTGCGGTAAAACTTATTGGCGATCGAGACATCGCGAAATCACTTGACTCTCTTAGTCATCGTCGTAATGTCTCCTGCCTGTCATTGTTTTATCGGTATTTCCACCACAAGTGCTCAAATGAAATAGCCAGTTGCATTCCACCCCTACAGCAATTCAACCGCAATACTCGCCTTGCGAGGAATGCACATCAGTTTACCCTTAAGCCTGTTTTCGGACGTACTGTGAAATATAAAGATTCCTTTCTCAACCGTACAATACGAATGTGGAATGCTCTACCACGCTCTGTTTTTCCTTTGCATTATAATTTACAAACATTTAAAACCAACGTGCATCGGTTTCTCCCTTTCTCTAATCCTTCATTTCCCTAATGCCCGCACTGTGTCACTTCATTATAAGGGTATCCAAAGTCCCTTTAGTGCGCGTACATTATAAAAAAAAAAAAAAAAATTTATCCAAACACCAACACAGCACAGCACACTTTTTTTTCAGCTATCAGCGGAATAATGAAAGAGAAATAGAACAAAAATGCGTGTGCACGCGTCGGGAGTAATTTCGGCAAATTAATGAACTAGTCATCACAAACACTTGGTTCAAAGAACCTCCGTGTTTGTCGCAAGGAGAAAAGACAAAATCAGGACCCCTTTTAAGCAACAAAAACTTTAACTTTAAGAAAAAAACTACACACTATAATATGTAAATTGTAACGATCTTTATTGGAGTCGATATGTCCGTGACAGTGGTTCGATGGGAATTACTTTCCGTTTCCTCGAAAACTGAATAAGGAAACCTCTGGTTCTGCTTTGTTCTTCGTCAAGGCCATTGTCGTCTTGGCCATTGCCCTTTGCGGTCGTTTTTGGTGACCTGTTATGTGCACTCCAGCTGGTGAAGATTTTCTCCTAGTCGTGTCAACGCAAGTAAAATGTACCAACAATGCTTGCCACTACTACCGTACGCACTTGTTGCGCATGCAGGTCCATCATCTTGATCAGCTTGGCAGGGGGTGTATTGGTACGAGGAGAAACATCGAATTTTATTTCTTCCCACGAAATTGAAGTGCGATTCTGTTTGTGTTGAAGAATGTGGAAATGAAATAGAGAAAACATAGAAATTTCTCCACTGTTTTTTGCATTTTCTTTTATTGCCTTTTCCGAACAGATCGCGCATCTTGTGTTTTGCCGACGGCATCACAATCTCAGTAGACCATTGTTTCGACAGCTGTGACCTTTCGGTCTCGAGGATTCTTGCTGCTCCTTGGAAATTAGTTCCGCAGTCGCTGTGAATATTTCTGCAAATCCCACGACGCGCAGTGAAGCGTTTGAATGCTGCAAGAAAAGCTGAGGTGCTGTAATCGCTGACTAGCTCTAAGTGAACCGCTTTTGTAGAGAAGCAAACAAAAATTGCGATGTATGCCTTAGTTATCCTATTGCAAAGACCCTTCCATGCCATAAGTTGTACAGGGCCGGCATAGTCTACCCCACACGTCTCAAACGGACGAGCCTGGTTGACCCTCGATGCCGGCAAATCTACCATTTTTTGCTGTATGACCGTGGCTTTATATCTGAAACAGATAAAGACCGTTATGAATACAATGTTTCAAGTTCGATTTAAGTTGCAATATCCAATACTCAGCTCGGAGTGATGCCATCATGAGCTGTTGACCGCCATGCAGCGATTTGACATGAGCATCATGAATGATGAGCTTTGTGAAGATATTTTGTGAGGGCAATATAATTGGATGGCGTTGTGCATATGCTAAATCAACATTGTCTAATCGGCCTCCAACTCTTAAGATTCCTATCTCGTCAATGATTGGCGAAAGCCTGGCCAATTTAATGCCCTTGTTGACGGTTCCATTGCGGCACATTTGGGACATCTCTTCCGGGAAGTTTTCCTTTTGAACAATGGTAATTAATCGCATTCGGGCTGATGAGATTTCGTCGACTGAAAGCGGTCCCGATAAGCGCTTGGTCGTTCTACGGGCATTATTAACGACGAGTAGCCTGTAGGTTGAGTATCTGGTAAAAAGTTCGTTATGTTCAAATGCGGTAAAATGAGTGCAGAGCTGAAAAATAGTTTGTATGGGGTACCCAGATGCAGTTAACTCGTTTCTTACCCTTGAAACGCTTGAGGACTTCATTTCCAGGTCAGTGATTTGAATTATGGAATTAATGAATTATGGACAGTATCCCCCTGTCCTTCGTTAAAGAATTCCAAAACTTCAGGACCATGCCACCATTTCTGGTTATTGAGAAGATCCTTAACGGACAGCCCTCTTGATGTTATGTCTGCTGGGTTTTCCTTAGAGGGAATGTGGTTCCAGCAGTTTGGATCTGTGAGTTCTTGGATTTCTGCGACTCGATTTGCGCCGAAGGTGGTGCGTATGTACGGAGCCGATTTTATCCATGCGAGGGTGATTCGAATCACACCACGCAAATATTTTAGAATTTAGGAGATCCTTGGTTTTTCTGGTGTGTACTAATAATTGCGCGAGCAGCAGGGCTCCGCAAAAATCCGGACGTGTCAGCGATTTGTTTTTGAGGGGTGCGACCCTAGTTTTTGACAGCAGAAGTGTCGCTGGTGGTGTACCTCCGTTGATGGTCCGAAAGTATACAACAGAATCCGTGGATTGCAATGTGAGAGTCATTGGTAGTGTTTATCCAGCGAGGGATTTCGATATTGTCAACAGAATTCAGTTCCATTTTTAAATTATGCCACCTAGAACAAATTGTAGATGGGAGTTCACTATCCCACGTCTGGTCCTGTTTCCAAATATCTTGCATGAGGATTTTTGTGACAATGACGCAAGGAGAAATCCATCCCATTGGATCATACAGGCGCGCTATGTCAGATAATATCGTTCGCTTAGTCGATGTCTTGGCCTCTGGAATATTAATTTTTACTGAGAACATGTCGTTACCAAAGTGCCACTGAATACCCAAAGTTTTTATTGTGTTCTCTTCATCGAATGCCAGCGGTAGGTAAACCTCACGATATATATCTGGAATCGCTGATAACAATTTTTCGCTATTGCTGGCCCATTTTCGTAATGGGAAACCACCTCGATTTAACATAGTGATAAGTTGGTGTTGCATCTCTACTGCTTCATCTTCTGAGTCTGCGCCGTGCATAACATCGTACACTTAGGAATTTTCATCGCGATCTTTGATGGGAGTGGATAGTCTTCTCGTTCATCTGCAGCCAGTTGTTGAAGTGTGCGTACAGCTAGTATGGTTCCGCAGCAGTACCAAATGTGACGGTGTTGAGTCGGTACGTCCTAACTTCTCCTCGTTCTGTAGGATTAGTTGATAGACCGCATCTTCCGAAGGGACCCAGATCTACTTATACATCTTTGTTATGTCTGCTATGAAGACGACTTTATGTTTCCTAAAGCGCGCTATGTGGTCGAAAATGTCATCTTGTAGCCGGGGGCCATCAAAAAGATGATCATTGAGATATTTTCCGTCAGACGTTTTGCAAGATGCGTCAAAAACAATGCGCAGTTTTGTCGTGGAACTTGATTCTTTTATGACGGCGTGGTGGGGGATGTAATAATGAGCCTGTTTTATTGAAGAAGGATCTATTTCAATCATATGTCCTAGTTCCTTGTATTCGTTGATTACATTCCTATATTCGTTATGGAATGATGGATTTGATTGGAATTTCCGTTCCAATTGCAAATACCTTACAAGTGCAGCTTTGTGGGAACACCCCAAATTAGGACGTTTTCCTTCCTTATATGGAAGCTGCACGATGTATTTGCCATCAATTTGTCGCTGGTGTGATCTGCAAAAGTGAAGCTCACACTGTTCTTCGTCTGCCGACCTCATTTTCTTCCTTACTATCTCCTCAAGTTCCCAGAACTTAAGAAGCATATTTTGAAGGTCAGATTCTGAGTCCTCGGTTGTTGCATGAAGCGATGTGATCGATGTTCGTTTGTTATGCATGATGCAACCCGAGAGTACCCAACCAAGTTCAGTTCTTTGAGCCATGGGGTGCCTGGATCGCCCTTAATAATGCTTTTAAGAATAGTTGAAGGATAAATGTCGCTGCCGAGCAAAACGTCTATTTGCCTGGCTTGTTAAACGTTGGATCAGCGAGATGAATATTTTGAAGGTGACTCCAGTTGTCACCGCAAATATTGTGTATTGGAAGAACGGCGGTAAGTTTAGGTAAAACTAACGCGTTAAGCTGTAAGCTGAACTGTTCGTTAACATTCGAGAAAAGCTTCAGAGATACCCTGTGTTTAGAGACACCGGTGTAGGTTTCTCACACACCTAATATCTTAACATGGCTCCTTTCTTTACGGAGATTTAAACGTTGTACAACAGACTCCGAAATTAAGGATGCCTCCGATCCAGGATCCAAGAGCGCTTGCAACACCAAGGGTTGACCAGTGGATGTGACCACCTTAATGAGCGCAGTAGCCAGAAGAACAGTTTGTAGTCGGCCGTTTTCGGCTATGTACGTGTTGTGTGGTAAAGCTACTCTGTTGGAGGAGGTTGGGTTCTCTGAGAGAGTTGGCTAGCTCCTATCGGAATTGGTTCATGAGTTGCGGTTGATGCCTCATTTACATGCAGCAAAGAATGATGCTTTTGTTGCTTTTGTTTGCATTCGAAGCACGTGAACATGCTTGTACAATTTCGCGTTGAATGCGCATTAGACAAACAGTTGTTACACAATTTATTCCTCTTTACAAGGTCCTGCCGTTTCTTTAGATTCTATGCTTTAAATTTAAAACAATTCCAATTATTTGAACGAACGATGCCTGCAGCAGGTTTTTTCACTTTGGTGTGAGTTGAATTTGATGAGGATTCACCCAAGATTTCTAATGTCCTAGCTCTCGTGAGCAGAAAATCCTCAAGGACACTGTATGTTGGATAATCGACATAAGCTGAAATGTTTGATTCCCATAGATCTCTAGTGACAAGCGGTAATTTTTGGACAGTGTGGAAGATAAGAACATCTTCCCACGATGAAACCTGAACTCCAAAGTTCTCTAACGACTGTTTAGCTTCGTTGGTAGTATCTAGAAGCAACTTAATATCTTCTGCCGATTCCTGAGATGATTTTGATTTTAAATTGATTGTCTTTAAGTAGTCGTAAGTTTTGATACCGTTTAACCAATGTCGCCCAAGCCGAGTTACAATTACCTTCGATAATTGCGGTGTTTCGTAATAAGCGTTCAGCTTCGCCACTTAAATTTGACTTCAAATAATGAAGCTTTTGCAAATCCGATAGCGATGAATTTTTACTGACCAAACTTTCAAATAAGCTCCTAAATTCAGGGGAAAATTGAAAGGATCCAGAAAATGTAGGAATTTTTATTTGTGGAAGTTTTAATTCTACAGAAGATCCCTTTGATCCCGAGATGGAAGTATTAAAGAAACTTTGTGATGGATTTTGACTGCCTGTATTCTGTAATTGTACCTTCAACTCGGATGAGTATTTGTAATACAATTCTTAAGATGGTGGAAAGTCAATACCTCCATGATTTTGACTTTCGCTTCTTTCGTGGGAGCCGCAACAATTTTTTGATCAGTCCTCGAGCTTCCTCAAAAGATTTTTCTAAATTGCTAAAACGCGCTTCATTCATGTGCATGGATTTATGTTCGTCACCTAGCTCTGAATAAGCCTTGTAATCAGCACGTAATTCTAAGGACACGTTTTGGATTAAATCTATGAGATTGCCTATTTTGCCTTTGCTCATATTGAATTTTATATGCAGACCACACAACACACGATGTATAAATTATGTGAAAGATTTGATAAAAAATATAAGTTTTTAAAAGTGCCACACACCTGTTGAAAGCGTTGCTCCCTCGCTGCACTAGATTCTTCCTCAGATAATTTGACGAACCGCAAACCGGTTGGTTGGATATTTTACACAATTGTATAAATTGAATATCACGCATGATTTTCTTGTATAGTTAATGTCCTTATTGTCTCAATTGCCTTTACACTTTTAAAAATTAGTTAGAAAGGATAGACAGGATCCGAAGCACCAATGTTTGCGCAAGGACAACAGCGAAAATTGAAAATCAGGACCCCTTTTAAGCAACAAAAACTTTAACTTTAAGAAAACACTACACAATATAATAATAAAATTGTAACGGTCTTTATTGGAGCCGATATGTCCGTGACAGTGGTTCTTTGGGAATTACTTTCCGTTTCTTCTGGTTCTGCTTTGGTCTTCGCCAAGGCCATTGCCGTCTTGGTCATTACCCTTTGCGGCCGTTTTTGGTGACCTGTTATGTGCACTCCAGCTGGTGAAGAGTTTCTCCTAGTCGCTTCAACGCACGTAAAATGTACCAATAATGATTGCCATTACTATCGTACGCACTTGTTGCGTACGCAGCTCACCTTGATCAGCTTGGCAGGGGGGTGTATTGGTACGAGGAGAAACATCGAATTTTATTTCTTCCCACGAAATTGGAGACTTGTGTGGTTACACAACACTACAGTGTGATTTCTGTTTGTGTTAAAGAATGTGGAAATGGAATAGAGAAAACATAGAAATTTCTCCACTGTTTTTTGGATTCTCTTTTATTGCCTTTTCCGAACAGATCGCCCATCTTGTGTTTTGCCGACGGCGATTTGCATTTTTATGATTGCAAGTTTTGCCGTCGGAAATACACTTATTTATTTTGTAGGTTTCCAGGATTCTGTGTATGATTTGAACCATGTTGCTTCGCAACACCCCGAGAAGGCTTGATACGTGAACCTCCCCAAGACATACGGCGGAAACAATAATGAGAAACCAGATAGACTTTATTATAACTAATAACAGGTTCAGGAATACGATTAAATCAGTAAAAACCCAACCAGGTGCAGATATAGGGCCAGATCCTAATCCTATTATTGCAAAAATCAATATTCAACTAAAAAAGTACAAAAAAATAAAAAACATAAAAGAATTGGACTTAGGGGCTAGTTATAGCTATCATTGAAATGCATCATTGAAAATTTTGCTTTCGTATTTTAAGACGACTAAGCAAACAATATTGGCTTTAATAGGTATCAACATAAAACTACCTACATGTCTTGTGAAGGTTTTACAACTTTATCTCTCTAACTTAAGCCTTAAAACGGTTTTTTCTAAATTGTGGGCGTGGCAGTGGGCGGATTTAAAAACTTTTAACACTTTACCATTTCGGGACCCTAGGGAGTATATGCTCCAAATTGCAGCCTCCTATCATAACTTTAAAGGCCTCAAAAGTTGATACGGACGGACGGACGGACATTGCTAAATAGTCTTAGGATTTGGTCCTGATCATAAATATATATACTTTTATGGGTCTACGACGAATATTAAGGGGTGTTACAAACTATGTGTCAAAATTAATATATCCTTAGGATAGGGTATAATTACCATCAGGAAAGCCATCGAACAGTAGCATTCGTGCAGACTGAGTGCAGACTTACGCTCAGGCAGCGGCATTCGAGGAACCAAAAAACTCGCCCTGTATCTAATCTTTTCTCAGTTCAAGGAAAACGCGTACTTCAAATATAATATGAATGAAAAACCCAATGTTGTACCTGGAATGCAGACAGCCTCTTGCAAAAACTTGACAAATTAGAAGTATTCATGCGCGAAAAAGATATTGACATTTGCTTGATTTCTGAGACCCACGTAAAAGATCGATTACTTTTAAAAATAAAAGGCTATAATGATTTCCACACTTGTCACCCATCGGGAAACGCGATAGGTGGATCATCATTGTTTATTAAAGACTGCATTGAACAATATGAAGACCTGACGATAGAGCTTAAAACTATGCAAATATTCGCACGATTCGAGTAAAAAAAAATCAGCTTACTCTAAGAATTTCATATATCTACTGTCCACCACGCTCCGCGCTTGGAAAAAGTGATTATACTAAAATGCTTAAATCGCTCAGACCAAATTTCATTATTGGCGGCGATTTTAATGCGAAACACACGTTCTGGGGTTCTAGATACATCTCGCGAAAATGTAGAATGCTCTATGGGACAAGTATGGAGTACAGTTGTGATTTCCACTCGATGGGCAAACCCACCTACCGGCCAACTGATACTTCAAAAATACGTGAAAGGAGTATCTACCAACTACATTAAAGTTGAAGAGAGCTTTGATCTGTCATCTGATTATTCACCGGTTATTTTAACATTAAGTGTAAAACTAGTCAATAACCTAGAGCCAGCGAGATTAACTGGTAAATTGAAGATAATGTTGAATGAATGTCCACTTACGACACCTTATGAACTTGAAGTTGAAATTGATCGCTTCGTTTAGGTCGTTCAGCTGGCGTCCTGGAATAGTACGGCTAACCCAAGGAAAACGCCGGCCAAATACGGTTTACGATATCCGCTGAAATAAAAGAATTGGTCAACGAAAAACGGAAGGCGCGTCAAAAATAGCCCAGATTGACTGGGGAAAGCTTTAAAAGGCATCAAAAGGCCCAAAATCCCCGCGCCGCCAATAAAAATAAATCAAAATTAATGGGCAAGGGAAGACAAAGAAAAAGCGGAAGTTTTTGCCGCCCACCTCGAAGAAACCTTTAAACCGTGCGATGGTCAAGCGCCTCACGACTGCACCAATAGTGGGACGGAATTACTATCTGACGACTTTACACTCACAAATGCAACACTAATGGAACTAAAACGTGAAATTGAATCTCTAAAACCTAAGAAAGCTCCTGGCTATGATTTCATCACCGAAGAAGTTCTACCTAGAAAAGCATTAATTAAGCTTCTATATATTATAAATGCTGCGCTCAGATTAAAACACGTGCCGAGCCAATGGAAAGTTGTGGAAGTCATTATGGTTTTAAAACCAGGAAATCCGCCAAATGAAGTAAAATCGTATAGACCAATTTCGCTTCTCTCAGTCATATCCAAAGTTTTCGAGAGGATATTACTAAGGCGTCTACAATCGGTTATAGAACATAATAATCTCATCCCTGACCACCAGTTTGGGTTCAGAACCAAGCATTCGACGATTGACCAAGTGCATAGAATTACTGATATAATCGGGAAAGCATTTGAAGAAAAAAAGATATGCTCAAGCGTATTCCTTAACGTCTCACAAGCCTTTGATAAGGTGTGGCACGACGGCTTAGAATTTAAATTATGACAAGTTCTTCCCGTAGGACAATATGATATTTTAGAATCGTATCTCGGGAATAAACTCTTCCGTGTTAGGCATGAAAACGAAAACTCGGAAGAGTTAAAGAAATTTCGGCTGGCGTACCGCAAGGAAGCGTCCTTGGGCCACTTCTCTATCTGCTATTTACTCGCGATATACCAAGAGAAGATGGCACGATCGAAGAAACGACTGCAAAAATGCAAACCGCACTGAATAAAGTAAATGAATTGTCCAAGGTCCGTGGTATACTAGAAACGACGATATCCACAGGGATTTCGGAATTCCTACAATCGAAGCTTAAACTAGAAGCTTCGCGCGAAAGCAGAAGAACCGACTAATCGGACACATAAACAATACAGTCTGACACATTTTGGATGAGAATAATTATTGCGCCGACTACAACGAACGAAATCTTTCGACTTGGCAAGATAAGGATTTACCGCGTCCAAATTGCGGAACATGCAGGATCTTTCAGTGGAAACTAAGCTGTCAAAAGTTATTTATTTCGCAATAAAAAAAATTGCTTGATAAGTTGTATCTTAGTTGCAGTATCTAACATTCTATAGAAGGGTGGTGTTTTTAGTCAGTAAAAATCTGACACTACTATGAGCACGCGCTTGCTATCCTCATAGTGTCTTTGGAAGATTTTCACCTACCCTCGGTAAAAAAAAAACAAAAAAAAAACAATTTTTTTATTATTTCAATGAACAGCTGATATTCGTTTCTACCATTTGGAACACATTGTCCCACTGAACGGAATAAGAATAGAGAAGCAAAGAATATACACCTAAAAGAGAGGAACTAGAGACTGACGTTAGGAATCACGACAGCTTTAACTTACATAAAAAAGTAAAGGAAATCTCTGGCACTGGAAGAAAAAAGCTGCTTGGGCTGCTAAAACACAATGAAAGCAAAATCTGAGTGAGCATAAAATACAAACTCAGACGGTGGAAAGGATATATCGAAGAAGTTTTTTTGGATGAAAGAGATCAACCAGAAACTTTCAGCGGATCCGAGAGACCTGATATCATGAAAAAAGAAGTCATGAAGGTACTAAAAGAGCCCAAGAATAAAAAAGCAACCGGCCCCCATGGAGTTCCCAATGAACTACTGAAGCTTATCGATAAAGAAAGTGTCCCAGTACTAGTCAATTTGTTTAACTTAATATATAGATACGGAAAGATTTCAAGAGACTGGTTACAATCCACTTCATAACACTACCAAAGAAAACTAAATCGATACAGTGCATTGACTACAGAATTAGGCTTAGGCTAATGAGCCACACCTTAAAGATCTTCCTAAAATAATTCACAAGAAAATATCACGAGAGAAAGCTTGTCTCAATTTTGATTTAGAAATGGCTTTGGTACACACAACACAATACAACACAAACTAAAGTACGCGAAATCCCAAGTATCCTTAGCACACAAAAAAACAAAATCCTTTGAACCATTTTCTAGAAAAATAGTGATAAGTGATTTTCCGTTATTTCAAACTATAAAGCAAAAAATAAAAAAATGCCCCGAGATGTAACCCCAAAAACCTTATATACGAGCTTAAAATAAACAACAAGAACATTAAAAGAGTCAGCAAGTTCAAGTATTTGGGAACAATAATTAACAATGATGCTAACATTAGCAACGAAATAAAGTGCGGAACAGAACAAGCAAGGGCATCTTTAAAAAAAAAATTTTTTGGAGTAGAGAAATTAACTTAAGCATTAAAACGAGAATGGTTAAATGCTATATATGCTATATATGGTTGGTACTGCTATATGGGGTAGAAATCTAGGCGATAAAAAGAAATATGATACGAAAACTTAAGATTCCGAAATTTCTCCAAATTATATGACAAGGAAGGACAGAACGAAGACGAACGGTGGGCGGGCAAAGACTGTTATTGATGACAAATATGCGGAAGTGCCTCAATCTTTCCAGCACAGAAATAACAAGAGGTGTCACAAACAAACAAATACTAAGAACGATGTTTTGAAACCTCCACGGCGTAGAGGAACCTTAAGAAAAAGTGCTTATGTAAGACGAAACTCAGAGTATTCATCCATCTTATTTAACCAAATCAACCTACAGCACTGCAAGGCTGCAGGCTTGTGGCCCGTATAACAAAATCACACATAATATCCATCCAGGAACCATAGGTGTGGAAAAATCGCATCTGTAGTCTTGGTTGTTTGCGTGATTTATTCCACGTTCTTTATGATGAGCAATCCAAAAGACCTAGGACTTGTCTTATTGTACCGAAATCCTTCCCATCTGCTATGATCAAAAGCTTTTTTAGCCACGATTTGGTAGCTGCTTCTATAACGTGCAGTGCACATGATAATTGGGAAACCTTTCTAGTTGCATCGGCTTATTTCCCCAATGACCCTCTAACACCTCCTCCACCAAGGGATGTTGTAGAGCTCGTAGAGTATTGTAAATCCAAACGATTGTTTCTTGTCTGGTGCTGCGATGCTAATGCTCAGAACATTGTTTATCGTCTGATATTACCATCAACAATGAAGGTTATAAACCTACCTTTGTTACAGTCAGAAGACAGCAAGTAATTGACGTCACTCTGTCTAATAGGCATTCAAAGACTATCATAAATTGGAAGGTATCGCAATATAGCACCTTATTAGATCACAGATACATCGAATTTCAAATCTACTGCGAATTTTCACCTTCGCAAGAGAGAAAACATCCTAGAAAAACGAACTGGCCATTTTTTACCGAGGAGCTTCTCAACTCTGTCCAAGTTCCACTCAAACTTAGATCAAGATAGAGAGTGGAGAGGTCTGTTCAAAATCTGAGTAGCGTCCTCACCCGCTGCTTTTAACTTTCGTGCTTTGTTTCTAAAACCCCACCACCCGCCCCTGCAGTTAAACCTTCGGCTTTTTTTCGCCGAAGCCTATTGTTTCGCCGAAAGTGAAAAATTTGGAAGAATATAGCCGAAGCCGAATGTTCGGTCGGACTCTACATTTGAACCGACTAACAACACGCGGCACAGCTGGTGGTCCGGATGGAATTTATCCAGCTAGACTGAAACAAGGTTTAAGTCAAGTTTTTGCCAAAGCTGAAAAGAATTTTCAGCACGAGCCATATACCTTTTCACTCTGTCTTCTTTCTTTCTGAAAAGTTTTCAGAGGGAAAATCCAGCGAGACCTTCAAAACCTTGTTGGTAGGATTGAAAGTGCTCTTGACCGGAGGGAGTACACGTTGGGCATTTTCGTCGAGGCTGATATTAAGGTTGCTTTGATAATGCGACCTTTGACAGCATGGTGTAGACTTTGGTGATGTGGATTAAAGCAATGCTAATGTAGAGGACACTTTTAACCGAGGCAGATTGTGGCAAGTGCGTCATAACAGGGGTAAATAGGGGCTGCCGTCAAAGTGGTGTTCTGTCTCCCCTCTTATGGTATATGGTGGTAGACTCTCTGCTTACAGCTCTCTATCTGCACTACTAATCGGCTTTCAATGAATCCTCTTTTTACGAGAACTTGTTCTCTATGGTACTCTGAAGCTACGTTATAAACACTAATCTTTGCAACTACGCCAAATCTATAAGGCTTTATATCTTAGTATCGCAGACAAATTCAAGATCTTCAGCTGGAAACTGAATAAAAAAAAATATTTTTTTCTGACAATTTATCTACAATATCTCGAACTATCGAAGAAATACGCGATCTATAAGGAGATCAACAGTATGATAATAAGAATTGTTTGGGTTCCTGGTTACACCAGTATCAAAGGCAACGAGGCAGCAGAAACAGCAGCTAGATCAGCGACGAAAGAAACTTTAATAATGTTCTACCAAAACAATAACAAAAAAAAAACACTAAAACCTACTCATCTAAACTGGATGTAGAAATAAAAAAAAAACCTTGGACAAATTACAACCACACATATTAATAATAATAATAATGTATCACATAATTTGCACTTACATATGTATATGGGGTTTATGTGCAAATCAAACTGAAACCGTGCACACATGTATCGAATTATATGGGTTTTAATGGCGGCGGCCATCGGCGACGAAAAAAACTTTAATAATGTTCTACCAAAACAATAACAAAAAAAAACACTAAAACCTACTCATCTAAACTGGATGTAGAAATAAAAAAAAACCTTGGACAAATTACAACCACACATATTAATAATAATAATAATGTATCACATAATTTGCACTTACATATGTATATGGGGTTTATGTGCAAATCAAACTGAAACCGTGCACACATGTATCGAATTATATGGGCTTTAATGGCGGCGGCCATTAAAATGATAATAAATGCCATTTATTATAGCAAGAAGTTGCGAACAGTTGATGAATTTGAGCAGATTACACCTCACAATTTGGGTGTGTCAAAAAAAACATGCAAAATATACGGTGAATATGGAATTATAAAAACATACTTACCACACAACTAATAACATATATTATAATTTATTCTAATTTTTAATGAAAAGTTATATTGATTAACGTGACTAAAGGATTATTCACATGAGAGCGAATTGCGAATAGGCGAATCGCGAACAAATCAATTTAATGTATTTATGAATAAAAAATTTCTATTGCTTCAACCACAAAAGCATTATATTTAATTGATCTGAAGGATCATTCACATGAGAGCGAACTGCGAATAGGCGAATCGCGAACAAATCAATTTTAATGTATTTATGAATAGAAAATTTCTATTACTTCTACCACAAAAGCTTGATATTTAATTGATCTAACATATTATCTAAAAAAACTGAGTCTAAATTGATTTAAATAGCAATAACAAAAAATTTCCCGCGAATTGAAAAATTCTTGATTTTGACCTATGCCACATCGTACCGATATATTTAAATTGTAGCCATTGGAACCAAGATTATAATAATTTATGCGACCTACTTAATTACTTGGATTCTGCAAACCTAGTGCTTATCGGCGACTTTAATGGAAGGTTAGGCAAGTCGCAAAATGACTTTGTAAGCGGAATTAGTACATCAGCATTATATACAAGCCGCCAATCTAAGGATGAAACCTGCGACGCCAAGGGAACTGCAGTTCTAGAATTAGCGGATGCATACGATTGCCGAGTCCTTAATGGAAGCTGTGAAGGAGATTCTTGTGGCGAGTGCACTTTTCTTCGTGGGACATCATGTTCCGTTATTGACTACTGTTTTGTATCCGCAAATTTGTGCTCACATCTTAAAGAATTCAAGGTAGCAATTATGAAATTCTCCGACCACATGCCGCTGGAAGTTACGTTTTGTCTGTGCAGAAACCCGATCAATATTAACGCAACGCAGTTAAGCCTTCTACAAAAACTACTATGGAAGGACAGTTTTCGCAACCTGTATCAGTTAAACCTCAATAAGGAGTTAGAAGCTTTGAGGAGCGTGAATGCGACGCCAAATATTGACAGCCTTACTGAAATAATAAAAAGAGCGGCAACCGAAGACACCAGAGAGAATTATGCAAATGGTTCTAGCAGGCAAAAGTGGTTTGATGTAGATTGCAGGCGAGCGAGAGATAAATCTTTTGCGTTTCTTAGGCTAGTAAGTTAGTTATTAATTAGTTAGGCCCTCAGATCTCGAAATTCTACTAGATATGGTGTAAATCCAATTTTGACAAATATTAAGGTTTTTTTATAAGACATGTAAAATGTTGGCGTTCATTTTTTTGAATTCCGTCTACCCGACCAAAATTAAGTGAGGACAGCAATATATAAAGCAAAGTACAGCAGGGTGGCTGGGCTGGACATGGTTCTGGAAATTGACACTGACCTTCTCAAAAAAACTAATACGAATTTTAAAGCTTTTATATATGAAATTTTCCAATTTCAGACAAAAAGACACCAGGAATTTAAACTTTCCAGGTAAATTGGCCCTTACTTTTACCAAATGCCCCTCAAAAATGCCCCCTATATTTTTTTCTTAGTGGCAGCGCTGGTTAGTAATAGCGTACCATCGTCATCTGTCAAAGTGACAAAAAAAAATGTGAAAATCCGCAGTTTCATTGAAAAATTGTTTTCAGCAATGAGGCTCATTTCTGGCTCAACGGATACGCAAATAAGCAAAACTGTCGCATCTGGAGTGATGTACAACCACATGCCATACAAGAATGACCGATGCATCCCGAAAAAACGACAGTTTGTTATGGGCTTGTGGCATCATCGTTCCATTTTTCTTCAAAGACAACCGTGGAAGAAACGTTAACGTTATGTCAACGGCGAACGATATCGAGAATGATACGCTACTTTTTTTTTGGTTGGCATGTGGTTTCATCAAGACGGTGGCACATGATACATAGCTCGCGAAACAATGGAAATGTTGAAGAATGAATTTGGCGAGCAGCTTATCTCTTGAAATGGTCCTGTGAGTTGGCCGCCAAGATCATGCGATTTAACGCCTCTTGATTATTTCTTGTGGGGTTATGTAAAGTCGTTAGTCTATGTGGACAAGCCTTACAGGATAACATAACACGCGTAATTCGTGGAATACAGGCCAAAGTGCTCGAAAAAGTGGCGCAAAATTGGACCTTCCGAATGGACCATTTGAAACGGAGCCGCGGACAACATTTACATGAAGTTGTATTTAAAACGTAAATGGCAAAGACCTATTTACCGATTACAATATTTAATTTTGAATATTTGATGTAAATTTGATTATTTTATTCGATTTTTAAAAAAAACTACGCTTAAAAAATCCTTTATAATATTTTTAGCCCAAACATTACTAATTTAGTAATATTTACAATAATACAATAAAATATACATTTTATCTCCTTTTATTAACCAAAATGAAAAGCTTGGAGGACTTGGGTATGCAAAAAAACAGTCAATAATGGCACCACAAACCACAAGAAAACAACCAGCCTGCGACAAATGTTTCGAAACGATATGAACGAATATGTCGTCCATTGCTACTTTACCTCAATCAAATGTGAAAACCACTAAAATAGGATATGTTATAGTTTGTATAACATATCCTATTGTTATTAATAACGTCATCTATCGACCTTTTCTTTCTTCCCAATATTTCATTTAAAAGATTCCATGTCTTCTTAGGATCATTTTTAGCATTTAAAAATTGTGTTTTGTAAAACTTGGCCTTTGTTGCTTGGATATTTTTGTTCACTATATTTCGAAAATGATTGTATTCTTGTTTGTATGTAATACTTCTGGCGTTATTCTTCCATCTCCTATACAGCTCATCTCTCCAATTTGTTTCCTGAATCAATTGATTAATTTTTTGTTGATTGATTTTAGTGGGCATATCATTTTTGACTACAATATCTGTATGGCCCGTTATAACATACAAGGTAGCAAAATGATCTGATATATCAGTTTCTATTACAGCAGATTTAATGTCTTGCTTAGATATTGTTACTAAGATATGATCTAAAAGTGTAGAAGATCCTCCGTTTACATCAATTCGCGTGGGCTGTAAGGTTACATTAGTTAGTCCCTTACATGCAATAGTTTCCATTTACTTTTGTACTTGTAGATTACTTGAATCTTTTAAATCGATATTAAAGTCACCCAAAACAATCAACTCCCTCTCATTGAATTGAAGTATACTGAGTTTTGGCGGCCTGTATATAGTATGAATAGATTTTTTCCCTTCTTTAATCTATCTCTATTTTTAAGCTTTCATAAAAAAATTGGCGTTTCTCCACAGTTCCTCTTGTGGATGTATATTATTTTTAATGAAAATGACTATTCCTCCTCCTTTTTTTTCTTTTCTATTTCAAAATTCAGCATTATATCAGTTAATTTGGTATAAAATATTTTCATGATCTTTTATATTGGTTTTAACTAAACATATGACATCTACATAACATAAAACATGCTGCATTTCTGCTAAGAAGCTATCCCAATGTTTTCGCATCGATCTTATGTTATAACATACACAACAAAATGCTTTCATTAAAAAAGTCAGTACCAATGTCAGTAAATCCGTGCATTACCCTAAAATCTACATCAGCTTCACAATATAGGTTTTGCATCATCATGTTGTTTACTTTTATTTTGATCTTCTTCGGTCGTTGCACTTTCTATTATATTGATATTTTACTAATATCACTAATAGATCCAATATGTATAGCTTCAGCGTTTTCCACTTCGAAGACAACGAATCACGGCCGAAGTTAAAGCTGAGTTCACAACTCTTCCTGACCTCCCAGTCCTAACATCGAACGACACATCACCTATCGTACCTAATGCTCTCGTATCCTCGACTGCATCATCATTAAACCACCCCTTGAATCTGCACGTCAAACACCGATGTCGACTATACTTACCGCAACTGGGGAATGATCGACTGTGAACAATAACAGACACAGAAACAAGCAGACTGTGGGGCATTTGCAATCTTACCCTTTATTGAGTTTAAAGGTATTGATCCAATTCAAAGATAAAAACATAAAGAAAAGCGACAGTCCGCTTAGGGCGAACAGTATGATACCCTATCCTTATCCCTATGTACCCCAAAGAAAAAAAACAGGAAGGTGATGGATAGCATTTTATTTCATTCTATGAAATTTATAGAAAATAAATAATTTTTTTGAAAAAACTCCTCCAAAAAGTGGGCGTGGCCAAAAACCTTGTATGGACGATATATGGCAAAATATATTGGCTGGTTTTTTCTAAACTGTGGGCGTGGCAGTGGGCGTATTTTAAAAATTTTAACATTTTACCATTTTGGAGCCCTAGGGAGTATATATTTCAGCTTCATAGCATAACATTAAAGGCCTCAAAAGTTGATACGGACGGACGGACATTGCTAAATAGTCTTAGATTTTGGTCCTGATCATAAATATATATACTTTTAGGGGTCTGCGACGAATATTAAGGGGTGTTACAAACTATGTGTCAAAATTAATATACCCTTAGGATAGGGTATAAATACCTAGGCTAACAAACTTCAGACTGGTTTGAACATCATCAACGTAGGAAAACAAAACCAACTTAAAAAATCCCAGACAGACAGAAAATTGAAGAATAAAATTGAAAAGCTGCACCAACCAAAAGTCTAAATATGCTTCATTTTCCACCAACGAAAACGCCTTTTCTAGAAATTCCAAATCATCACTTCATCATCATAATCACTTACAGGAACAGAAGACATCTACCTACTTTTCACTGCTACAGAACACTTTTGAAGCGACATCTGCAGTAAACCAAAACAATGAGAGTGCCCAGCGGATTTGGGATCAATTCATGTATTTTGAAAACACAACCCATATGCCTTATCAGCGTAGAGAAGAGATTTACAAATCAATCTTCGAAACAAGCAACTGGGAAGTCGCTACTGTGATAAGCTGCATAACATCTTACTTACATTTCCAGTTGCAAAAGGAAAACCTTGTAACGATCCCTCAAAATATCGGCCTATTACATGCCTATGCACAACAGACAAATTGTTCATCAAAATTCTAAGCAACAAAATTTATGACCATTGTGCATTACACAATGTCATTCCAGATGTAAAGATCAATAGTAAATTGACTCCGTATTTACCGGCCTGAAAGGAATGGTCCGCGAAGCAAAGCTCTTCCCATAAGATGTGAAATCTTTAGCCCCTTTGGTTCTGTTTAGGACTCGACCCACTTATTAGGATCCTTACCAAAATCAAATTGGGCTTTGGCATCAAAACCGAAACTTACGACTTTTCCTATAGGTTTATGATATACAGCTCTGCGCCAAAAATAGAGAATAGCTTCATCACATTATCGAAGTGGTAAATAGATTTTAATCCTGCTTGTGAGAAAATTTAATGTTTACCTTATTATACATAATTACTTGTTGCTTTATGCTAAGTGAAAACAAAAGTAATTTATTATTCAAATTTATGCTCTATTTATTCAAAGATTTATAGTAAGAAACCATCAAATTTTTCTCACGAACAGCTTTGTCGAGTAGGGTAGTGATGGCATTGCAAAGATTTGACCTCCCAAAATCAGCAAATGAAGGTAGCCAAGGGGTAATTAACTAACTGAACCAACAAAACATTCGGAGAAGAGAATTTTGCAAGAGATAGACGTTAATACAAGTGCTTATAATTAAATCAATTTTTTCTGGGTTTTAGTTGTTGTTTTACTACGAATATTCAATTTATTCCTAGAAAATCGTTTGAACTAGTCGGTTATTGCAGAAAACGATCAAAAAAAATTTCCATCGATTGTGCTGAGAAGGCCCTTTGACGGAGTATGATTTATCTTTACTTACAAGAAATCGTCACATAAGTTATTTTTGTACGGTGTGTGTTGTGCTTCCTAAAAAGCTTCTGAAGTAATACGATAGTTTGTTGGACTCACAGCAATCAAAATATGAAAAAATTATTGGAGTGTTTACCAAAAATGTGAATTCCCATCCAAATTAATGAGATGAAAAATTAATTTGAAATCAATCTCTGTCCAGAATCGACAAGATAGGAATCCAAGGGCATCGTAGTACATACAACAAACACAGCTGCGCGCGTAAGTTTCATATCCAACGGACACCGGCTGGCCAAATAAGATAAACAAAACCCAAGGGCAAATCACCGCCACGAGCAACAGGCAGTGGCAAGAACCGCTTCACGGGCGCAAAGAAGGACACACGTAAGGGAGCAGCCGATAACATTCGACCGTCTACACACCATATGCACACAGCTGGCGAGGCAGTGCCAACGGGACCTGCGACCGACTTTTGTGCATGCTGACTGGATATTTAAGCTGACGGGATTTCGTCATTATTGTCATTGATTTTTGTAGAGAGCATTAGAACAGTCAACGTAATATACAGTCCACATCAATATTTTTAATTTTATTTTAATACGAGCTATTGAACATTTGGTCCGATCGAGACGGATAAAAGTGCGAAGGTTAGAGATTAGAGCTTTTTTCATTTTTGTGCCTAATAAAATTCGATCAATTCAGTGCGAATACGAGCCCAATCTAAATCGAACATTTTTTCCTTCCGTGCGGAAATAATAAAAGGAAATTTAACTAATTCAGTGCGAATACCACAAGTGATTGCGAGCATTTTTATCTTGTGAATAAAAACTTAAAAAACATTTTTGTGCAGGACACCGTGCACAGTTTGCGCGAAACATTTGTGCTTAGAGCAGTGCGTTCCAAGACAGTGAAACGAGAGGTGTGCAAACGCTCAATTCTGTACACGTTCGTAGCTTGTTCCGAAGGGTTGACCTGATTCGCTACGGCCGGTGCAGTCTTACGGAGAGCAGGAGCACCTAGAACCAGTGTCTAAGTGAGCAAAAGTGCGAGCAATGGGCGATGTAGCTAGAAGGGACGTTTTTCGTTCATCCCTTATGCGGATCTCCAAATTTATTGGCGAGGAAGGATTCGCCAAGGTAGACGAGGCGTTGCTTCAAACCAAGCTGACAGCTGCCGATAGCGCATATGAAAGGTTAATGTCAGAGCACATGCTGCTGGTGGAGAAGGCAACAGCCTCCGATGAGCTGGAAGCGCATGAGAGGTACCTGGCTGCAGCCGAGGATACTTACCACATAGCTGCCGCGAAATTGCGGACGCGCCTGGGGGAGCTGGAGCGTGAGGGCATGGCTAGATTGGCTGTCAGTGGCGAACAAACCTCGCAGCCAAGCATAATCCTAGTGCGGCCGGAGCGGACCCCCAGAATTGCAATTTTTAAGGGCGACTTCACCAAGTGGCGAGAGTTTCGGGATCAATTCCTAACCGAGGTGCACAACAACCCGAGCATGGCAAATGTAACCAAGATGCGCGAACTACGGCAAGTTTTGGAAGGAGCTCCTGCGAGGCTAATCAGCAGATGGCAGGTTACAGACGCCAATTATGAAGATGCGTGGTCCAAACTACATGAGGTGTTCGACAATGAGCAGAATATCGTGGATGCTCATCTCAACGCATTGCATGCAATCCCGAAGGTGAGTGCGGAACCTTCCAGAGCTCGAGCTATCCGCGATTTGGTTAATGAGGCAAATGTGCATTTAAGTTCCTTACGGGTACTCGGTCTGAATATCGAATCCTGGGATCCATTCATAGTCAACATGCTCAGGGCGAGGTTGGACTGCGAGACAAACCACGCATGGCAAATGACAAGAGACGATGTGCGTCAGATTGCCACTCTCAAGGAGTTTCTGCAATTTTTAGAGCGTCGAGCAAGCGCATTGGATTCGGCCTTTTACGATCAATACCAAAGGACCGAACGCGCACCAGAGCGAGAGCCAGCGGAGCAGCGGAAACAGCAGAGCAATTTTAACGCAGCCAGAGGAAGTAGAGCAACGGCGCTACCCAAGTGCCCATTGTGCAAATCTCAGCACGCATTATACCGCTGCGAGGACTTTTTGGCGCTGTCCATCCCGAGCAGGCACGACAAGATCCGGAGTTGGAAACTTTGTGCCAACTGCCTGAGGAGTGGACATTCACCGCAAGCCTGTCCATCCGGAGCTTGCCGCAAGTGCAATAAGAAGCACAACAGTGTGCTTTGCCCAGAACGGCCCAGTGCAGTATCTAGCTTGGCAGCGATGGCCACAAATGAGCAGCTAGATGCAACTGCTGCACGAAGCAGTCGGAAGCATAGCAAAGAACTCACCAACTACCAGCAGAGCAGCAGGTAGCTTCTCATGCCACATCTTCCCAATGTGCTGGCAAAGTCGAACCCGAGAAATCACATATATCAACCGAGCAAATGAGCGCAGAAGTCGGCAGTGCATTGCTGGCAACCGCACTAGTTAAGATCAGAGCTGGAGCAGGACCCGCCATGGAGGCAAGAGCGCTTCTAGATAGCGGTAGTCAAGTCAACCTTATCACCGAGCAGTGCGCTCAAAGGATGTGCATAGTAACACGAAGATGTGATCTCCTTGTCAATGGGATCGGATCCAGGTCCAATGTGCGGCTAGCAGGAATGGCGGACGTGGACATTCTTTCCAGAGCGGATCCAACGTTTATACTCAAATGCGAGGTGTGCGTAATCTCGAAAATATCATCGAGCCTTCCAAGGAGTGACTTATCCCGAGAGCGAATTGAGGAAGCGAACGAGCTGACCTTGGCAGATCCGATGTTCACCAAGCCCGGTAGAGTAGAAATCCTACTCGGCGCACAGGTGTGGGCAGAGATCATCAAGAGCGACATCAGGAGGTACAACTCTGGACTTACAGCGCAAGACACACGCCTTGGCTGGATAGTGTTTGGAAAGCCGCAGCCAGATCGAGAACGAGCCATCAGAGCAATGGCGGTAGCAATTGACTCACCGGACGTACAGCTTAGTGAACAATTGAGGCGATTTTGGGAGATCGAAGAGCTAGATAGAGCAACCACAGTGTCACATGATGATCAATGGGTCGAAGACAATTTCAAGAGCACGCATTATCGGAACTCAGCCGGAAGATACGTCGTAACCATTCCCCTTAACACACGAGAGCAGAAATTGGGCAGCACTAGAGCAGTAGCTAAAAAGAGGTTTCTTCAACTTGAGAGGAGATTGAGTGCAGATTCGGAGCTAAAACAGAAATACCTGGACTTCATGCGCGAGTACCTGGAACTTGATCATATGAGATTGGTCGACAGGAGTCAGCGAGCGCAAGGGCAGACATACCACATACCCCATCATTGCGTCACGAAGAAGTTTCGTGTGGTTTTCGACGCATCGTGCAGGAGCGACAGTGGTACATCGCTCAACGACATGCAATTCCCAGGCGCGAGGCTTCAAGACGACTTATCAGCTATCATCACTCGCTTCAGGTGCTTCAAGGTGGCGATAACTGCTGATATCAAAAAAATGTTCCGGCAAGTGTGCGTAAACCCAGAGCAATGGGATCTCCAAACGATATTCTGGAGAGAGAGCCCAGACGACGAGCTGCTAGAGTACTGGTTGACCGTGGTCACATACGGTATGACGTCCAGTAGTTTCAACGCGGTGAGGGCAATGCATCAATGTGCACTTGACAATGCAGATACACATCCTTCGGCGCACAAGGCAATCATCAATAATTTCTACATGGACGACATGCTAACTGGAGCAGATACTGAAGAGCAAGCAGTAAGCCTGAGCAAGGAGATAATCTCATCACTGTGCGAGGGAGGTTTCGAGCTGAGCAGATTTATGTCATCAAATGAGCAGGTGTTAAGAGAGCTGGGCATAGGGAGGAGGAGCGAAACAGAGTTGCCTTTTGCTGAAGACAATCCCACTTCAATTTTGGGCTTGGTCTGGGATTCAGCAACTGACGACATGTTCATGTTCAAAGTACGTCTGGACGGAGCGAGCCCACGCATGACCAAACGAGCGGTCATCGGTGCTATCGCGAGGCTCTACGACCCAAACGGATATCTCGCTCCAGTAATAATATCAGCCAAGATCTTCATCCAGGATTTGTGGCGTTCTGGAGTACAGTGGGACGAGTAATTACCTGCAAGCCTGGTGCCTGTTTGGAATCAATTTTACGAGCAACTTCCCATTCTCTCATCAGTGCGGGTTCCGAGATGGTTAGGGAGCGAAGCAAGGAGCAAGGTGCAGCTTCATGGATTTGCCGACGCATCCACCAGAGCATACGCCACAGTCATTTACTTGCGAACAACATCCAACGATGGCGAGGTTAAGTGCGTCCTATTAGCCTCAAAGACCAGAGTAGCGCCACTTAAAACGGTTTCGGTGCCAAGGTTGGAGTTATGTGCAGCAGAGCTGCTGTAAAAGCTAATGGCTCAAGCAGTAAAGGCGTGCAGTTTTGAGCATGTGCGAAGAACGTACTGGAGCGATTCTACCGCAGTATTATATTGGATCAGGAAAATCCCGTTTGAGCTGAAAACCTTTGTCGCCAACAGGGTCAGTTCAATTCAGGATCTAACTAAAGATCACTCTTGGAAACATGTCGCATCGGGCGACAATCCACCCGACCTGGGATCCAGGGGAGCCGCAGCTACGCAGATCATCGAGTCGAGCCTTTGGTGGGAAGGACCACCTTGGCTCAAGAGCGCAGAAGAGAGCTGGCCGAAATCACAGCCCATCATGACCACGCAGCAACGTGCAGGAGCAACTTCAGAGCAGAAACCAGTCATCACCGGAAGGCTGATAGTTTCAAGGGCAACCTATTTGACCATCGGTGGCATAAGTCTTCTGGAGCACAAATCGACTTTGGAGAGCATTCTCCGGATAACGGCACTGGTGATGAGATTCGTGCGCAAGGCAAGAAAGGATGAGCAGATGGAGCAGAACGGACCAGTGACACCATCAGAACGAGAAGACGCGTTAATCTACTGGGTTAAGGTCACTCAACGGCAGGCGTACCCGCAGGAGCTTGGTCATGTTAAGAGCAAACGACCAGTTGAAACTACGAGCAGTCTTATAACACTGACGCCCTTTATAGACCCCAAAGGGACACTGAGAGTTGGGGGACGTCTACAAAATTCAGCATTACCATATAGGAACATTCACCCACTCATCTTACCAGCGAAGAGCAGACTGACTGAACTCTTGCTAAGGGAAGCTCACTTGAGAACGCTACATGGAGGAGTGCAGCTGTGCATGCAATATATCCGGCAGAAATTTTGGATACCTACGCTGAGACGCGCATTGAAATCCAGCATAGGGTAGTGCATAATCTGTTTTCGCCAAAAACAGACCGTAACCGAGCAGCTAATGGGCAGCCTTCCCGAAGACCGAGTGCAACAAGCTAGAGCGTTCAGACATAGTGGGGTCGACTACGCCGGCCCAGTGCAGATAAAAGCCAGAGCAGGGCGCTGTAAGATTATCGAAAAGGGCTATATTGCGCTTTTCGTGTGCATGGCGACACGAGCAATCCACCTGGAGCTGGTGAGCAACCAAACCACAGAAGCATTCCTGGCAGCATTTCAGCGTTTCACGGGAAGAAGAGGCGCATGCTCAGTGCTTTGGAGCGACAATGCCACAACATTCGTCGGCGCAGACAGAGAGCTTCAAAGAATGGGAGGACAGCACAGGAACAAGCTTCCGATCGAGCAAATCAGCGCTATGGGCACACAATGGAGATTCATCGTGCCAGGTGCACCGCATACCGGCGGCATCTGGGAAGCTGGTGTCAAATCTACAAAACACCACTTGCGCAGGCTTATGGGCAAGCACCTGTTTACATTCGAGACGCTGTCCACAACGCTAGTGCTTATAGAGGCATGTCTCAATTCGAGACCGCTGAGCGCATTGTCCGATGACCCAGGAGATTTATGTGCACTCACGCCTGCACATTTCCTGATCGGAGAGCAGATCATGCAACCATTGGGGGAAGTTGTCAGCGATGTGCCGCAGACACGACTCAAGCTGTGGAGCAGTATACGTCAAATGCAACAGCATTTCTGGAGAAGATGGAGCGAGGAGTACATCAATACCTTGCAACAGCGATTCAAGTGGAACCGGAGGAGAGAGAACGTGCAGAAGGGTGACCTAGTACTCGTCAAACAGGAGAACATGCCACCCACGCTTTGGCCTCTAGGCCGTATTACCATGGTTCATCAGGGCAAGGATGGCCTCGTGCGGAGCGCAGAAGTAAAAATGGAGCATTCGACATTAGTGCGTCCGGTGCAGAAGTTGTGCATACTTCCAAAGGACGATTCTGCGACCAAGAATTGAACACAAGCCTTCAATTGGGGGCGGAATGTCCAGAATCGACAAGATAGGAATCCAAGGGCATCGTAGTACATACAACAAACACAGCTGCGCGCGTAAGTTTCATATCCAACGGACACCGGCTGGCCAAATAAGATAAACAAAACCCAAGGGCAAATCACCGCCACGAGCAACAGGCAGTGGCAAGAACCGCTTCACGAGGCGCAAAGAAGGACACACGTAAGGGAGCAGCCGATAACATTCGACCGTCTACACACCATATGCACACAGCTGGCGAGGCAGTGCCAACGGGACCTGCGACCGACTTTTGTGCATGCTGACTGGATATTTAAGCTGACGGGATTTCGTCATTATTGTCATTGATTTTTGTAGAGAGCATTAGAACAGTCAACGTAATATACAGTACACATCAATAAAGAGATTTTTAATTTTATTTTAATACGAGCTATTGAACAATCTCTTAAAAAAGTGTGCGAAGGAGAATGAAGGAGTAAAGTCAATTTCCGCAAAAGTAAACGAACTTAAAAATGAATTACTGTTAAAATCAATGGAAGGTGCAAGTTTCTCACTTGATCACATAAAAATAGTCGAAGAAAATGTTAAAGTGTGTTTAATTAACAAGTTTGATGAGTTTAAGAGTGCAGTGTTGAACTCTCGCGAGAAACAAGGTGAAAACAAATTGAAAGAGAAAGTAAAGCCCTGCTCATAGCTGATTTACTTAAGAAACCCATCGAAATTGCCCCCCTAGTAGTGAAACCCAAAGAGAGTCAAGTGCCGAATTACCTCCCGACGCGTGCACACGCATTTTTGTTCTGTTTCTCTGTGATTGTTCCGCGGCCGGTGTGCATAGGAAACAAACAAAAAAACGCTAATCGTGCGCGCGCTGATAGCTAAAAAAAAGTGTGCTGTGCTGTGCTGTACTTCCCAAAGTGTGGATAAATAATCCAAAAAAAGTGCATTGTGTTAGGGAAATCCCTCTCGCCCACTCCCATTCGTTTGCTGCTGCCTTGCTTGGCTATAGCAAGTGCCGTATGTTTTTGCGTGCACTTGCTATGGCTGGGTAGGGTATCATTTGGCGAATAGCGGGTCGCGTTGCGTAGATTTTGTTGACAGACTAAAACAATTCATTGTATGGGCATTACACCTGCAGTGATTTGTTTTGGAAAGCTGACGTCAGGATCTAAAGGGTGATTTCTTAAGAGGTTTAGAACTTTTTTTAAAAAAAAAACACAAAAAATTCGAAAAAATGAATGAAATATTTATTTGAATCGATAGTTTGAACCTTGCAATTTAATGTTTAAAGATAATTTCATGCAAATGTTGACCGCGGCTGCGTCTCAGGTAGCCCATCCGCTGAGTCCAATTTTGGCATACTCTTTCACACATATCGGCCGGTATCTCACGAATGAATGCATGGATGTTGGCTTCCAGTGCGTCAATCGAAGCGGGCTTGTCCCTATACACATTAGCCTTGGCATACCCCCACAAAAAATAATCTAATGGTGTCAAATCGCACGATCTAGGCGGCCAATTGACCGGCCCGAAACGTGAAATTAACTGTTCACCAAACTCGCCTCGCAATTGCGCCATTGTTTCGCGTGCTGTGTGGCATGTGGCACCGTCTTGTTGAAACCACATATCATGCAAGTCAAGAACTTCCATTTCGGGCAAAAAAAAGTTTGTTATCATCGCTCGGTAGCGTTCACCATTGACAGTAACGCTGCGATTCGCATCATCTTTGAAGAAATATGGCCCAATAATGCCGCCGGCCCATAAACCGCACCAAACAGTGGCTTTTTCGGGATGCATTGGTAGCTGTTGCAATGCTTCTGGCTGATCTTCACTCCAAATGCGGCAATTTTGCTTATTTACGTACCCATTCAACCAAAAATGAGCCTCATCGCTGAACACAATTTTTCGATAAAAAAGCGGATCCTCGGCCAGCTTTCCAAGAGCCCATTCACCAAAAATTCGGCGTTGTGGTAGGTCGGCTGGCTTTAGTTCTTGCACCAGCTGTATCTTAAAAGGCTTTACGCCCAAATCCTTCCGCAAAATTTTCCACGTAGTGCTGTAACAAAGGCCTAACTGCTGGGAACGGCGCCGAATCGACATTTCGCGGTCTTCTGTCACACTAGCTGATACGGCCGCAATATTTTCTTCAATACGCACAGTACGTAAACGTGTTGGTGGTTTAATGTCCAACAAAGTAAATTTGGTGCGAAATTTGGTCACAATCTTCCGAATAGACTGCTCAGAAGGTCGAGAATGCCGATCATAAAATGGAAGCAGCGCGCGATGAACATTTCGAACCGAGCACGAATTTTGATAGTAAAATTCAATAATTTGCAAGCGTTGTTCATTTGTAAGACGATCCATGGTTAAATTGCAAACCAAACTGAAGCTGTTTGACAGTGACACAAGGTACTAAACACACGTCAGCTGTCAAAACCAGTGTTGCCAAAACCAAACCAGCTAAAAAATCACCCTTTATACGGTACGGCCCAGCTTAGTCAGCGTCGGAGTTGAGTTTTTTTGTGTTTGTTTTTTTGTGATGCGTGGGAATTTTAAAGTGGACGTGAGTAATATCGTGGGTTGAGTTCCAGTTTTGCATTGTACGCCTATGCGATTCACAATAAACCAGCTTGTTTTGGCACTAAGTGAAACACAGGTCAGCATTGATTCCGGTTTAACGGAGTTTAGTGTGCCTGGATATAACTTGGTGCCATTATTCTTTTCCCATCGTGGTATCGCCATTTATATACGTTGTGATGTAGCCTACCAACTTCTACCTCAATATGGCCAATGTTCCAATCCGGAATTTAATTTTATTTGGCTAAAATTCCATGTCTGTAGGTAATTAATTCACTACTGTTTTATTTAAAGAAGCCCTAACCACGACAGGCATTCAACTTATAATGAGTTTGATGCACTGTCTGATTCCATCACCAGAATCGTAACCCATTATCCTCGTACTGAAATCGTCATTGCGGGCGATTTCAATATACACAATTCAAGTTGGCTTCGACTTTCTAGACAGAGAACACCCGAAGGAAGGTTTGTTGAGATCTTTGCTGAGGTTAATAATTTAACCCAGATTGTAAATGAGCCGACACGGATACCGGACATTAGCGGTCAAAACGCCAACACTCTGGACTTGTTCCTGATAAATACACTTTAAATGTATTATCGCCTCTAGGTTCGTCAGACCATTGTATCATAATTAGCGAATTACTCGTACTCCAGCCACACTGCTGCTCATTTTGCAGCTAGCTCAACGCTGCCAGATTGTACTTTGTCTCCTCCTGTACTCGAGCGCGTAGAATCTTCTATGGGACCGATCCATTTTCGCACTCGTACAGTGGCAAGAGTTCTTCGAGATCTCAACATACATAAATCCGCTGGTCCAGATGGTATTTTTTCTATCGTTCTGAAGAGGTGTTCTTCCACGCTGGCAAAACCAATGCGTAAGCTTTTCTACCTGGCCTATTCTTCAGGGCTCTTTCCGAGAAGATGGAAAACAGCATTTGTCCAGCCCGTCCCAAAAAAAGGCGAATCTTCCTCTGTCTCCTCCTACCGACCAATTGCACCAACGTCCCTTCTTTCCAAGGTCACGGAAACGCTGATAAATCGTCAGCTTATGAAATATCTTAAATCCCGAAAACTTTTAATGACCGGCAGTACGGTTTTCGCAGTAACAGTGATTTGATGACATATCTAACCGAAAAGTCGAATCAATCTATTCACCGTGGTGGTGAAAGTAAGGTCGTTGCGCCTGATATTTCAAAGGCATTTGACATTTTGGCATCAAGTTCTTTTGTAGAAAATGCATGCTTTGGAATCGATGATACCCTTCTTCAATGGGTTAGAAATTACCTTTCGGACCGTTAAATACAAGTTGTTTTGGACGGTTTCAAGTCTGGAACATACCAAATAAATGCTGGTGTTCCCAAAGGCTCGTTTTGTCTCCGACTCTCTCATTTTTATCAATGACCTCCTGTCTGTCACTTCTAATCCATTCCATTCCTTTGCCCCTCATCTTCGGGCGTTGAACTGGAACGGCAAAGTATGTTAAGCTCATTGAATTCCGATCTTGACAGCATACTTAAATGGGTTAAAACCAACTGAGTGGAATTTAATGCTTCCAAAACGCAATGCTGTCTGCTGTCATTGAAGCGAACCCCTAATTCTCTGCCATTATTCATGGATGGCACTTGCATCGCCGAAACCGAAAGACTTTCCATCCTCGGTATGTGCGTTAACGATAAACTTCGTTGGAATGTCCACATATTCGATGTCGCCAAGAACGATGTCGATGCAAGAAATATTTCACCCCTTCTGATCTGGCTAGAATCTACAAGGCGTTCATTCGCCCAAAACTTGAGTACAACGCTCATATCTGGTCTGGTGCACCAATGACATATTTGGAGCTACTTGACAGGATTCAAAAACGTGTGGTAAAATTTATTGGCGATCGAGACATCACGAAATCATTTGACTCTCTTAGTCATCGTCGTGATGTCTCCTGCCTGTCATTGTTTTATCGGTACTTCCACCACAAGTGCTCATATGTAATAGCCAGTTGCATTCCACCCCTACAGCAATTCAACCGCAATACTCGCCATGCACATCAGTTTACCCTCAAACCTGTATTCGGACGTACAGTAAAATACAAGGATTCGTTTCTCAACCGTACAATACGAATGTGGAATGATCTACCCCGCATTATAGTTTACAGACATTTAAAACCAACGTGCATCGGTATCTCCTTTTTTTCTAATCCTTCACTTCCCTAATACCCGCTGTATTCATACTAGCGTACTTCATTATAAGGGCATCCAAAATCCCTTTAGTGCGCGTACATTATAAAAAAAACAGTCAAAATGTTGACAAAACAAAATCGGATCTGAAGAAAAAAATTGACTGCTCCTCCGTTGCAGTTAAGGTTAATAACTTGTTCGAACGGAAAAACGGTTCGGTCGCAATTAGGTGTGATAGTGAAGAGGCTTTTCAGAAAATTGGGATGAAATAAAAAACAAAATGAGTGATAAATATGAAGTGCATATGCCAATTATATTAAATATGATCGGTGTGTTGTATATGAAAGAGTTAGTGTCTGTCGGTGTTCTTGGTTCTCGGTGTGTCTTGGTTAAAATCATAAACTTGAAAATTGAACAGGTGATAAAATTTGTATGAAATGTGGTAAAAAGGATCACGATAAAAAAAATTGTGTAAGTGATATTGTTAAATGTGTAAATTGCGTAAATGTCAAAAGTAAGACGAATTATGCTGAAATGGACGTAAATCATGATGTATTTAGCATCGAATGTCCAATATACCGCAGGCAAGTCATGAATGAGCGCAGAAAAAAGAACTATTAGCAATTATCTGAGCTAAAATGTTTATACCTAAATATTCAAGGTCTAGTTAATAACTTTAATCAATTAGAAATAGTTGCAAACAGTAGCAATTTCGAGTTTATATGTACAAGTGAAACTCATATCACTAATATGGATAACAACAAAAAGATATAATTAAAAGGTTATAACATCTAAGGTGTGAATCGATATCCAAGTTCACAGGTGTTATTGTTTTCTATATAAAAGACATTTGGAGATTTGATATAATAGAGAATAGTTCAATCGACAAAAAAATATGGTGGTTATTAATAAAAGTGACGTTAAATAATTTGGTGTTTATACTTGTACTTAAATACTATTTGTGAAATTTTTAATAATTACAATACAAACTTGGCATTCTTTTTTAGATCTCAGTACTTTTTGTAGCAGACTTGTAAGGCAAAAGCGTTTTTTGTATAAAATAACTTGGGTTTTTTTTTAACATTTATGTTTTTGGTGTGATTTCAATACTTTTTGCAAAGATTTTCTTATACATGGAAATTTTGCAAAATTTTAAAATTTTAGCAATTTCGACCGAATGTAAGCGCCGTCTTTCGAGCAAAATACAATTTGTTTTATGACTTTCCTTGTTTGCCCTTAAAAAAATTACCGACATGTAAGATTTCATAACTATAGAATGAGTTCGATATATGGGCGGTTGCCACGCCTCTTTTTTGGAATATACACAAATTTTGTGCCTGTTCTTCAAATCCTTCCTCAACGTATAATTTCATAGCTCTAAGTCTTTTGGGTGCAAAGTTAAAGAATAGGGACGGCTAAAATCTAACCCTAAATGGAAAATATATAATATATTGTTTTTTTCCGAGTCTGTTCTTAAAATCTTACCCTCATGTTAATAATCATAATTGTAGGGCTTTTGGGCGCTGAATTAAAGAATAGGGGCTGCCACCACGCCCCCTAAATATAAAATAAACTATATTTTATTTTTTTCGGAGTTTGTTCTTTAAATCCAAGCTTCATGTAAAAATTCATAATTGTAGGACTTTTGGGGGCTGCGTTAATAGAAGTAGACGGCTGCCACGCCTCCTAGATGGAAAATCACAAATGTTGAATATTTCCCTGGGGTTTCTCCGTAAACCCTATTATTGTGCCAAATTTCAAGGTTCTACGATGATTGGAAGTGCTTCATAGTGTGATGATGAGTTAAGAGAAGTGGGCGGCTGCCACGCCTCCTGGATGGAAAATCGCATATGTTAGATTTTTCCCTGTGGTTTCTCCGCAAACCCTATTAATGTGCCAAATTTCAAGGTTCTACGATGATTCGAAGTGCTTCATAGTTTTGAAGATGATGATGAGTTAAGAGAAGTGGGCTGCTGCCACGCCCCCTGGGTGGAAAATCACAAATGTTAGATTTTTCTCTGTGGTTTCTCCGCAAACCCTATTACTGTGCAAAATTTCAAGGTTCTACGATGATTGGAAGTGCTCCATAGTTTTGATGATCTGTCAGTGAGTCAGTGGTTACGGTTTTTGCAAATTTTGGGGCCTTATAACTTAGGAACCCCTCATGTTAAACAGTTAAAATTTGGTATGGAGCCTGCTGCTGTGCGTCCAAAAAAATGTAGATAAGGGTGTAGTGCCAAAGTTACTAAAGAACTTGGCTGGGCAAGTGAATGACTGCTACCAGAAACAAATGAGTGCAATAATTAGGGAAAATTCATTTCATCAAATAGTAACGGAACCAACAAGAAAAACAAAAATATCGTGTCAAGAGTTGGATTGGATAAATTATAAACGTTGTATTTAGAAATCGTTTTAAAGCAGCTCTGGAAAGTGCTAAAAATAAGTATATCGCTTAAAAATTAATTTATGTAGTGAACAGAAAACAATGTGGAGAACTCTAAAAAGAATGGTGCTCAAGGAAAGTGAAAAAATAAATACAGTTATATATGTCAATAAAATATAAAAAAATAACGTTGAAATGGCAGATGTGTTAAATTTATCGAAGAAATTAGAGCTTTTATACCTTTGAAAAATTATTGCAATTTAATTCCAGATTATTATTATTTGAATTTCCGATTCAAAGAAATAAGTTTAAGTGAACTAGAAATCCTCTTTAAATCCATGAACAATAAAAAAGATACGAATGGTGTCAGTGTGAAAATGTACTTGGATGCATTCAATATATGTGGTAATTCGTTATTACGTTTAATAAACATGTCCCTGAATAGTGCTAAGTTCCCTAACTGTTGTAAAGAATCCCTTATTGTGCCGATCCCAAAAATAAAAAGTCAAAAAAGTAGAAGATTTTAGACCTGTGAACATGATGAAACTCGAAAGTAAAATTATCGAAAAAGTTGTTTACAACCAATTAAAAAGTTATCTTGAATCATTTGACTTAATTTCATGCTATTAATCAGGTTTTCGGAAAAATCACATTTGTGAATCTCTACTCAATCTGGTTATAACAAAATGGAAGATCGATATACATGATAAAAAAGTAGTGGTAGCTGTTTTTTTGGACTTAAAAAGAGCTTTTGAGACTGAGGATAGAGTGTTACTTTGACGTGTACATAAATGATATGGAGAATGCTGTTATATTTTCAAAATTAGTTCTGTTTGCTGGTGATGACCTTTTGTTTATTTCCGATGTCAATGTTGATGAGTGCATACAAAAAATTAATGCAGATCTAGTAAAATTGCAATATTGGTTCGATATGAATATGTTGAAATTAAATGTAAATAAAACTAAAGCAATGATTTTAAATGGAAGTACCTCTAGTAATATTTGTATAAATAATATAATAATTGAAAAAGTTAAAGATAAACTGAGGGCTTAAGGCATCCAAGACAAAGTTATAGCAACGCGAAATTATTAAGTTCATTTAAAGAAAAGTTGTTGTCGACGAAAAGGAGCGGAGAAAAAGGAAAAACGATCGAGCACGTTACTTCAGGGTGCAGCTTCCTGGCTTCACAAGACTACATGGCTTCCCACTCTGCATCAAACTGTCAAGATCGGAATTCAATGAGCTTAACATACGTTGCCGTTCCAGTTCAACGTCCGAAGATGAGGGGCGTTGCCCAGGAAACGAATATGTAAAGCTGAGGGTACTGTCATCAGCAAAGGAATGGATTGGATTAGAAGTGACAGACTGATAAAAATGAGAAAGAGAGTCGGAGACAAAACAGAGCCTTGAGGGACACCAGCATTTATTTGGAGAGTTGCAGGCTTGAAACCGTCCAAAACAACTTGTATTGAACGGTCCGAAAGGTAATTTGTAATCCATTGAATAAAGGTAACATCGATCCCAAATGCACGCATTTCCGACAAGAGAGCTTGATGCCAAACTATGTCAAATGCCTTTGAAATATCAAGCGCAACGACCTTGCTTTCACCACCATGGTGAATAGATTGGTTCTACTTTTCGGTTAGATATGTCATCAAATCACCAGTGGATCTGTTGCTGCGAAAACCGTACTGCCGGTCATTAAGAAGTATTCGGGATTCGAGATATTTCATAAGCTGACGATTTATCAGCGTTTCCATGACCTTGAAAAGAAGGAACGTAAGTGCAATTGGTCGGTAAGAGGAGGGAGAGGAAGATTCGCCTTTTTTTGGGACGGGCTGGACAAATGCTGTTTTCCATCTTCTCGGAAAGAGCCCTGAAGAATAGGACAGATAGAAAAGCTTACGCAGTGGTTTTGCCAACGTGGAAGAACACCTCTTCAGAACGATAGGGGAAATACTATCTGGGCCAGCAGATTTGTGAATGTTGAGATCTTGAAGTACTCTTGCCACAGTACGGGTGCGAAAGTGGATTTGTCCCATGGAGTGTTCTATGCGCTCGAGTACTGGGGGAGATAAAGCACAATCTCGGAGCGTTGAGCTAGCTGCAAAATGAGCAGCGAGCAGCGAGCAGATTGCCCAAACACAATACTGTTTTTCTTTTTGCACAGCGCGCGCGCGATTAGCGTTTTATTTTTTTTTATTCTTCTGCACACTTGTTTGTTGTTTTTTTTTTTGTGTGTGCAAACTGACCGCGGAGCGATTTTAAAATGTGTGTGCATGCGTCGGGTGGCAGATCGGCACTGAAGATGGTACTGGTATTAATACTTTAGATGAAAATGACAGTTATAAATATTTTGGAGTTCAAGAAATGCGTGGTATCGTGATGGCATTGCAAAGATTAGACCTCAAAAAATCAGCAAATAAAGGTGGAAAAGGGATAATTAACTAACTGAATCAGCACAACATATAGATCGGAAAATTAGACAGTATTTTGTGGAAAGTCAAATCAATAATCTTATGGACCAAATTATTATGCGAATGGACAAACAATAGACCCCGTTAATGCTAGGAGAGCCAGAATATCAGCTTTTTGCGACAGATCGCTCTTTCGGTCAATTGAAGGCCAAAGCTATTCATGGAATGTATACCTACCAGCTGAATTCAATTAAAATCGATAAGAATTGCTCCAAAGAGGCACATGTTTCCCGAAACAGAAGGATTTGTCATGGCCATCCAAGATGAAGTCATTGCAACGAGACAGTGCTCAATGCTCAATGCTGGGTAATCATGAATACCTTAAACGCCATAACGATATCGTGAAGATAATTCACCAGAAAACTCGCCTGAAGGTTGAAACCTGTGAGCTGCAAGAAACTATACTACCATTACCAGGCTGAGGAAGTCTGCTCCAGCAACTTTATTAGGATCGTTAAATGGCGAACTCTTGCAGACGACCCCAAATTCATAGTTATTTCTTCGGGCGTAAACATCTCACCTCCATCACTATTAACTCAACTCTCTCTAGATCAAAAAAATGCGGATACATATATTTATACCTTAATTCCAAAACCAGCTATTTCCACTTTTTACCTTTCCTTAAACCACTAAAACTTATAAAATATAGTCTATAGATGAAAATGACAGTTATAAATATTTTGGAGTTCAAGAAATGCGTGGTATCGTGATGGCATTGCAAAGATTAGACCTCAAAAAATCAGCAAATAAAGGTGGAAAAGGGATAATTAACTAACTGAATCAGCACAACATATAGATCGGAAAATTAGACAGTATTTTGTGGAAAGTCAAATCAATAATCTTATGGACCAAATTATTATGCGAATGGACAAACAATAGACCCCGTTAATGCTAGGAGAGCCAGAATATCAGCTTTTTGCGACAGATCGCTCTTTCGGTCAATTGAAGGCCAAAGCTATTCATGGAATGTATACCTACCAGCTGAATTCAATTAAAATCGATAAGAATTGCTCCAAAGAGGCACATGTTTCCCGAAACAGAAGGATTTGTCATGGCCATCCAAGATGAAGTCATTGCAACGAGACAGTGCTCAATGCTCAATGCTGGGTAATCATGAATACCTTAAACGCCATAACGATATCGTGAAGATAATTCACCAGAAAACTCGCCTGAAGGTTGAAACCTGTGAGCTGCAAGAAACTATACTACCATTACCAGGCTGAGGAAGTCTGCTCCAGCAACTTTATTAGGATCGTTAAATGGCGAACTCTTGCAGACGACCCCAAATTCATAGTTATTTCTTCGGGCGTAAACATCTCACCTCCATCACTATTAACTCAACTCTCTCTAGATCAAAAAAATGCGGATATATATATTTATACCTTAATTCCAAAACCAGCTATTTCCACTTTTTACCTTTCCTTAAACCACTAAAACTTATAAAATATAGTCTAACTACAAGATTTAAAATAAAAGGTAACAGGCGGGACTGATGTTTCAAATTTTAGAAACAACATAACAGAAAATTCAATATGCTACTTGATCTTAATCACCTTCGACCCCTTCCGACCACCAACTACTTTCAACAAAGAATGCTATAATGTTAAAAAAAAATGTTCCTTGTCTGTTGCGTTGCCACCATTTTAAGACACACAGCAGAAAGATGTAAAAGCAATTATTCATGTATAAAAAACATCCATCTTATAAAAAACAACGGTGATCATCCAAAATCAACCTATTCAAATACTTATTCCTGCATTACTCTCTTTAAATGCCGCAACCTTTAATTAACTATCAGCCCTGTTCTGCTACAATCGGGGGAATTTTTTTTCGACATTCAGCTATTTCGCTATCCGCAAATGTGCTTCTGATTCCTTGTTGTGAACGCATTGATCCATACAATTCATAGGTTTCCCACTTAAGGAGGAATGGAACCTTAAATTCCATTGAATATCAACTCCTAAACCAATTTTAAATTCCTGTCTAAACAAATATTTATTTCTTACATATGTAATGTAACCACAATACATCCTCTAAGCAGGAAGTATCACTTCTTCTTCACAAATCTATTTTGACTATCTATATGAAATTTCCTAACTGCCAAAAATATATTTTATTTATGCAAATTTGCTATTGATCTTATATAGAGGAAAACTTCCAATGGGGCTTGGGCTTAATATTAGCCCAAGCTTAACCATAATTGCCAACACTATCAATATATTTCAAAGCTGGAACTGAAAATATTACGTTAATATTAGGCACTTTCGTGCACTGATATAAATGTTAACTCCACTTTTATTAGCGAAAAACACTTGTTACCCAACTTAGAAATCCCATATTACTCCATTTGTCTTTGCTTAGTTTTAATTCAATTTCATTTAAACATGACAGGTTCAGAAAGCTGTTTGCTATAAGTGAATAGAACAACCCCTGTCAAATATCAATTGCAGAAAGGATGGTATGATTCCACATGCATGGAAAGTGGTCCCAATGCCTGAAGATTTGTTTTGTCGGAAGTTGCAACTATACAATGAAACGCACAGAAACTACCGGTTCACCATGCAAACACCTAACATTATTGTAGTAAGTTTTCCTGTCTTTCAAAGAAAAATGAGAAGAAGCTTAGATGTTCGGCACTCACCACGTCAGCCCCGAAAATCCGAAAAGTTTTTTTCACAGAGGAAGTGTTCCGTTGCTGATGCTCATGCACGACTACGTCATACGAAACTTTCTCGCTGTATGATACGCCTTTTTAAATCGCCTCAAGAAGATCACATACTAAATTTACTTAAACCACTTTTTAGGTTTTGGAAAGTTTGATTTTTTCAAAAACGGCACCTACGATTTTAATGTTATTTCGCCCATTAGACATATTTATCATAGTTGTTCAAACAACAAAAATTTATCATAATCGTTAGAGCCGTTTTTGAGAAAACGAATTTAATCAAGGGGCAACTTTGGCACTACACCCTTATTTACACGAACCAACTCAGGCCATTTTGACCCCCCTCTAATTTCGCTTTCAACAAATCGAGAGACATCAAATTTACAGGATTTATTGGGACGCACAGCAGCAGGCTCATACCAATTTCAACTGTTTAAAATGAGCGGTTCCTAAGTTATAAGGCCCTAAAATTTGCAAAAATCGTAACCACTTACTCACTGACAGATCATCAAAACTATGCAGCACTTCCAATCATCGTAGAACCTTGACATTTTGCACAGTAATATGGTTTGCGGAGAAACCACAGGGAAAAATCTAACATTTGTCATTTTCAATCCAGGGGGCGTGGCAGCCGCCCACTTCTCTTAGTTCATCATCGTCTTCAAAACTATGAAGCACTTATACATCGTAGAACCTTGAAATTTGGCACAGAACTAACTCGGATAAAAATAAAATAGAGGTTGTTTTCCTTTTAGGGGCTTGATAGCCGCCCCTTTTCTTTAATTCAGCCCCTAAAAGTCTTACAATTATGATTTTCCAAGATGAGCGTTGGATTTTAAAAACAAACTCGTGAAAAAAAATATTTTATATATATTCCATTTAGTAATAAGAGATAGTCTTTAACTCAGCCCCCAAAAGACTTACAATTATGATTTTTTATGAGGTTTGGATTTTAAGAACAAACTCGGAGAGAAATGAAATATTGTTTATTTTCCATCTAGGGGGCGTGCTTGCCGCCCCTTTTCTTTAACTTTGCACCCAAAAGACTTAGAGCTATGAAAGTATACGTGGAGGAAGGATTTGAAGAACAGACAGAAAGTGTGTGTATATTCCAAAAAAGAGGCGTAGCAACCGCCCATATATCGAACTCATTCCATAGTTCTGAAATCTTACATACATATCGGTAATTCTTTTAACGGCAAACAAGGAAAGTTTTTATGTATATGTATGTATTAAAAAAACATCACAATTTTTTGGAGTTCCCTTTATTAGTTTTCGAGATATTACCTTTAATAGGTTTTTTAAATTACCCTTAATAGTTTTTTTTATGAGTATGCAGCATTTTTTCCCCATGCCAAGTCTCCATAGTACAAAAAAGACCAAAACTTTGGAATGGAATATAGTACACTCAATTTATATTTCCTTTCAAAAATTCCAGCATTCCCATAAGTCACACTTTACAAATATATAATATATAATATTTAAAACGAAAAAAAAAATATTTAATTATTAGTTTTTATTCGAAAACTACAATCAGTTGTTAGTTGTGTTTGGCAGTTGATTTTTTACAACTAATTAACTTCAGTTGCGCATCACAATTAAAAACTAATTTAATTTTAATTTAATTCAAAATCAATTGTATTTGAATTGAATTCGCATTCCACGGCTTAGCTTAGGTAACGTCTGAGTTTTATTTTTTTGCGTTTGTTTTCTGTGATGTCTAGGAAATTTAGAGTGGATATGATCAACATTTGGGGGTTAAAGACTAATCTTTTTTCGCTCTACGCCCATTTTTCTCAAAATAAACCAGCTGTTTTGGCACTAAGTGAAACACAGGTTAGTGTTGATTCTGATCCATCGGAATTTAGTCTGCCTGGTTACAACTTAGTGCCATTATTCTTTCCCCATCGTGGTATCGCCGTTTATATACGTAGTGATGTAGCCTACCAACTTCAACCACAATACGGCCAAGGTTCCAATCCGGAATTTAAGTTTATTTGGTTTAAATTTCACGTCCGTAGGCAATTAATACACAACTGTTTCATTTATAGAAGCCCAAACTTGGACCGCAATCTTACTTTTAACGAGTTTGATGAGCTGTACGATTCCATCACATAAACTGTAACCCTTCATCCTTATAATGAAATCGTTGTTGCGGGCGATTTCAATGTACACAATTCGAGTTGGCTTCGACATTCTGGACAGACAACACCTGAAGGCAGGTATGCTGAGATCTTTGCTGAGGTAAACAACTTGACCCAGCTAGTATATGAGCCGACACAAATTCCGGACATTAGCAGTCAAACCGCCAACACACTGGACTTGTTTCTCACCTCTCACCCAAATAAGTACACTATAAACGTATTATCGCCTCTAGGTTCGTCAGACCATTGTGTCATATCGACGAATTTCTCGTACTCCTGCCACAAAGTTAAAGAACAGACTTCAAAAAGAGGCGTATGGCTATACGAGAAAGTCAAATGAGAAGACTTAAACGGTTATTTAAGAGTTTTAACTGGTCGCTATGCTTCCTCGATGGCGATGTGGATGCAATAACATATGATATATCTTATTCCATATGATAACAAATATAATTCACCTGGATATGAAATGCTTTATCCCTAACAGTATTAGGAGTATGAAACCCAAGGTATACGCGTGGTATGACTTGAGCTGTAAAGAGGCTTGAGATCAGAGTAAAAGAGGTGAGCTTTCGGTCTTACAAGGCCAACCCAACTGAGGAACACCGAACAAAATTCAAACGACCCAGAAATGACTGTAATGCCCATATTAATCGTGTCAAATTCTCCCACGACCAAAAGTTAAGGCAAAAAATACTCAAGTCCCACCGGTGGAAAAAACTTTTGGTCGTTTTTTAAAAAAGTAAGAATTCGGCCTCATCATCTGTTCCGACATTCATTTACAATTGCATCCCAGCTGTCAGCTCTTTTGATAGCCAATCTGTTTGCTGTTCATTTTGCGGGAGGCTCAACGATCCTAGATTGTGCCATATCTCCCCCTGTACTCGAGCGCGTAGAATTCTCTATGGGACCAATTCATTTTCGCACTCGTACAGTGGATGAATGGAGGGACCTACAGTTTAATGCCGATTTCGAACGGCAATTTATTTTTGAGAAGCTTCTCATGACATTTCTTACTCTTGGATGGTTGTCAAACGTTCGCAAGAGGTGGGGCAGCGAATAAAAACTTTCAGGTGGTACAGGTCGGGATTTGAACCAGCGACCACTCGCTTAGTGGTCCAACGCACTTAACCACTAAGCCACTGCACCCACCCACTGCTACTTCTAATCCTATTCATTCCTTCGCCGATGACAGCACCCTCAGCTTTACATATACGTTTCCTGGGCAACGCCCCTTATCTTCGGGCGTTGAACTGGAACGGCAAAGTATGTTAAGCTCATTAAATTCCGATCTTGACAGCATTCTTGAGTGGGGTAAAACCAATAGAGTGGAATTTAATGCTTCCAAAACACAATGCTGTCTTCTGTCATTAAAGCGAAACCTCAATACTCTGCCATTATCCATGAATGGCACTTGCATCGCTGAAACCGAACGACTTTCCATTCTCGGTATGTGTGTTAATGACAACCTTCGTTGCTTAAGCGCTGCAAGAAATATTTCACCCCTACTGATCTGGCTAGAATTTATAAGGCGTTTATTCGCCCCAAACTCGAGTAAAACGCTCATTTCTGGTCTGGTGCACCAATTACATATTTGGAGCTACTTGACCGGATTCAAAAACGTGCAGTAAAACTTATTGGCTATCCAGTCATCGCGAAATCACTTGACTATTGTAGTCATCGTCGCAATGTCTCTTGTTATTTTATCGTTATTTCCACCATAACTCGAATGAAATGAAATGAAAAATGCTCATCAGTTAACCTTAAAGCCTGTATTCCGACGTACTTTGAAATATAAGGATTCTTTTCTTTGCCGCACAACCCGAATGTGGAATGCTCTAGAGTTGCCAAGCTCCTCTCTAAACCGTGGCCAGTGCATTTTTCTCGGAGTTCTTCTTTTTTTAGAAGGTGAGAGTTCACAGTCGACTTAAAATTCGACGTGATCGGATAAGTTACTATCAAGCGACACCTTCCAATTTGGAATGGAATGGAGAACGGTCATTAATTACCTTCGGGCTGTACCAAAATTAGGTCGATGACTTAGATTGCTGATGGCGATATCAGACGAAAAAATTAAGTCCAAAACCTACAAAACCTTTTGATAATAGCTGCCATGCAAGATTTCGATACAATAACACAGGTCTTTCAAATTGCTCATCATAGAGAACGTGACATGAAGCACTCAAAAGCGATTTTTCCATACCCATGGTTCCTGGATGGATATTATGTGTGATTGTTTTAGGGGCCACAAGCCCACTACTTAAAAGGGCGGTAGCAGCCCCTCGGAGCTGTAGGTTGATTTGAGTAAACAAGATGGATGTATACTCTGGGCTACGAATGGGTTAAGCGAATTTTGGTTACAGACTCTTCTAATATGTTAGATTTTTTTACATAACGATCAAGTGGATTTTTTATGAAAATCCCTGGGAAACTAAGGAACTCGGCGGATGTGTTAAAGCGTTTGCAAACCCAGAATCAACAGAAAAGCCCGGGTTGTCCGTTTGAACAAGAGTGATTACCGTCACAATGAAGGTAGTATTTAGTTCTCTAATTGTGAGAATAGACATGGCTGCTGCCGAGGTCATCCAATCTAGGTACAACATGCAGCACTATCTGCACCTTGGTAGGATTCATTTCCATTTCAATGTCAAACAGCGCTAATAGAGGACGTAACCCAGAGTATTCATTCATCTTGCTTTCTCAAACTAACCTACAGCACTGCAAGGCTGCTACCGCCCTTTTAAGTGAATCCAAAAGGTTGGCACTTGTCTTCTGCTGCACTGCTAATACCTAGAACTTTGTTTGGGGCAGTCGCAACATTTAACAAAGGGGGAGATTGACTTTCGGATTTCATTTTACCGCCAGCTGAACGTATTACGAAAATCAGCATTCTGTGAGAAATGTTTTTTGTGCGATTCGTGGAATTTCAGTTAGACCACATCCACGGTATCCAAGCAACGGTATGGTGTGGTTAATGGGCTGGGGGAATTATTGGTCCATATTTCTTCAAATATGAGGCAAATCAGAATGTTACCGTCAACGGAAACCGTTATCGCGCCACATTAACGGACTATGCGATTCCTTTAATTAAAGCACATGGTCTCGGTGAGCTCTGGTTTCAACAAGGCGGCGCTACGAGCCATACAGCGCGTGAAACAGTGAACTTGTTGCTACGGAAAATTGGCCGTCTAGATCGTGCGATATCACACCTTTGGATATTTTCCCTGGGGATATGGAAAGTTTTAGGTCTTCAGGAATAGGCCAGCTACGATTGACGCTTTGAAAGCCAATATTATTCATTTTAGTCGCGAGATAACAGTCACTATTCTCGAACGAGTCGCCCAAAATTGGACCTTCCGAATGAACCACCTCAGAAGTAGTCGTGGCCAACATTTACATGATATCATTTCCAAAAAGTAAATTTTCTTTTTACCGATATTAAATGAAGTTCACTTTAAATTGATGTGTTTTATTTTACATTGTAAATCAAACCTTACGATGAATCACCCTTTATTAGGTCTTTACTTAGTAAAATATTTTTCCGCAACAAGGCGAATGACATCTGCTCTTCTTCTTATTAACGGGCTCCCGACCCGTGAAGGGTCTGTCTGAGACGAGGCAGCCTTCCACCTTTTGCCATTCCGGGCTGCTCCCAATTTGGAAACTTTGGAGATACTGTGTTCCTTGTCGTCTCGAACGTCTCCTTAGCCACCTCGAAGTTCCTGCTATTAAAATCAAACAAACATCTGTCCAAGGCGGTGGAAGCATTTTTATTTGTTTGTTGACAGTATATATTTCGTTTTTTTTCCTTTACTTCAAGGCCAACTAGTTTCACATGTTGTTCAATAACCTTGGATCGATAATAACATACTCGATTTGGTTTGCGGTTACTAGTCCGAAAAACGGCAACCCACAAGGATCGCCAAACTTTATTAAATTTGACTCCAAAGCAGCTTCGAAACCAAACTATCAGAGATGGTAGTGGAACACGTGCTGACTAACCAATGAGGTCCGTTTAACATACCTTGCCGTTTTAGCTCCACGCCCGAAGATGAAGGACGTGAATTATAAAACGAATATGATAAGTTAAGGGTACTGTCATCAGCGAAGGAATGGATTGGATTAGAAGTGACAGACAGGAGGTCATTGATAAAAATGTGAAAGAGAGTCGGAGACAAGGCGATGACAGATTGCCATATCAAAATAATGACTGTTTCTGGTGTTTTTTTAAAGTCGTTCAGTGTTCAAATTGTATGTTGAATCAGAACAAATCGTTTAAATATATAAAGTTTATAAGCAAAAACATGTACCCACATTAAAAAAAATATTCTAATATCGCTCTATTCTAGTTAAATAGAATGTTTGAAAAAATATAAAAGAAAAAGGACATTTAGCTACGATAAATCTGTTAATATGGCAAGGCTGACTGTAATGACAAATGCTTTCATTCTTCCAATTGTTCAACCAATCAGATGTTTTTGAGCCTGGCTGTCAAAGTATGAATATGTAGAAGGGTGGGCTATAATGGCCTCCGTCGCCGTCAATGCGTTGTTTATAGGTCACCTTCCATAAGTATACGTGTATTCTATATTGCTGTCAGCGAAAAAAAAAAACAAAACCATTTCTGCGTAGGTGTACCTCATAATAATAGATTTTATAAATTGTTTAATAGAAAATAATACTAAAATTATTTATTATAAGAGAAAAGCAACTATTGCAACTATTGCCAGCAAATCACAACAAGTTTCAAGCCCGAGGTTACTAATACGCACTTTTAGCTCACAGCGCCATCTAGAATGGATCATAATTATAACACAAAAACCATAATAGTTGTGACATAAATAAAAGTTAAACATACAAAATAGCGCCATCTCAAGTGGGAACCGTTTAAGCCGTAATTATAATACATACAATTAATAATAAAAGATTGAAATTAAAATCAATTTGTAATAAATAAAAGTTTATTTGTGAATTTGTTTGCATAATTATAAAAAAGGTATTTGTGATACGTTATAAGTGAATAGTAAAAATATTCGAGAGAAAAATGAATTCAAATTATATATTATTTATTATTATTATTATTATTTATAACGATTAATTTAAGAGAATAATTTCTTATCATTTCAAATACGAGTCAAACGGTAACAATATTCTCCTATTTTTTGTATCGACAAAAGTTAGAAAATTCATTATAAGTGTTATAATAAGTATAAGCAATTCTTCAATTAACCGAAATTTATTTTTTGTTTAATGTGGGAGAATAACAAATACAATGTAAAAGAATTATACAAATTATACTGTGTTGTACGGATATAGTACGTTAACATAGAGCTAAAATTTAGCATTCCAGGCCAAATGTACTGTTACGAAATAAGGGGTAACAGTTGTTTTTTACTTTGCAAAGTGTAGTACAGATTAGAGTAGAGTAATGTTTGTTTTTGTTTTTGAGCGATTTCGGATGGTTAGACCACTTCCAAACATAACATATTATGCCAGCAAAGAAACGAATAGCATGGTTATATGCTAAATTTGCAATTCAGTCAAAATCACTTGTAAAATACTCTACGGTTTTTGGTTTATTAAAACCAAAGGTCTGAACTGAGCTGAGCTTTATCGATATAAACCTAGTGATGAGAGTATCTACAGAAATAGTAGAGTATTAACTTTCAATATAGTTTCCCATGCAATATTTACATTATCTGTCTGTCTGTCATTTCAACCCGAGTACAAAAGCAACCGAAATGTCGTTGTATATACTTTTGATTCATTGGTATTACTCAAGGCTAATATAGCTTTATCTTCCGCGAACGTAGCTACAGTTGTGCCGTCTTCGTTCGGAATATATCTAAGAACTAAGTATCTCATATAACTGCCTCGGAGGGGCCCATTTAAGCTAAGTTTTCATTTCCGCATGCCATCCTCTATTAAAAGCCTGGTACACGTCAAGAAAAACACTAAAAAAAATAATTTTAAAAAAATACCTTTCGAATACCTTTGATATTATTGTTAAAAGCGAAATTGGTCTACACAATTTCTATTCATATGGATTTCATATTTTATATATGATTTATATGAAATCTGCCTGTGGATAGCATTTCTTTTAATACACTGGTTTCAATCAAAATGAGACATAAATTTCCTAATCTTACATGCACACATTTATTTCTTACACTACAATATTGTTAACAGATTTCCAGATCAGTATCTAATCATTTAGTAGACTAAACTCTAATTATTTTAATTAATTTATATATCTTAGGCTTATTTAAGTTTATAGGGGTCAAATGGTTGTCTTTTCACTTTCCCCACCAACTCTGGGAAAAATAGGCCTAAAGAAGTTAGTAAATAATTTTCCACTAATCAACTAAAATAAACGCGGGCAAAAAAATCGTATATACGAGGAACGTCAAAGGTCTCTGTAAACATAACTCTCTTCTGGAACTTACAGCGGAAATGTGGTTTTCACAGTTAGGCTTCGCGCACAGTAAAGCGAGAAAGCAATGCGAAAAGCGATAAAACTGTTTACATGTTTTCTCATATACGTGCGCATAGTAAAGCGAGAAAGCGGCCGCAATAGGAACACATGTCAACAGTTTTATCGCATCGCTATCAAAATCAGTAAATGTTGGCATTGTGTAACCTTTTTGGCTGTTTCTCTCAAAAATAATACTGGTGAATATTTGCAACAGACGACTGATCGATAAACAAATAAAACTGGCTGCATTTCAGCTAGCATATGGTTCCAAAGGGTAACGGAAAATAGCAACCTTGCAGGGTTTTCGCCGTTTAAATGCTACTTCTGTACTGGACAGATACACATCATGTGCTTTTATACCAGACTTTACACATTTTCTGGATGACCGACATATTTTTTTGACACTGGATCTTACCATTCTAATTGGAGAAGGAAAGTCCACAGCCGAAGGAATAGCGTATTGGTATAAAGTCACTGCGGAAATTATCTTATTGTAAATGTAAGAAAGCTGTCGTGTTTGTATCATTATATCATCACATTATGAAGCCAGGTTAAGGTTCGTATATTAAAGAGGTTAAAAACAATGAAGAAGTGACCGACATAACAGTCGAAGAATTTGGGAAAGCGGTCAAGAGCTCCAAGAAGAGAAAATCGGATGGGTCGGATGAGATACCCAGTGAGTTCTGGAAAACGATGGGAGACATCGGGCTCAAATGGCTCATGATTCTTATCTCCAAACTCATGAGAGGTGATTCAATGCCCAATCAGCGGAGGGAAAGTTATCTTCTTCCTTTGCGCAAAGGAAAGGAAGATACTCGAAAGTGTGATAATTACGGTTCAATTAAGTTAATGTCACACACCATGAAGATCGTTGAGCGGGTATTAGATGGCCGCCTAGGACAAATAATACGGCTGTCTGATGACCAGTGCGGGTTCGTCGTGGGTAAATCAACCTTGGATGCAATTCAAAGTATAAGATCATGCATAAAAGAAGATATTATGAAAGACGTGCAAACACAAGGCCTAAAAATTAATTAATGGCAAAATCCGCCATTAGCGGATGCGAGATCATACGCGCAAGTCGCGATACATGGAGACCAGTCAAGATCAGATGCAACAGATCCGATCCGCCAATTATTAACTGTGATAGTAGAAAAACTTGAGCAGCAAAGCAAGATTAATCAAGTTATATTTGACAACTTGAGCAAGCCCGAGTTCAAACCTCGCAAGACTAATAACAAAACATGAATATGATAGAGTTTCTTAAAATACTGACATGGAACGCAAACGGCCTCCTAAACAAAATTAACGAACTAGAAATATTTCTACAGAACAACAACATTGATATATGCTTGATATCGGAAACCCACTTAAAAAAGGGATATGGACCCACAATAAGAGGTTACAGAGATTATCACGCGCATCATCCTTCAGAAAATGCCAGAGACGCATCCTCTCTTTACATCAAAGATTGTATCAAGCACTCAACAGACATAAAAATAGAACTTGATTCTATGCAACTAAGTTCAGTCTCTGTAAAAGTGAACCATTTAGACTATCTTATCAGATCTTGCTACTTCCCACCAGGATATAGACTGGCAGACGACGACCTCGACCACCTCTTTGACTCATCTGGGTCTAATTTTATTATCGGTAGGGACTTTAATGCCAAACACACTTTTTGGGGTTCAAGATGCAACTCAACGAAAGGCAGACTACTGTACAAAGCCAGTATGAAGCGTGATGTGGACTTTTATTCGACGGGAAAGCCAACATATTGGCCAACTGACAAAAATAAAATGCCTGACCTCGTCGACTTCTTCATTGCAAAGGGCTAAACAAAACTCTGATGGAAGTCGAAGAATACTACGAAATGGGTGGAAGTGTAGCAACAAATGTAGGACCGCCCAGGTTAAGTAGTAACAAAACCAACTGGTACGTTTTCCGAAAAGAGTGCAAGGAAAGTATCGCTTTAAATGTGCCACTAAAGACACCGCTCGAAATAGAAGATGAAGTTGACAGTCTTGTGGAGGCCATTCAGAACGCAGCATGGATAAACAATCCCTTTCGGAAGACAGCTACACGGAACAATAAAGTCAAGTACATGCCTGAAATAGAAGACCTCATATGAGAAAAGAGGAGAGCGCGTAAGAGATGGCAACAATCCCGCGCACCCCCTAATAAAACTTATCTGAACCATCTTTGCAACAAACTTAAAAATGAACTACAGGATCTAAGAAATCTCGAAACTTCAACTTACATAGAAGGCTTGACTGCTGAAAAGAGCTCAAACTACTCACTTTGGAAAGCCTTGAAGTCCAAGGAAACCAAAAATGCACTCGCCACCAATAAGAAAAGATAACGGTGAATGGGCAAAAGGAGACAAAGAGAAAGCGGATTTATTTGCCATCTAGAAGAAACATTCAGGCCGTTCGATGGACGACCTTTAAAGAACCGAATGCTCATACGCGAACCGACAACTATAAAGTAAAAGCCGTTTCTCTGTCCGAGCTTCGAATGACAATAAGAAAGTTGAAAAATAACAAAGCTCCAGGATACGATCTAATCACTGTCGAAGTTCGAAGGGAGCTACCGAAAAGAGCACTAGTTAAGCTACTTTGCATTATAAATGCCTCTCTGAGACTTTCATATGTTCAAAGACAATGGAAAGTAGCCGAAGTCATTATGATTCCGAAGCCAGGGAAGAATTCAAATGATAAGAAATCATATAGACCTATTTCGCTACTGCCGATAATATCTAAGGTTTACGAGAAACTTCTGCTACAACGATTACAACCAGTAATTGAAGAAAGACGCTTGATACCAGATCATCAATTTGGCTTTCGGGTCATACATTCCACAATCGATCAGGTGTATCGAATAACAAATGAAATTGAATCTAGAATGGAAAAAGATTTGCTCTAGCGCTTTTCTGGACGTATCGCAAACCTTCGACAAGGTATTACATGAAGGCCTAATGTATAAGCGAAGGACAAATATTGAAATCCTACCTTGAAAACAGACTCTTTCGTGTTAGACATGAGACTGAATTCTCGGAATTCAAGGTAATCCACGCCGGTGTTCCGCAAGGAAGCGTTCTCGGCCCAATATTATTCCTGCTCTACACAAGAAATACACCACAAGATGAAGGGACCATCGTAGCAACGTTCGCAGACACTACGGCTACCCTCGCAATGGATGAGTCAATCGAATCATCAACTGGAAAACTCCAACGGGCTCTTAATAAACTATGCGAGTGGACAATGACCTGACGAATTGCCCTTAACGAGATCAAGTCGACGCATGTCAATTTCACGTACAAAAGGATAAACAACTTACCTGTCTTTATTAACTCGGTACAAATACCATACGCAAACGAGGCGAAGTATATACTTTTATGGGTCTACGGCGAATATTAAGGGGTGTTACAAAATATGTGTCAAAATTAATATACCCTTAGGTATATTAACATAAAGACCACCAAGAGACGCTGACTTGGCATACGACAGTAAAAAAAAGGAAAAAAAATCGTTGTCAGAATGATCAAAGCAGAAGTGTTTACTTTCGACTTGCAGCAGCACTTGCTACACCCTTCCTAAGGACAAATATTTCTTTTTAAAAAAGGCAACTATGGACATTTAATTTAACTGTCCACGACGGCGCAACGAACCAGCCATTTTGATACATGTGGCATGAGGGTGAAGGACGTCGAGGTGGCATGTCTTTTTGCCTCATGTTTTTTGAGCACCTTAAGAGTTTACCCGAAACCTGTAATCAGGTTGTGTTTTATAGCGATTGCTGTGACGGTCAAAATAAGAACTCTTTTGTTTCAACGATGTTCCTGGTGTTTATGCAAACAGAATCAATGATTCAAACTATTAGTTTGTATAAGTTTTTGGTACCGGGTCACACTCATATGGAATGTGATACTGACCATGCAGCGATAGAAAGGAAGAAGAAAATAACATCTGTAGATATACACCATCCACGTGACTGGTACCAATTAGTTCGCACGGTAGATGCCAAAAAGCCATTCATAGAACACGAAATGTCAAGAGACAAAATTCTGGACTTCTCCCGAACTTCGAAAGAAAAATTTCTCTGGCGAAAGGTTGATAAAAGTGGAAATAAGTTCATATGGCAAGAGTTTAAATGGGTCAGATATGAAAAGAAATTTGCACTTATAATGTATAAAACTTCACTCTCCGAAGAAGAACCGTTTAAAATATTAAATTTGAAGTGTCGTGGTGTTTTAAATGTAATGTGGGTAAAACGACTTAAGTCAAAAAAGCATAAATTTGTTGACCTAAGCCCTCGGACTATTACAAATAATAGTTTTGACTATATTCTTAAATAAGTTTGCTACGTTTTTCAGGAAGAATATTCTGTGTCCAACCCCTATTCCCTTTTAGAGCGCCATTTAAAGTTTAAAATTGCTCTCCTGATAAGTGTATAAAATTGACATAAGATGTTTTACCTTTAATCCACAGATATATACCACGAGACACTATTGTAAGTTACATTAAGCTTGCGCTTATGCTCATAATCACAATTTGAAGAATTGTGTGATGACCCCCATATTGTGAAAAACCTAAGCAACTTTTCCTACTCTCATGTAAAAAGTTGTCTCCCACTTTTAAAAATACTTCCCTTACCGGGAAATTCTAATTTAATTAAGTCGATGCCTCGTAGATGTGCTGAAGTCATAAAAAATAACGGATATTATAGAAAATATTAAAAGAGTTGCTTAGGTTTTGCACAGCTGTTTTTTTAACTGATTTTGATTTATTTTTTTTGTTTACTGTTAATAAATAAAAATTAAAAACTTTGTTTGGGTGATTTTGAGGACACATGCAAATATGCAAATAAATATATTTACAGTTTACTGGGAAGTATTTTTAAAAGTGGGAGACAACTTTTTACATGAGAGTAGAAGAAGTTGCTTAGGTTTTGCACAATACTGTATATATTTTTTTTTTACTTACACGCCTTAAACTAATATTCAAGAGACCAGATACAAATAAATTTATTCACTTTTGTTAAAAAAAAAAACATAAGAAAAAGCAACAAAAACTAAAAAATTCACAATATAGTGTCAAGAAAGTCTTTTTACATACTGTCCGTAAGCATTTAAAAGTCCATTTTATCACATAATTTTTATTCAATATTTTGTTTTGCCGCCTTCAGCTTCAAGCATAGCTTCTTGTTGTCTGCGTTTTATCGATCTAATTAATTTTAAAGGTCGTATTCGCTAGTTATTTTTGCGCATTCCTTGCGCATTTCGGGCCTTAGGTTTCTTTAGCAACTTTTTGTCTCACATGTGCACACAAATTCTTTAAAGGATTAAGGTCAGCATTTCGCTTAGGTGTATTGAACCCTTTGGTACTATTGCAAAGCAGCCACATCTAAACTGTAAGCTCCTTATGCTTTGGACCATTGTCCTGGTAAAATTTGAATTTCGGTGTTTCGTGCAATCACCGCAATCAAATCTTAATTTAAGGGCGCTACTACGCAGCTTAGAACGCAACATGTTTAAATATTGCTTCGCATTCATGTGGCCATCAATAAAAACCTGGTTCCATACTCCTTTGCTCGATATGCAAGCCCACACCATAACGGACAATTTACCAAATTAAACTATTGAAATAAAATTTCTTTTACCCAACGCTTTTAAAGGCCACATGTTCTCTGTTGTTTAACAAAAGTAAATAAATTTTTTTGTATCTGGTACTGGTCAGATTGGTAGTGATTTTATAACAAAAATATATTAAAAAAGTAAATAGGTTTATCTTACAAATTTAACGATCTTGCGTTGCTGCAAAATAAAGAAAGACAAATGAAATGCTTACTTGGCTTTATCTTGGTTGCTCATTTTTAGAAAACAATGTCCCATTCCCATTCTCACATTAGCTGGACAATTAGGATTAGTTCTAAGTGCCTTTTTATAAAATGCCAATGCTCCTCTGTAATCCTTTTTATTAAAGGCAATGCATGCTTTTCCAAGCAGGGAGGGAATATTAGATGGCGACTGATTCAATACAAAATTGAATTGAGCATCGGCTTGCTCCATTTTGTCTCCTTCTAGCAAGCAAAAATACGCCCTTCCCAGCAAATGATTCTGAAAATTCGTTAAATCTGTCATCATATGTTCGTTAAATTACTATTTATACATACTTGGTCGTACATTATGATCTTGTCGGCTGTGGTGTACAGATTAGTAGCCTTCATGAAAAGCTCCCTCTTTTTATCTTTGGATTTCTCTCGATTTGCTTCTTGCACATAATGTGCAGCAAGCATATCATACGCTCGCATCTGATCCTTCTCATAGTCACGATAGTCAATATTGGCTTCAATCCTGGCTGTCTCTAGCAACCGAATGAAGTCAGAAGTTTTCCTTTGCTTATAATAAGCCAACTACAACCGAATCTGCATTAATTTATCTACCAAGTAAGACTGTTATTTTAACTACACTTACGGCAACATTAACCCAAGTATTTAGTTGCGACCTTTCTTGACGCAAAATTCCAAGCACTTCTTGACATTCTGGCAACTGATCAGGATGCACCTCAATCACCTAAAATATAATACAAATATTCATAATACGCTATATCAATTTATACAAAAAATTCTATACTTCATCGGTGTCCCTTAAAGGAATTTCAATAGTCTGGGACATTCTTAAACCCTTTTATTAATAATATGTATTTTTTATGACTCGACGTTAAATGGCAAATAAATGGCAAATAAAACAACGCGGAAAATTAACTTGTCAAACTATACTTCACTTATTGATGTTTATTGAAGTGGTAAAACCAGTGTTGCCGCGAACAAATGTTCTAAAGTAGTACACAAGCCAAAAAAGAGTAGTATTTAAATAAAATGGGATTATAGACATTATTATGTTTTCGTTCATAAGAGTGTGTGCCCAAAATTAATATAAGAAAGACAAATGTCTGATTTGGGTGAACAGTATGAACAGTATGATATCCTATCCATATCCCTATATTACCTAAAAAGAAAAGGTTTTAAGATCAAAATGAATGATATTTCATTTCGTTTTCTAAGTAGTAGATCTATTTGAACTTATGCCTGATGCCCGAAACAGATGTGCGGAAGGGATGCATGCATCGCTGCACCCGAGACACACGTGCATAGTTTTCAAAAAATATGATGCCCAGTTCTGTCATTACTCAATTTTTTTTTTATTTAATTTTTCATTACATTTTTATACCCCATGTTATACGATGAGCGGGTTTTATGATATAAAAACTTTTTTGTCTTTACAAACTCAATTAGTTCTTCTTTCATTTTCCAAATTGTTGTTGTTTGCATCAATACAAAACTAAAGACGGATTCTGTCAAAATCAGTAATGCCAGACTGTAATTATTTAAGTAATTTTTTTTCTGCGTGGTGGGTGCATTGATGCCGCGCAGCCAATTTAGAAATAAAGACAACTTGCAGCACGAATTGACATGCAGTCAGCTATGTGACATATTCCGTATAAAATCAGTTCGCTGCGTGGCTTTCGGTTCACATCTGTTTCAGGCATGAAGGGACGCATGCATCGCTGCTTACTTCGCTGCACCCGAGACACACGCGCATATTTTTCGAAAAATATGATGCCTAATTCTGTCAAAACTAAATTTTTGTATACCATATCCTAGGGATATATTAATTTTGACACAAGTATATCAGCCGTATTAATAAAAATCCCTTAACTCACGAGCTAACTAGTAGAGTTAAAATGTCTTATTAATAAAAATTCAGACGTTCAGTAATAACATAAACATAAATCTATTACTTTTCTATTACAATCAATCAAATTTTCTTTATCTATAGAGCATTTTCCAAATTAAATGCAAACATATAATTGTTTTTTAGATTTGAAAGTGCAATCTGGAAAATAAAAAGGAGAATTGTACAAATATAAACGAAAGATAAGTGAACCGAAGTAAACCGAAGTGTCCGTCGGAATAACAAAAAAAAATGTTTTCGTTTGCCTGCTAAGCCATCGTTAAACCACCTTCGACGGTGAGTTAAGTAACTTACAGTTTTGCGGCCTTTCATTTTATGCTAGGAAGTTGAAATTTGAAACATACTCCCTAGGGTTCCGAAATGGTAAAGTGTTAACATTGTCAAAATACGCCCACAATTTAGAAAAAATCGTTTTAAAGCTAAAGTAAGAGAGATAGTATGTTACAATCTTCATGATATGTAGGCACTGCCCTCCTTTATAATTTTGTCAAATAAAGTTTTTTTGCAACGCGCCCCGTGAAGGGATGGAAAGTAAGAATATCCCTGCAGCGCCCGCCAGTGATGTCGTAAAAGGCGACTAAGGCGGAGGAATCACATCTAGACAATTTAAACATCCAGGTGAGCCTACCAACAATTTGAACACCTTTAAACTGCCCCACAAGTGTGCTTGCGAATCCGTGGGTTGACACGACTGGAGACCGGTATCATAAAAGTAAGATCAATCAAGAACTTACATCAGGAGCATGTACTTGTTGAACAAACAAACTCGCTTAACCTAACTACCCCGCCAGGCACTTCTAATGCTACGCATGGTTGTGATCCTGGGACGAGTAGAAATGCACCGGTCAGAGCTATTCGGTATCCGGCGAATAGCAAAATAATGCAAGGATTTAGGCGAAACCTAAGGGTCGCGAGTTTGAACGTAGGAAGAATGAGTGGTCGCAGCTACGCGCTGGAAGAGATGATGGTAAGAAGGCGATTGGACATGGTATCGGTATCATCCTTGCGGCAGAGTTACTAGCAACGTATTGACCATTTCAAAGTCCAGTGACCGTTTGATGTATCTCAAACTGGTGATTCAAGGCAAGGTGTGGAAATTGTCAGTGCATATGCTCCCCAAATCGGGTGCGAGCAGAGGGAAAAAGATGCATTCTGCCTTGATTTCCACAACCTCATCAAGAATATCCCAAAGGATGAGCTTTTGTTTGTTGGGGAGATTTGAATGGACATGTCGGGAAGCCTAACGAAGACTATGAAGACTGCCATGGAGGACTAGGATATGGTACAGGCATTTTTCTTGTGGAGACATCCTAAGCATGTGCAAGTCATACGGTCCGATTGTTTTGAATACCATGTCCATCAAACAGAGCCGGCACTTGGTCACTTATAGCAGGCGGAAATGAACCCCAGATTGACTACAATTTGGTGGAAAATTTCATGAAGGCTAGAGTTAAAGATTGAAAAGTGATTTTGGAAGAGGCAACACCGTATCCCTCCTGACAGAAATATTCATGGAGAAGAAGAACAAAACAAAAAAAACAGACAAAGATTTCTGCGAAGGCAAGTTATTTATTATCACCCTGGGAAATTTCCACCGTAATAACACCAACGAAGTTGAGGATGAAGAGTGCAGCGCACAAGATATGTGGGATTACTTACAACGAGTCTGCTTAAGGAAAGCTAAAGTACTCCTTTGAGCCTCGAAGAGTCACTACCAGCCCGGAAAGGAAACTTGGTGGTGGACAGGCTTTCAAAGCTTGTTCAAAGTGCGCCTCTAATAATATAGTGGAAAAAACTCGCCTTGAAGTGGAATACAGACGTTGCAAAAGTATCGCGAAGAAAAATGTGCCCAAATTCAAGCTATATATAAGGAGAGTCTGTATCAGGAATTGGAAGAGGTATCTTCTTTGCCTGGTGATAGGAACCATATAACCCACGAGCTTCGACAAAACACGAACAAGGGAAAAATAATTTTTAAGATTGCCGCACAGAGAAGAAGAAATGCTCAGGAAATTAAAACATTATGCACAGGTTGCGAGAGTATTGCGAGCAACTTTTAAACGAACAGTTTCCCCGGTTATATTTTCCAGGAGCCGCCCCCAACAATGAAGAAGTGACCGACATAACAGTCGAAGAAGTTGGAAAAGCGATCAAGAACTCCAAAAAGGGAAAAGCGGTTGTGCCGGATGAGATACCCTGTGAGTTCTGGAAAAAGGTGGGAGACTCAGATGGCTCATGATTTTTATCTCCAAACTCATGAGAGGTGATCCCATGCCCAACCAGTCGAGGGAAAGTTATCTTCTTCTTACTGTACAATCAATTTGATGTCACACACCATGAAGATCGTTGAGCGGGTATTAGATGGCCGCCTAAGACAAATAATACGGCTGTGCTGGTTTGTCGCGGGTAAATCAACCACACATGCATTCCAAAGTATTAGGATCATAATCTGATATGGGTAACGCTAAGACAACGAGGAGTTCCTGAAACCTACGTACAGATGATCACGGACATGTACGAGGGAGCGAAGACAAAAGTCAGATGTCCCGCAGGAGTCACCGCTGAATTGCTAATTAAAGTCGGTGTTCACCAGGAAAGTGTCTTAAGTACTTTGCTCTTTATTACGGTCCTATATTATCTTCTTGAGAGGAAAAGCGACGGACCCTAAAGTGCATCAGTTATATACTATCATAAGTGATGATCAGACTTCCCTGCAACGAGCACTTGATGTTTGGGTAAATGTTTTAGAAGGGAATGGTTATCGGATTAGCCAAAAAAAGAGTATCTGTACTGCCCATTCTCTGACCCATTCCAGACATTTATTTGAATGGGGTGGTGGTTCCCACGTGTGAAAAGTTCTAATATCTGGGATCAATGATCAATAGCGAAGCAACCACTGATGACGACATCAATCATCGTGTAAGCGTAGGGTGGATGAAGTGGCAAGAAAACTCTGCCATCTTCTGTGACCGAAAAAAGTCCCCTAAGCTGAAAGGAAGGCTCTACACCGCAGTTGTGCGTCCGGCACTCACATACGGTTCACAATACTTTACAATGTACAAAAAGTATGAGGGCAAGTTAAAAGCAGCTGAGATGAAGATGCTTCGCATGACAGCAAGAGTAACAAAGCTTGATCGAATTAGAAGTTCCAGAATCCGAGGAGCCTTCACGTCAAAGAACCCTGTTGCCACAAAAATTTGTTTTCCCTCCAACCCTTTCACTCTCATACCCAATCCAGTTTTTGCGCCCTATCCTCTCATTTTTGTTTCCGTCATCCTGCTGGGAGATTGGTTAACTAGCCGCCTCTGATTGACCTTTAATCCCAATCAAGTTGGCTCGTTTCCATGAGATCCGGAGGATGACAAAAGCAGGTATCGAGCCCAACGGCGTGTTGGCATCTCGACAGCGATGGTTGGGGGAGGACAATCCCTTAGCACACTTCAACGTGATTCCAAACGGGTCGAGATGAAGACCCCGTTAGAGCCAGACAGACTGTTTGTCTGTACAACGATGGGTGGGGGAAGATGATTTCTCCCCCAACGAAACAAATCGGTCCACACACTAATGGCCCACACACTAACATCAAAACCAAAACCAAAAAACCAACAAAACATTAATATACAACACTATAACTGAGGGCAGGAGCCCAAATACAAAACATACTGTCAACAACAAATACAACAGCAATACGCTATAACAGCATGCTAGACATGGGTTAAGGCGGACGGCCAAAAAACTAACACCTTTTCATGAAGGAGTTCACTCATCGAAAGAGAGTATGAGACGGAGGCAGTGGCACGCTCCAGTAAAGTGACAGAGTGCATGCTAGAAAAGGCCGCAGTGGATTCCGTAATTGCTGAATGTGGGGGTATGAAAGAGAGAGTAAATGCTCCATCACGGACAAAGAAACCGGGAAGTGGACAAACCGACACTTCTTGGTTGACCATCAAAGGTGCAGAAAGTTTTAGTAGAATTGAGAGAATCGAGGAAGTTTTTTGTTTAAATATAGTTTGCGGATTGCGCTTGTTTTTTTATATATATATTTTTGTCTGGGATTTCTGATCGAGATCAGAATCCAACAAAAAAAGGAGAAAAAGAAAGAAGACGGCCGACAAAGGATATAGCGGCAGGACAGGCAGCTGATCCCCAGGGGTACAAATATCAGGATTCCTAGATTTTTTTAAAAGCTAAGTATAGTGCTTTTCTGTTTTAAAGTTTCGTTTAGTTAGGCATTTTATTTTAAGAACCCGGTAGGCTTTTGTCACGGTAAAATCCCGGAAATCACGGGACACGCGCCCCTTTCATTTTGTCTTTTTTTAACTTTCGGGAAATAGCGATAGCGGGCTATTTCAAACGGCGATATTTTCTTTGTTGTTCCGCAATCTAACGTCACTTCAATAAATTGACCGTTGCTCATTCGAGCTTTATAACGTTTTGAAAACCTTGCCTTTTTTTATTTAATTCCTTTTTTTTCCAGCAATCAATCATCGACTTCTTCTTAATAAGGTTTCACAATTCCATTTTTTTTTTCAAAGATTGTGTGGCGCCCATTTTACCCACCATCACTTTACCTTTTTGCCATTCCTTTTCCATTTCAGAATTTTCTTCTTCCCTAAAATTATTTCCACCTCCGAACCCACCCCAGCTGAGCAACCGGGACGCTAGCATTCAACAGGCTACCTGTTGCACTTCTCTTTCGGCGAATTCCTGTTGACGTTTCCCTATTTCGCCATTATTCGACTTTTTACCACCGGCCGCTGCGCCGGCTGTAAACTTCTCGAAAAAAATTGGAGCACGACCGACTCAGTTGGTATTGTCATATTCAAAGGAGGGATCCTACGAGCCCTGTCAAAAAGGCAATGACAATCAACGTTCCCTTACAATCGCGTTAGAGAGGCAGACCTAAAAACTCCTGGATCACACAAATGCAGAAACAGCACCATTTGATTGGCCCCAATCCAATCCAAATCGGGATGCCTGCAGATATCTTTTGAGGTCGAACCGGCGAACCCAGCAGGCAGACCAGTAGGAATGCAGTGAGGTGGGAGGGTTATGATCCCTGTAATCCTGATCATAATCTCGTCGTTAAATGGAGAGAAGAAGAAAGTTTTATGCCACGCCTATTTTTTGTGGGCGTTTGTCACATTTGTTTCATTCAAACCGAAAAAAATGCTTAAGAAGATATTTAGCCAATATTTTTGCCAATATAGCGCCCATAAAATGTTTTTGGCCACGCCCACTTGTGGGGGCGTTTTTTAAAAAAAAAATTATAAAAACTGGACAACACTATTTTTGATACTGATATTGTGACACATCTACCCAAAACGAAAAGAACGCTGATAGTTGGAAAAAGCGACAACAATAATGGTTGGTTTACATGGCCACACGTAGGCCTATCTCGCAAGATGAATGGGACGCACAATACTAAAAAATATTATGCCAGTAAGGGACAGCACTACCAAACATGCAAAAATACGTGACACGTAGTTTGGTCGGCAATTTTAATTTGCGTGGTAGCAAATATATGGGAAATTTAATAGCTATTGTCCACGCAATTTTGTGTTACTATAAAAGTAAACTGACAGTCCTACCATATGTTCAATGCTGCTATAACTCTAACATTGCTATCTATTGTTTTGCCCAGCGTCGTCATTGTTGATATATCTGAAAAAAATGGATCGCACAATTAATGGTAGTTTACAATTTGAATAATATGAAGGTGTATAAAATATATTGTTTTATTTTCCAGATGAAAATTGGTCTCTAAACATTGGATATTTGGATGAAGAGGTGGTGGGTAGAGGTGGTTTCAATTTTGCACTAATGCTACAGGTATTTTCTTTTATATATTCATAACAAATAACAAAATTTTATTAAGCGTTTCTTCTTTCGACGGCATAGATTTTCTGGACAGCTCCAATAACACACATGATAAAATTATAATCATGGTAACATCTTGCCATCAACACAATTGAAAAAACCTTTTATAGTTAAAGAACTCTGATCCAAAGTGTCGAGGCGATGTGATCATAAAGTGTTCCCCATCATTAGCTCCAATGAAGTTAGAAAAGTTCCACCGCTGTTCAAAGCCATGTGCAATTTCCAAAAAATTTGCGCCTGTAATTTTTGGGAAAACTTCCTTTTTCAAAACTTTAGTTATGCTGGATGTTGGGTCCACCAAAATGTTATGCACAACAGATGCCGAACGCTTATTGCCAAACTTCGCTGCGATTCTCCAGTAGCCAGATATCTATTGAAAATACACAATATATAATATTTAAAATAAAGTTAAAAGTTATATAGAACAAACCCGTAACGAATTTAAAAAAAAAAAACCTACCTAATAGTTATTAGAAGTCATATTTTAGCCGATATTACTTCCCGTACGATCTTTTGTTTTTTAATGTGAGGTTCAATTTTAAGCGCAACTCTTCAAATTGGGAAGCATCCTTAAATACTTCACGAAAAATTTAGGATCATTTACTTAGCACATTGATCCAAAAATGGAAACAGACGCCCCATCAATCATTCTATTCTTGAGAAAAGGATGCACCCAAAATCTCCTCTTCGATTTTTACCGTTGCTACACCATTTTTTACTGTCTATTTCATCATCGCTACTACCGAAGATAATGTCTACTAATATAGTAGCCTCAACAAGATCCATTTTTAGTTTTTTAATACACCTTTATTTAAATTAAAAGAATCAAAATAAATGCGTTTGAAAAAGTTTTTTTTGTTTACCTTTGATCTGTCAAAATAACTATAATTAAGTTATAGCAGTCTTATTTAGCCCGTTAGATCTGTGATCTTCCTCTTACACCTTTGATACAATTAGTGCAAAATTTGCATGCGTGGCCATGTAAACCAGCCATAACGGATACGCTAAAATTAACATTGGAGAAGTTTCAATCGTTCATAACTACAACATAATCTTACATAAAACAAAACCCCAGCAAATAACACATATAGTAGATATATTTGAAAATAGTATAAAGTACTTCGAAGCAATAGATAACAAAAACTTTTTACTGCACGAACTTAGCTTATTGAGAACAAAAGTTAAAACTTTATTACCACATAGGTATAAAAGAAGATTAATCAATGTTATATGAACAAGGCTTAAATGGCTCTTCGGTTCAATGGACGTCAACGATAGAGTAGATACGGAAAAACATTTAGGAACAATTGATGAAAATAATCACAGCATAATTAATAATTTGAACAAAAAAGCCATTTCAACGATACCTTTAATATAATTAAAGAAACAATAAAAGCAGATAGGGAACAAAATCTATAAGAAGCTTATTTATCTAGATGCACTACTTAAAATAAAAATATTAAGAGATAACATAGACCAGTTACAAAATAATATTGCATCATCAAGAATGAATCTTAAGAGCAGCAATATCTTCAGAAGAGGAAATCAGAAAATATGACATAGATTTGTTCAAATTACAAAACATTAGATACCTAGTCTTCTGCCGAATATAAAAAAGAAAAACTTATATTTGCAAATTCCCAAAGATATATTTAAAGTTAAGCGTTATATTGTTAAACCAATTACCAATAATAAATTTGTTGAATTGGATTTTGACAATAAAGAAATTGTAATTTTAAACAATACTGACAACGATTGTAAGAGAAATTTAAATGAAAAAAACTTTAAAATAATCCAAGCTATATACTTACCGAAACAAGTGCCTTAAAATAAAGAAAACAAAATGTGAAACTATAGAAATTAACTCAAATTCAATATTGCTGAAAAACCGAAATAGAACAATACTATTAAGTTCATGTGATGACAGAATTGTAACCCTAAATGGGAATTACTTAATAAATTTTTATAAATGTAATTTAAAAATAAGAAATCAATCTTATTAAGTAAAAAAAAGAATGAATTTACACAAAATTTTGTAATTGAATATAATGACAATCAATTGAAAGATAATATTAATTATTAGAAGTAAAATGACCAGAAATACAAATCTTATTTCGAGATATTTACATTTCCGCTGAAATCTTAGAGTAAGCAATTCGCCACATGGGAAACAAATTGAAACGCTAAGAATAAAATCTACAATGTAAGCAGCTAGAAATTTGATTTGAGGATTATTAGAATTGTCAAGTTTAGTTTTATTTTAGAGCTCAATAAAGACAGTTGAATAAAAGTGTTTTTATTAATCTCAAATATTAAAGGAAACTATAAGTCGCAGTTAAAGAACAAGCTCCTAAAAGAACCGTATGGCAATACGAGAAAGCTAATTGGGAAGCTTTAAAAGGTTTCTTTAAGAGTTTGACTGGTCGCTAGAGAACTCGGCAGCGATGTGGATGCTGATATGGCTACAACAAAATTTCATTTAGGTATAAAACGCTTTATCCCTGGCAAGCTAAAAAGTATCAAACTTAAAGAAAACTCGTGGTGTGACTTGAACTGAAAAAAAACTATCTAAAGAGGTAAGATTTCGGTCATTTAAGGAAAACCGAAGAAAGCTTACACGAGCCAGAAATAATTTTAATGCCCATATTAATCTCTCAAATTCGCCTACGACCAAAAGTTGAGGCAAAAAGTACTAAAAAGTCTCACCGGTAGTAAAAACTTTTGGTCATTTGTCAAGAATAATGAAAATTCGGCCTCGTCATCTATCCCGACACTCATTTGCAATGACATCCCAGCTGTCAATTCTTCGGATAAAGCCAATCTGCTTGCTGCTCATTTTGCAGCAAGCTCAATGTTCCTAGATTGTTCTTTATCTCCCCCCCTACTTGAGTGCGTAAAAAACTCAATGGGATAAATTAATTTCCGCACTTGTACAGTGGCAAGAGTACTTCATAATCTTAACCAAAACCCTCGTGCATGGAGTGACACCTCGGCGTGGTTCGCGGGCTTAAGCCGACTTCAGGACTTCACGTCAGGATCAACACTGTTAGGGGCCGGCAGGTGTAGGCCCCGACAGGGCTGTTTAGACGTATGTCTGCTGAGGTGGGCGACTAAGTCTTCCAAACTCTTATTTATAGTGCTCCAGGGAGTAAACCCGCAAAGCGAAATCACACAAACCCTAATTTAGGGTGCTTCAGGGAGTAAACCCGCAGAAACAAATCCCACTTTAAGCTTAGGTGTTGAGGTACCCGTGCCCAGAGCTGCATGGTCAGTAAGCGGCTAAAAAGAATTTGGCCGCGAACGGTCCCCTCCGATGCAGAGGAAAGGTCGGTTATATAAGTGCCTTATTCCGGTAAGTAGGCTCTGTCGGGATGGACTTCCACCTTCGGACATACTCGTGAGTCCAAAAAAATGAACTTAAATAAACACAAAAACACAAAACAAGAAAAAGAAAAAAAAAATGGAGGAGATGGAAGGACGACTGCCGTGTCCTGGCACATCTTCGAAAGAGGAGCTGTTGGCCTCCAGCCAGGAGACAATAGTGGAAGCCTCTCGCCCTATAGGCATAGGGCTTATCACCAAAGGTCCGAAGCTAAGGCCACCAACCATAGCGACTTAAAAATCACAATATCATCCCATGTGGCCAAAAATACCAACCAAGGAGCAGGTATAAAAAGCCCAAGAACAATAAATCCCCAGGCACCCATTCGAAGGCTAGGTACAAGAAGGCCCTGCATATGCTTAACAATATTGCCAAGAATGAAGCGTCTGGTACAACACACGAAAAGGACCAGGCGGATAGGGTAAGGTACCAGGCGTTGGTGGACGAGTTCGTAAAACTCAAATAGAAATAGGTCTCACGATGAGTCCTCCCACGCCCCAAAAAAACGAAAGACGACCACAAATCCGGGTCCATCGACGTCCGCGGCTACTTGCAATTTTAACGAAGTGGTCAGGGACCACTTGCAAGTTGCTATCTTAGACGAGTTGTCCAAGAATGGGAAGTCGGTAACGAACCTATGAAGTAGCATTGAGGCCAAACTGTCCGAGTTTGTGTTGGAGAACGTGCTAGCAGGATGTCCTCCGCCGGGGTTCGATTCTGCGGAGACTGTTCGAAGGTATCGGGTTATCAAATATATGGACCAATTCTCCAAGAATTTCCTCGGCTCGTGCATGGCTAAGGTTGGCGATGGGCTTAATAAGGCTTAAGCTTATCCCTGCCAAGGAAATCCCCACGAGATCAAGCGCTCGCATTTTATTGCCTATCATGAAGATATAGCCCGATAACCTCATAAAATGCCTTCGGTTACAGAATCCAAAAATCCCTATGGACGACTGGACGACAAGGCGGAAGAACCGCAAAAAACAACAACCAACGACAGGCCGTCCCCGCCAGAGGACCTGAAAAAGCTCGCAAGCGCGATGCATGAATGGAAAGGTACCCTGCTTGAAGGCTGCGACGCGAACGTACGACATCATCTATGGGGCAGCTCTGAAGTAAACAAACGAGGTGAGTCTTTATTCGAATTTATTATAACTGCCGATTTATCTGTATGTAACGTAGGTAACACCCCAACCTTTACTTTTCCGAGGACGTAAAATTTCTGTCGTTGGGAAGAAGTGTTAGACATCACAATCCTTTTCGGATCACGGGTGGATTCTTTTCAATGTAAATTTCAAGGTTGGTATTCCTATTCCCCACAGAAACCCAAAAAGGATTGATTGGAGGAAATTCAGTGAAATCCTTAACTCCAATCCTAATATACTATAAGAACTCAGTCGAAGAGCTGGACGCTATAGTTCCGACCTTCGAGAATGCTATGGGAGTAGCTTTTAGAATGTCATGTCCAGTTTGTTACAGCAAAAAAACCGTGCCGCCATGGTGGAACGAAGACCTTACAATCCTTAGTAGGATGACAAGAGCGATCTTCAATATCTGCTACCGGCACAAGTATTGGCTGCCTTAAATTCTATAATAAATCAATAAGATCAGCCAAGACTCAGGCTTGGTCGGATTACTGTCAATCTACCAAAACACTCAGGGACTCTGCTAGAATCAGCAAGATCCTATCCAAATCACACTCCAGTCCATATTTCATTAAGAAAGTGGATGATACTTGGACGGAATCTGCTGACGAATCGTTAGAGCTCTTTCTCAACACCCACTTCCTGGGATGCAAAAATTAATGTGGCAGAGGTTAAGGCAGTAATTAGCGAGGATAAGATTTCCTGGGCTATTAACAGCTTTTCCCCGTACAAGTCTCCCGGCCCGGACGGTATCCTGCCCATTATGTTGCAAAAACATCAAAACATAGTGATACCCTGAATTCTAGCCATGTACAGTAACTGCATCCTGCTTAACCATGTCCAGTCGTGGAGATATGTAAGAGTGTTTTTTTAACCAAGGTAGGCAAGAGCGGACACGAGTCTGCGAAGGACTTTAGACCGTGTTACCGGGACCGTTCGGGTCATTGCTGGCATGCCAGCTCCCTTTCTAAGCTCGTGGGACTCGTGGGACTTGACCCTTATAGTCCGTGCAACAAAAAAAAAATTCAAGCCAGGCTTCCACATTATTGTGATGTTGACGCTGCGAGAAATTTTACCTCTATCCTACCCTACCTTGGCTACTCTACTCGCCTTCGTAGCCCCTCACACAATCCTTCCCTAACCAAACATCCTCATCCTATTTTGCCCCCCTTAAAAACAAAGTCATGGTTTCTCTGACGGGTTTACACAATTTTTATTCAATAATATAAAAGTAGACTTTAATGATAAATAGAAAACATAAGGAAAGGCTACAGTCTGCTTGGAACGAACAGTACGATACCCTATCCATATCGCTATATGCCCGATGAAAAAAGCATTAAAAATGTGATGAATATTATTTTATTTCGTTCAATCAAATTTATAGCGTGGCCATAAACTTTGTATGGGCGATATATTGGAAAAAATATTTCCTAAACATATTGTTAAACATTTTTTTCAGTTTCTATGAAAATGTTCGCTGAAAACAGAATTTTAGTAAAAAAGCCCACAAGAAGTGGGCGTGGTAAAAAATTTTATATGACAGACCTATAAAGGAGGGCAGTTCCTACACATCTTGTGAAGGTTCTAACACTCGATCTCTCTAACTTTAGCCTTAAAACAGTTTCTTCTAAATTGTGGGCAGGTTTAGAAACTTTTAACATTTTACCACTTCGGTATCGGAGGAAGTATATGCTCTAAATTTCAGCTTCCTAGCACAAATGTAAAGGCCTCAAAAGTTAATACGGACGGACGGACGGACATTGCTCAATAGTATTAATATTTGGTCCTGATCATAAGTATATATATTTTTCTGGCACTACGACGAATATCAAGAGGTGTTACAAGCTATGTGCCAAAATTAATGTACCTTTAGGATAGAGTAAAAAAAAAATAAAAATAAATTTTGCTTCTGGGGTTGGGTGTCGTACCCGAGCAGGTGTTTGTGCTCCACTATCCGCTGGCGCCTTAGCCCATACGGCCAAAGCTAGTATTAATAAAAGGGCCTGCAAGTACCGCTCCGCCCTGTGCTGATAGATTTTTATAGATGCCTTTTTCTTGCTGTGGACTTGCTTTCAAATTTGTGAAATTAATTCACCACCACTTAGATAAATATCTCGTAGCACTTATTTCAGGTGCTTCAGGTGTTACAAGCTATGTGCCAAAATTAATATAACTTTAAGATAGAGTAAAAAAAATAAAAATAAATTTTGCTTCTGTGGTTGGGTGTTGTACCGGAGCAGGTGTTTGTGCTCCACTATCCGCTGGCGCCTTAGCCCATACGGCCAAAGCTAGTATTAATAAAAGGGCCTGCAAGTACCGCTCCGCCCTGTGCTGATAGATTTTTATAGATGCCTTTTTCTTGCTGTGGACCACAGATGAGGAATTAACCAGATAGTCAACTCTGCAATCCCCTATCACTTTCAACCCGCAAAAAATATTTAATGACAGCCGCAAAATCCTCTCTCAATTTTCCCATCTGTGAATACGTGTGAGCCAGACACATGAAGTTAGATCTAATTTACTTGATTACCCGCCAAAAATAATTGTGGGGAGTTTTGCAATATATCCAAATCGCAACAACAAAACAGCTGGTCACGGCGGATGTGTTGGGAAATAGGAAATTCTGCGAAGTGTTGAGTTTATGTGATTCAACTTTTTATTTTATTTTAATATAAATGTTTATAAAGAAGCAAAAAATTAGTTACCCAATAAAGTTGTTACAATTTAGTTGGAATATTTTTTGCGGTTATAAGAAATAGTTCTCTATTTTTTATCTGCCTAAAAATAAACATTCTTGGGTTTTTGTACTTTTCCATTTTGGTTAATAAAATGAGATAAAATTCATATTTTATTGTATTATTGCATAAATATTACTAAATTAGTAATGTTTGGGTGTAAAATATTTGTAGTAAATAGTTTGCAATGGTTTTTTATATATATACATATTAAATTCTTTGATTGTTTTATTATTTATTTATTATTTGATTGTTTTTATTCAACATATGAAAGTTTAATGAATATATGTATATATTCGGGTTCCGTGCTTGGATAAAAAAATGTGAAAAAGAAGTATTTGTAATCCAAATCTTGTTAAAAAAGTGTTTTGATGTACCAAAAATAATATTTGTAAGAATTTGGATTACGTTTTATTAAAAGCGTTTTAAACCAGTGTTCAATTGTGTAGAGTTACTTAACTGCTTCAATATAACCATCCATAATCTACGAAATCCTTGAAACCGAAAATATATGATGAACTTACTTATTATATATTAGTCACGTTAATCAATATTATTTTGTTTATTTTTCATTAAAAATTAGAATAAATAAGTTAAAACACAGCTTTATTCTTAATATTATAATATTTTATTATGTTATTAGTTGTGTGGTAAGTATGTTTTTATCAATCCATATTCACCGCATAATGACCATGTTTATTTTACACACCCAAATTGTGAGTTGTAATCTGCTGAAATTCATCAACTGTTCCCAAGTTCTTGCTATAAAAAATGACATTTCATGGGCGCGGCCATTAGCCCCATATAATTCGATTTATGTGTGCGTGATTCCCATTTGATTTGCACGTAAAAGTCCATATAAGTGCAAATTATGTGGGGCTTATCAGTTCGACTTAGCTTGTAGGCAACGTGAGAGATTCGCTCTCGAGTTGACTATCTGGTTAATTCCTCATCTGTGCTGTGGACTTGCTTTCAAATTTGTGAAATTAATTCACCACCACTCAGATAAATATCTCGTAGCACTTATTTCAGGTGCTACCGCGAGATAAAAAAAAACTGCAGAAAAGTATCATTACAGAATATTGTTTGAAATCTATATATATAAAAAATTGTTGCAAGTGTATTGTGACTTTATAACTCACGAACTCGTGTAGATAGTTTATCTAACCATAAGGTTTGCACGAAATCGGTCGACGCATTCGTGTGTTCTTATGTCAACATGTGATTTTGTCCTTATAAAAACAAAAACAACAAATACGTAGGCACCTATGAGCGTGTGCGGTATGTATACTGTGTGTGCTGACTTCATGCACACGGTAAGTACATGTTGTGGCGTATACATGCATACACATTGACAGCTGTCAGTGCGAGTGATCATTTTAAGCTAAGTCGAACTGATAAGCCCCACATAATTTGCACTTATATGGGCTTTTACGTGCAAATAAAATGGGAATCACGCACACATAAATGGAATTATATGGGGCTAATGGCCCCGCCCATGAAATGTCATTTTTTATACCAGGAGTTGGGAACAGTTGATGAATTTCAGCAGATTGCAACTCACAATTTGAGTGTGTAAAATAAACATGGTCAATATGCGGTGAATATGGATTGATAAAAACATACTTACCACACAACTAATAACATAATAAAATATTATAATATTAAGAATAAAGCTGTGTTCTAACTAATTTATTCTAATTTTTAATGAAAAATAATCAAAATAATATTGATTAACGTGACTAATATATAATAAGTAAGTTCATCATACATTTTCGGTTGACAATAAATTTAAGTATAACTATACTAGCAAGGATTTCGTAGATGATGGATGGTTATATTGAAGCAGTTAAGTAACTCTACACAATTGAACACTGGTTTAAAACGCTTTTAATAAAACGTAATCCAAATTCTTACAAATATTATTTTTGGTACATCAAAACACTTTTTTAACAAAATTTGCAATTACTTCCTAGTAGTAGTAGTAGTAGTAAATTGTTTTGTTTATTTTCATATAAAATAAAAATACAAAACATTATAACTTCAAAAATAAAGTCCTCTGTTAAAAAGAGTGGCTAATTAATTCAATATATATATGTAACATAATGTGCATGCTTATTTATGATATGTACTCAAATACAAAGCATTTTCGTGATGTACTCAACTACCAAGCATTTTCGATAAAAAAAATGCACCCCAAATGCTAATGGCCCCGCCCATGAAATGTCATTTTTTATACCAAGAAGTTGGGAACAGTTGATGAATTTCAGCAGATTGCAACTCACAATTTGAGTGTGTAAAATAAACATGGTCAATATGCGGTGAATATGGATTGATAAAAACATACTTACCACACAACTAATAACATAATAAAATATTATAATATTAAGAATAAAGCTGTGTTCTAACTAATTTATTCTAATTTTTAATGAAAAATAATCAAAATAATATTGATTAACGTGACTAATATATAATAAGTAAGTTCATCATACATTTTCGGTTGACAATAAATTTAAGTATAACTATACTAGCAAGGATTTCGTAGATGATGGATGGTTATATTGAAGCAGTTAAGTAACTCTACACAATTGAACACTGGTTTAAAACGCTTTTAATAAAACGTAATCCAAATTCTTACAAATATTATTTTTGGTACATCAAAACACTTTTTTAACAAAATTTGCAATTACTTCCTAGTAGTAGTAGTAGTAGTAAATTGTTTTGTTTATTTTCATATAAAATAAAAATACAAAACATTATAACTTCAAAAATAAAGTCCTCTGTTAAAAAGAGTGGCTAATTAATTCAATATATATGTAACATAATGTGCATGCTTATTTATGATATGTACTCAAATACAAAGCATTTTCGTGATGTACTCAACTACCAAGCAAATATAATTATGCAGTGCATTCCAGCTACCTTTTTTCTCGTTCTTCCGTCTATCGCTTACTTTAAATTTTAAAATAAAGCATATTAACTCATATAAAAAATTTCAAAACCGCCTTAGAAAAGAAACAGCTAAGAAAATTGATTGACTAAACGTACAAATTTTGGAACACAACATAATTTAAAAAGGATTACAAAAACTTCTTTTTCACTTTTTTTATACATGCACGGAACCCGAATATGTACATATATTCATTATTCATTTGCAAACTATTTAATACAAATACTTTACACCCAAACGTAACTAATATAGTAATATTTATGCAATAATACAATAAAATATGCATTTTATCTCATTTTATTAACCAAAATGGAAAAGTACAACAACCCAAGAATGTTTATTTTAAGGCAGATAAAAAATAGAGAACTATTTCTTATAACCGCAAAAAATATTCCAACTAAATTGTAACAACTTTATTGGGTAACTAATTTTTTATTTCTTTATAAACATTTATATTAAAATAAAATAAAAAGTTGAATCACATAAACTCAACACTTCGCAGAATTTCCTATTTCCCAACACATCCGCCGTGACCAGCTGTTTTGTTGTTGCGATTTGGATATATTGCAAAACTCCTCACAATTATTTTTGGCGGGTAATCAAGTAAATTAGATCTAACTTCATGTGTCTGGCTCACACGTATTCACAGATGGGAAAATCGAGAGAGGATTTTGCGGCAGTAATTAAATATTTTTTGCGGGTTGATAGTGATAGGGGATTGCAGAGTTGACTATCTGGTTGATTCCTCATCTGTGCTTCTGATAAAACTATTTTTGCAATAATGACATAATTTTAAACACCAAAAAATAAAATAAAAATGCTGCCAAACTACATCAAATAAGTTCTTGAGTTGCCGTGGCTCCGCAACAGGTACTATGTGCATGCATTCATTGACGAATGTCTTTAGCATGAAAAATGCCGACGATTTTGCCGAATAGATTCTCGAATTCGTACATGCAACTACCAACAATACGACGGACACGACACTTGAAGAATTTTGGAAGTAGTTTGGCGTTTTGCCCCTGGCCAAATTGCTTTGTGCAAAATTGCGGCGAAAGACTTCTTGCCCAACCTGAAATGACGACAGCTTGGATCGAGTATTGTAAGTATGACTTGATTTTTATATGCTTTTAATAAATTTTTGAACAAACGCTGTCGTGCAAGTGAAACGCATGTTTCACGAGATTTTACCAACATTTCGGGATCCTGCAAGCTCCTGAGTATTTTGTAAGATGAACCATGGGTAATCATATCCTGTCCGAATAAGGCATAGTATGGTTGACAACCAAGGGAGTCGTGCATATCTGAGCGTAAGGCGCACGCTTTGCTTGATAAATATGAATCCCAATAGTCTTGTTCATCAGTTGCAAATACCCTCAGCTTGCTTAGGATAGTGTGGTTAACTCTCTCCGAGATGTTGGCCTGAGGCAAGAACAAAGCTGTACGAATGTGTTTCACGCCATAATTGTCCAGAAATCTACTAAACTCTGTTGATAAAAACTGCTTTCCGTTGTCCGAGTGTATGAATTCAGGTGTTCCGAATCCATGAAATACCTCGGACCCTAGGAATTTAATGGTGTTGTTCGCATTTGCCTTTGGTAGAGCTTTAAGGAAAGTGTATTTGGAAAAGTGATCAACTGCGATGAATGTGTAGACATTACCTCATTTTGTGAGTGGATAAGGACCCATTAAGTCGACGTACAATCGCTGCATCGGTCGCTCTGAGACGATCTGCTTTGGGGTACGAAGAATTTTATTTGGCGCTTTTATGGACTTGCACACCTCGCACGTCAGTCATCTTTGGTCAATAGTACTTATCGCGAATTCTTGCGTACGTTTTTGAGAAGCCACTATGAGTACACGGTTTTGTGTTGTGGGCCATTTCAATAACTGTGTAAGTCAAGGTGCTTGGTATCCATAAGCGCCATAAAGAGTCTTCGTTATCAAGATCTTCGCTCCTGAATCTTTTGTATATGAATTTGTCGGATACAACGAAGCTTGATATTTTTCGACTTCTTCACGAAGATTACTGTACTCCACAGAATCGAACTCAGGCGAGGCAATGTCTACTTCTTCACCTATAGTTTTTATCGTTAACTCATCCATTTCTCCTCGTGATAGAGCATCCGGCACAACATTTAGGGAGCCCTTGCGATGTTCGGTGGCAAAATCGAAACGTTGAAGTTCCAGACTCCATCTCGAAAGTCGACCACTCAAATCTTTCCGCGACATAAGCCACTTCAGATTTGAGTGATCAGCGATGACACGAAAAGGCAAACCCTCAATGTATGCACGGAATTTCTAAACAAAGAGGACTGCAGCAAGGCACTCAAGCTCTGTAACTGTGTAATTTTTCTGTGCCTTATTCAGCTTTTTTGATATGAAAGCGATGGGTTTCTCGTTATCATCTGCGTCGAGTTGGAAAAACACTCCTCCCACGCCTTCGGATGAAGCAAGCATCACACTGGATTATAAATTGTCGTTTGAAATCCGGCTGGGACAACACAGGTGCAGAGGTAAGTGCTTCCTTTAACTTTTCATATGCCTCTCTGGCTGGAGGTGATAACTCGAAATTCTTCTTTTTCTTTAGGCAATCAGTCAAAGGCGCGGCAAGAACTAAGTAATTTTTTATGAAGCGTCTATACCAACCAGTCATACCAATAAATCAACGCACTTGCTTCGTTGTTTTTGGAATTGGGAAGTTTAACATCGCATCTACCTTTTCAAGGTACTTCATCTCCTGCATACAAAACTTACTTTTATTGAGGTTAATGGTCAAGTTCGCTCTATGCAGAAAGGAAGCCACTACCGCCAAAACTTGGACATGCGTGTCGAAATCCGCCAAACATATTAACAGGTCATCCAAGTAAATGAAGACATGTTCCCGAAGTCGTGCCGGAATAACACGATCCATCAAGCGACACATCTTTTGTGAGGCATTGCTTTGAATAAACCGAAGGGGTCAAAGGATAATTCTCGAGCAAGTACACCCCATGATATATAAATCAAGGGGAGGAAGATTCATCAAAGCATCTAGAGCAGAGCCCGGGGTGCTAGGGAAGGCCCCTGTGCAGCCGAGACATGCCGTTCTTTGGAGTTTGGCAAAAGAAGCAGTAACACGTTTCTGCGAAAGCCTGTTCCACCAAACAACTGATGCGTATGAGAGTAGCGGTCTAATCATGGCCGTATAGATCCAAAGGACCCGTTTCGTAGACAAGCCCCATGTCTTACCAAAAGCGCCTTTACACTGCCAGAAAGTCGACAGCGCTTTATCAGTTTTCGATACGACATGTTTGGACCATAGAAGTTTTTTATCAAGGATTACACCCAGATATTTGACTACATCGGATATAGGGATGGTGACACCTTTAAGCACGAGATGGGACAGACCAGTGACGATTCTCCTTCTGGTAAGGAGAACAACCGTGGTTTTAAGAGGATTCACTGAAAGCCCATTACTCTTGCACCATATATCGATCAAATCCAACGTTCTGTACATTAGCATTGCTTTAATACACAACACCAAAGTTTCATCTACACCATGCTGTCTGGCTGAGTTACACATACTGTCAAAGGTCGCATTATCAAAAGCACCCTCAATATCGACGAAAATGCCCAACGCGTACTCCTTCCGGTCAAGAGCACTATCAATCCTACCAACAAGGTTTTGAAGCGCAGTCTCGCAGGATTTTCCGCGCTGATAGGCATGTTGCATCTCAGAGAGAGGATGTGATCGAAGAGCAACTTTGCGCACATGCAGCTCAACCAGTCTTTCCAAAATTTTCAGTAAGAAGGAAGACAGACTAATGGGTCTAAAGCTTTTGGCTAGAGTGTAGTTAGACTTACCAATTTTTGGTATGAAAACCACTTTAACCATTCGCCATGGGGAAGGTATATAGGCCAAGGCCAAGCTCGCGGTGAAAATTCTTTTCGACATTGGCAAAACCTGACTTAAACCTTGTTTCAGCAAAACTGGATAAATTCCATCCGGACCAGGTGACTTGAAACTCTCAAAAGATGCAATGGCATATTTGACAGCAGCATCAGTCACCACTCCCGATGCAAAATACCAGCTGTGCCGCGTGGTATTAGTCGGTTCAAATGTAGCCACCGGGCTGAAGAACACGTAGTAACCCGATTTCCCAGAAAGTGAGTCTCAAGTAGAAGACTGAAAGTCTCCGCCTTTGTCTCAGTGTACGTGCCATCAGGTTTAAGGATTGCATCCAATTTGCTTGGTCTCTTCCTTTGGAGGACTTTAACAAGCCTACTAGTTGCACATAGAGATTCGACCTCTTCAGAAAACTTTTTATAGGAGTCATATTTCGACTTGCGAATAAGTCTCTTAAAAACTTTTTGCTTCGATCGATAAAGATTCCAGTCTTCCACTAAGTTGGTTTTTAAAGACCGATTTAGCAGTTTCCTGGTTTCGTTACGAAGTCACTGCAGTTCGGAGTTCCACCAGGGTACCGATTTTCTGCGGGGGGGGGGGGGGTTTAGAAACAGGGCACGAAAGTTCAAACCAGCGGGTGAGGACGTTGTTCAGATCCTGAGCAGACCTCTCCACTCCCTGTCTTGATATGAGTTTGAGTAGAACTTTGACAGAGTTGGCAAGCTCCTCGCTAAACCGTGGCCAGTTCGTTTTTCTCGGATTTCTCCTTTTTAGCGAAGGTGAAAGTTCGCAGTATATTTGAAATTCGATGTATCTGTGATCTGATAAGGCGATACCTTCCAATTTATGATAGACTTCAAATGCCTGTTTGACAGGGCAACATTAATTACTCGCTGTCTGCTGGCTGTAACAAAGGTGGGTTGTTGACCTACATTGTTGATGGTAATATCAGACGATAAAATGAAGTCCAAGAGTCGATCTCCCCTTATGTTGCATTTGCTGCTGCCCCAAACAGTATTATGAGCATTAGCATTACAGCACAAGACAAGACCTAACCTTTTGGATTCACAAAACTCTACGAGCTCTACAACAAACTTTGGTGGATGAGGTGTTAGAGAGTCATAGGGGAAATAAGCCGATGCAGCGACAAAGGTTTCGCAATTATCATTTGCATGGTAAGTTATAGAAACAGCTACCAAATCTTGGCTACAAAAGCTTTTGATCATAGTAGCTGTAAAAGATTCGATACAATAAGACAAGTCCTAAGTCTTTCGGATTGCTCATCATAAAGAACGTGGTATAAATCACTCAAGCAACAAAGACCACGGATGCGACTTTTCCACACCCATAGTTCCTGGATGGATATTATGTGTGATTTTGTTCTACAAGCCACAAGCCTGCTACTTAAAAGGGCGGTAGCAGCCTTGCAGTGCTGTAGGTTATTTTCAGTAAACAAGATGGATTAATTCTCTGGGTAACGTCTACTATTAGCACTCTTTGACATTGAAATGGAAATGGATCCTGCCAAGATGCAGATAGGGACACGTGTTGTACCTAGATTTAATGATCTCGGCAGCAGCCATGTCTATACTCACAACAAGAGAACTACCACCTTCATTGTGGCGGTTTTTACTCTTCTTGTGTGAACGGACAACCCAGGCTTTTGTATCGAGACCAGGACTCTGGGTTTGCAAACGCTTTAGCACATCCGCCGTTTTCCCTAGTTTCCCAGGGATCCAGCACACAGCCCGCGTAAGCTTGGGTGGTTTGTAGACCTCAAAAGACGAAGTCCTAAGCGAAGGGATTTTCGGCGCCATACTGCTAATCCATTCAGAGGTGTTCTGTGATGAGGTCTTCACCGTGAGGGTTCCCTCCTTTAACACACAGCCCTCCACCTGAATGGAAGCATTTGTTGCAGCAGCCAGCTCCAAAAGATGAGTTTTGCAGTGTTCGGACTCTTCAACACTCATGCTATTATCATTGCCTGCTTTCCCAATGCGAACTGCTAACGAGGAGACAGCAGCATTCTTGTATGAATGCTTCTTAACTCGCACTCTTTTGCGTTCAACACATGGTTTTTTAGACGCACACCTACCATCAGAGCCGTCCGCGTCGACAAAGTTCTGTCCACTAGTGCTGCACCCAGTGTTGGTCACAACACCAGCATCATCCATTACCAGTGCACGGCAGCACCAACAATAGGTGCACTTCCTCTACTCATACTCAAGGGTGAGTCCACTACAACCAATTTCCGTCCATCAAATCTACAACCTTTGCTGGTAGAAGCACCGACTTCATTTGGAGACAGGGCGTGGGCAGACACAGGAGCTTGAGGAGGGTTGTATATCTTAACGAGCTTGGGTCGCTTCCTCTTGTTTTTCGGTTCAGCAGAAGAGGAGGCATTGCCTGATGAAGGCTCTTTCGCTTACCCTTAGTGAGGTGCACCTCAAAGCCAGCCACTTCAGGAGCCCGTTCAACCGTAGAGATATCACGGGTCAAGCTGTCAGCGGCGGTGCAGTGGGTAGCAACCTTACTCATGCTCAGTTTGCCCAAAGAGTCGGACATAGAGCCACAAGAGTCCCTTGTGTGTTAAATGAATGTTGGGGCCTCCAGAATCTGAGCCCGAGTCGCAGTCGAGAAGACCACAGATGGATTTTGGCTATTGCCAGTACCACCTTAAGGTTGTTCATTCATCAATATTTTGAGTTTTAACTACTGCTCCTGTGGGTTAGAGTACACTAACGGATTATTTTACAGAGGATAGGTTAAAAACCGTTGTCTCCAACACCTCCTATATCCGGGCTTGGGACCGGCATGCTACTGGCGTAACAAGGCGGAGTTTATAACCGAACGGCATTACTGTGAATTGAAACAGTGGCCGCCCTGGGACTGCAAACGCCGTTTTCTGTTTGGACTCCTCATCAAGCGGGATCTGCCAAAATGCATCTTTGAGATCAAGTCCCGTGATGAAGTATGTGTCCTGAAGTCGGCTTAGAAGCCCGTCAATATGTGGCAGCGTATATGCGTCTTTTTTCGTCACGCTGTTCAACAATCCGACTGTCCAAGCAAAGGCTTATTTTTTCTGGCTTTCTAACTAACACTACAGGCGAACACCAAGGCGAGTTGCTTTCCTCTATAACTCTTAGTTCCAGCATGCGATCAAGTTCCATGAACACTTCTTCCTGTCGCACCGGAGACAATGGATAGTGCCTAGATTTAATTGGAACCACGTCTCCAACATCGATGTTGTGAATCTCTAAATGGGTATGGCCGAGACCCATGTGGACAAAGTTTGGAAATTTATTTTTCACAGACTCTAAAACTTTTTTTTGTGCAGGGGTAAGTTAAATGAATTTCGCTTCATCGACTGAACTAACATTTTCTTCACTTATTGTAAATTGAATCAATCTGAAAATGGCGAACTAAGCTGAACTCCTTCCAAAAATTTAATTCCAAGATCGACCTTATGTGTAAAGTTAGGAATCACATAAAAGGTAATAGTTTTCGTGACGCTGTTAAGCGACGTTGGAATTTCGCAGTACCGCACAATATCGTAAGTATTACTATCCGCCGTCTTAACGAAATTTTTATAGGACATCATTTGAATGCCGTTTCCATGCCGTTTCCATGAATTCAAAACAGGATTCCCCCAAAACAGAAATGGATGCACCGCTATCTAGCAATCCAAAAACGTATTCGTTTTTCAATAGCACTTTAGCGTACATCCTACCATCTGTTCCAGAGGTTAATATAGTCTCGACTATGCGCTTTTGAAAGGCCTTCCGCTTGTGATACCTTTCTCTACACTTACTGATGTGATTGTCATCATTTCCTTTTCGCCCAAACTCCCTGTTCATGGCGATTTTGATATCTTCAAGCTTAGCGTTGGGATTTTTGCGAAGGAATGACCAGTACCAATCATTCGTCTTGCCTATTAACAGTGAATGAAAATTGGCAGTCATCTGGTCATTGCTGTAGAACGACGAGGCTTGAGGCCTATCAACCTTAAAGAGGAAGTCGATGATGTTTTCAGTACCATTATACTTTATATTCCACCTGTCTAGCCGGCATTTCTCAGAAGCGTTGGATGCACTTTGTGCCACTGAAACCGCTGGATGACGAACACAGTGCACTGAGATCTGGCCAGACAAACGTGGATACCTATTTGTTAACCTATCGTTTAAGTTACTCGCAAACTGGGGATTGTTTGGATTATTCAAGTTAGGGATATTGTTCATTTGACCGGATTGCTAATATTTTCCATTTTATCAAAAACACTGCTCATGAAAATTTGCATTTGTTGAAAGAAGCGAATTTGGTTAGCTGTCAGTGATTGAAAAATACGATCTGCTAAGCACATAGTTTCTACATTCGGTTGTTCTTGGTTGTTGGATCCTGATGTTCCCGGATCTCCAACAGTATTCGTCTCATTAGAGTATTTTCATCTGCCCTAATCGGAGAATTTGAGGCGGAATTTAAAGTGTCGTCAAATTCTGCCTCTGGAATTGTATTTTGCGCTTTAGCTGCGCTTGATACTGATCGAGTATGAGGACGTTTCTGGGTTTTGCTCATACTCAAATAATACACAAGAACACAGACGATTCAGAAACAACAACAAAAGAACGAGTAAACGCAGCGAGAGAACTAATGAAAATGTAGAAGTAGAGAATTAAAATTAAGGATAAATATAAAATTCCGTTGGGATATATGTATATATATAAAAATAAATAAATCGGTAAAACTATAAAATGTTATTTAAAAAAAATCAAAACAATTACAGAATAACGAAAAAAAAAAGCTTAGATCTAACTCTGTATATATTTAAGGAAAACTAACTTTTAGAACCCTGGGATGAGTACTGTTTGCGGAGAGAGGACGATAGCTTCGGATGAAAGAATGGCGAAGTCTTGTGAGCCGGTTTGAAAAATCACAAAAATTAAACACACTACTATTCGAATAAAATTTTGCATTAATGAAATACTACTCTATAAAATCTAATCGTTATTATAATTTCAGGACGGTTACAAACAAACTTGTTATCTGCATCCGACTCAAAAACATGAAATTTGTATTTGATGGAAGGATCTGCTGGAAGACTAACTTAGCATAATAAATCGCGTTTCTTCGCATCACTAGAATATACACTATTCGTATATGCTTATTATGCTATCCCAGTCAGGACTTAGATGACAAAAAGATACCACAAAATATTATTTGGATTCACTCCAAACATCGCAACGCGATACCAGATTTGATCCCGTTATCAGGACTTATGCTAACAGTTGAACTCAAGTTAAAATAATCCAATTAGAATAACAAATAATAAAACAAATAGAAAAAAAACTTAAAGAAATGAATTGGCTCTTAAAAAAATCTACTTCCACCATTTGTTATAGTGGAGCCTTCACGTTATGGGCGCCATTTCGTTACCGGGACCGTTCTTGGCATCGGGTCATTGCTGGCATGCAAGCTTCCTTTCTCAGCTCGTCGGCGGGTGTGGGGGCTTGACCCTTATAGAACGTGCAACAAAAAAAATTCATGCCAGGCTTCCGCGTTATGGTGATATTGACGCCGCGAGAAATTTTACCTCTACCCTACCCTACCTTGGCTACTCTACTCGCCTTCGTAGCCCCTTTCCTTGCCATCTCTCACAATTTACTCCGCACCATCCTTCCCCATCCGCACATCCTCATCCTATTTTGCCCCCTATAAACCAAAGTCATGGTTTCTCTGACCGGTTTACACATTGTTTATTCATGTTCAAAATAATATAAATCACGTTTAAAAATTGACTCGAACAAAAAAAGTGGTCTTCAATGATAAATAAAAAAAACCCGTATAAAATTTAATATATAAAAGAGAAAAAAATTGTCAGTTATATAAAGGGTGATCCATTTCGAGGTTCCCTACTTTTTTAAAGAAAAAAACACAGAAAATTCAAATTTAATGGAGAATGTTTATTATCATTTGAAAGAACATTCTTTGGCATTTATTTTTTAAAGATTATGTCTATCAAATGTTGGCCGTTGCTACGTCGCAGATGGTCCATCCGTTGAGTCCAACTTTTGATCACTCGTTCGAGCATTTCGACTGGTAACTGGCGAATGACACGCGTGATGTTTTCTTCCAAGGCCTGAATCGAAGCGGGTTTGTCGGCATAAGCTTTTGACTTTACATATCCTCACAGGAAAAAGTCTAAAGGTGTGATATCACACGAACTTGGTGGCCAATCGGCCGGCCCAAAACGTGAAATTATGTGCTGACCGAAATGTTCTCTCAATAAATCCATTGATTGATGCGATGTGTGGGAAGTGGCGCCGTCTTGCTGAAACCAAATGTCGCCGAGATCACGAGCTTCAATTTTAGTCATGAAGTGGCAGTTCTTCAATCTCTTCAGGTTGCTCATCGTCCCAAATGCGGCAATTTTGTTTGTTTACATACCCATTGAGCCAGAAATGGGCCTCACAGGTTAGCTAAACAAAATTTGCCTCGAAAACGTCGGATCTTCTTGGAACTTTTCAAGAGCCCATAGAGCGAAGCGATGTCGCTTGGGAAGGTCGAGCGGCTTCAGTTGTTGCACAAGCTGTATTTTGTACGCTTTCAATTTAAGATCTTGACGTAAAATGCGCCAAGTCGTTCCATACGTCAGTCCGAGTTGCTGCGAACGGCGCCGAATCGACTCTCTACGGTCTTCGTGTACACTCTCAGCTACGGCCGCTATATTTTCTTCACAGCGTGCTGGACGTGGTCTATTCGGTCGAATATATTCCAATAATGAATGCTGGGTCTCAAAATGGGTGATGGTGTTGCGAATAGTACGCTCAGTAGGCCGATTATGTTGACCATAAGTTGAGCGAAGTGCACGAAACACATTCCTCACAGAACGTGAATTTTCATAATAAAGTTGAACAATTTGTAAACGTTGTAAACAATACTAAACAAAAATAACATGACAGCATGACACGACTCACACGTGATCTGTCAGAAAAGGCTATTGAAAAAAGTATCTCTACTTGGATCACCCGTTATATGTATATGTAGGATAATATGTGTAAAAAAAATGTTGACTTATATGCTTTACTGGGAACTTTGTTTAGGCAGTTAAACTTAATTTCTTAATTTAAATTTGCTTTTTCTTAGTGTTATATATATATATATATATAATTTTCACGGAAAGAAAATTTGAACACCGTTTAATTAATTCCCGTATCCGCAACTGTAGATCCAATGGCCACTGCATCCAGGTTGGATATTGATGATATACCTATTTTATCTCGCAAAAAAAAATCCAATAAGAATATATACACATAAGATAGAAGCAAACCTTCTTTAGGATGTTAACATTACAATGTGCCTATATGTATACAGATATATACGTCTTTCCTTACAATTAACAATTAAAATTACAAAGGAAAACGAATAAAAAAATTATAAAAAAAGAAAATTAAATTTTGCTTCTGGGGTTGGTGTTTGTGCTCCACTATCTGCTGGCGCCTCAATTTTTTTTAATTTTAAATTCATTTTTATTATTCTTTCAATAAAAAGAACTTACAAACTAGAAAAAAATGATTAAATCTAACTTAAAATTAACAACATACTTATATTAGATTACTGGTCCTTATGCAGACGCTCTAAACTTAGCACTAGCTTAACCTGGCGCTGGCGCCTTAACCCACACGGCCAAAGCTAGTGATAAGAATTGGGGCTCGAAAGGGCCTGCAAGTACCGCTTCGCCCTGTGCTTAATTTTTATTTGCACAGCAAAAGAAATGATTCGATTTATTTTAACATAAAAAAATCGCTATGAATGAATATTATGTTTAGTTTTACTTAATATTTGACTTTGTTACAATGTCCGACTTGTCTGTGTGCCAGCTTAGTTCAAAATTACGAATTGAATAAAGTTACTAGCCGTTAATTTCGACGGCTTCCTGGAAAGCTGGCTACTTGGACTTTTTTTTCATTTAACAGCTCCTCTGTCAAGTCTCATCCATTATTGACCAAAAGCTTACTCTTATATTTATAAAAGCGAGTATGGGGTCCTTTAAGTATGTTTAAACAGTTCTGTTACAACCGATAAGCTTGTCATCTTTCGTATTAAAAGTACTCGAACGGATCCTAGACCTACACATCAGGGCAAGCCTGACTAGGTCACCTTTATGTAACTCTCAACACGCTTACCTCAGAGGTAGTTCCACCGAGACGGCACTGCACGAAGGAGTGCACACTATTGAGAGATCCATTAAATACAACCAATCCACGGTAGCCACCTTTCTAGACATAGAAGGTGTTTTCAATAACGTCCAAACTGAAGCTATCCACACATCTCTTATCGAGACATGTGTAGAGGAGTTCATTGGCAAATGGATAGTCTCCATGCTCAGAACAAGGATCAGGCCAAACTAAGTAACAGCACCATAACCAAATTGGTCACCAGGAGCACACCTCAAGGCGGGGTTATATCGCCTTTGCTGTGGATTATGGTTCTTAATAAAATAAACTTAGACAGCGATGGCATTAAAGTAGTTGCGTACGCAGATGACGTGGTTGTACTTGTATCAGGGATGTTCCTGGATATGATAAGCGAAATCATGCAAAGAGCGCTGGGTAAGATCAGCGCCTGGGCCGCAAGGTGTGTTCTTGGCGTTAGCCCTAGCAAAACAGAACTGATGCTATTCACCACTTAAACCAAAATAGACATTCTTCCCCTGGGCCTGTATATCAAAACAATCTGCTGCTGGTTCGCTGCACCCTACGGGCACTGCAATATCCTTGACTCAATACCGAGGAACTCAATAGCACTATCTACTGACTGCATAATACCCAAACTCAACTTCCAGACTTTCACTACTGCCTTCCCGTCCAGATCAGACTGCAAGTCAGGCACTGTCATTGACGCATCCGCTATAACCATCTTCACTGGCGGGTCCAAAATGGACTGTGGAGTGGGAGTGGGAGTCTTCTCCGACGAATTACAAACATCCTTATCGTTCCGGCTGCAGAACTCGTCTAGCGCCTTTTAGGCGGAGGTCCTTGCGATTAGGGAGGCGTGCAGGATGCTTCTATGCAGCACGACATCAAATCAAAACATATCCATTTTCGTCGACCTCACCTCAACCAGGACTACGTCTAAGCTCGTAGAAGGATGGGGGAAAAACTTTCCAGGGCGGGTCGTCTGTTCAAGATCTCTCTCATCTGGGTTCCAGGGCATAGGAACATAGAGGGGAGCGAGAGAGCAGACAAGCTGACCAGAATCGGCTCCTCCCTTCCGGAATCTTGCGCGGTGAGAGTTCTCCCCCCGTTGAGCTTCGTGAAGGGAGTAATCACCGCATACTTCAGGGCGACGGCTGAGTCCAGGTGGAGGAATCGGACGAACTGCGACACGTCTAGGAAGACCTGGCCCAGATATGACAAACCTAGAACCCAAAATCTCATAAACAGGACGAGAGGGGATGTCGCTAGACTGGTAGCCGTGATTACACGCCACTGGGCAGTAGGCACCCACGCTACCAGTCTAGGCATACCCCATAATACATAATACCGCAGCTGCAACGACGCCAATGAGAAAGAAACGGTCTTTCACCTTCTTTGCGAATCCCCGGCGTTTAGAAAACCATTCCTCGACGACCTTTCAGATATCTCAGATATGGGTCTAAATGATATCATATCCTTCCTCAACTCAACCGGGTGGATTTGAGTATACACAAAAATACCCTCTCCCATTAGGTCATCATGAGTGATGGCATCAAAACGGCGCTATAGCGCTACATGCGTTTTTAATGGTTGCATGAAATCAGCAACTTCACCTACCTACCTACCTAACCAAAACCGCTGGTCCAGATGTTATTTCCCCTATCGTTCTGGAGAGGTGTTCTTCTACGCTGGCAAAACCACTGCTTAAGCCTTTTTTCCTATTCTGCAGGGCTCTTTCCGAGAATATGAAAAACAGCCTTTGACCAGCCCGTCCCAAAACGCGAAACTTCTAATTTACTAGATTACCCGCCATAAATAATTGCGGGGAGTTTTGCAACATAACCAAATCGCAACAACAAAACAGCTGGTCACGGCGGATGTGTTGGGAAATGGGAAATGCTGCGATGTATTCAGTTTATGTGATTCAACTTTTATAGCTATTTTAATGGAAATGTTTATAAAGAAACCAAAAATTAGTTACCCAATAAAGTTGTTACAGTTTAATTGGTATATTTTTTGCGGTTATAAGAAATAGTTCTCTATTTTTTATCTGCCTTAAATAAAACATTCTTTGGTTAATAAAATGAAATAAAATGTATATTTTATTGCATTATTGCATAAATATTACTAAATTAGTAATGTTTGGGTGTAAAATATTTGTAGTAAATGGTTTTTTATATGTAAATATATATTAAATTCGTTGATTTTTTTATTTTTTGATTGTTTTTATTCAACATATGAAAGTTTAATGAATATATGTACGTGCATCGATAAAAAAAAACAGGATAAGAAGTATTTTTAATCCTTTTTAAATTATTTTGTGTTACAAAATTTTTACGTTTAGTCAATCAATTTTCTTAGCTGCTTCTTTTCTTAGGCTGTTTTGGAAATTTTTTATATAAGTTAATATGCTTTATTTTAAAATTTATAGTAAGTGATAGACAGAAGAAGGAGGACAGAAGATAGCTGGAATGTACTGCATAATGATATTGTTGGTGAATTTTTCTATCGAAAATGCTTGGTAGTTGAATACAACTCATAAATAAGCATGCAGATTATGTTCCATATATATATTGTGTTAATTAGCCACTCTTTTTAACAGACTACCTTATTTGTCAAGTTATAATGTTTTGTAATTTAAAAAAAAAATTGTTTATGAAAATAAAGAACACAATTTACTACTACTACTAGTAAGTGATTGCAAATGCTGTTAAAAAAGTGTTTTCACGTACCAAAAATAATATTTGTAAGGATTTGGATCACATTACATCAAAATGCGCCCAATTGTGTATTGCAAAGTTTCCACTGAGCACTAAACCGAGATTAAGGTTAATCTGCCATTAATCCACTTTAAATCTAAAGATTAACCATACAAATTTTAATGTGCTAAACACAAGATTAAAAATAAATGAGCGTAATAAATTGTTTGTGCTTAACCTCGGTTTATTTTATGGTGGAAACGTAGCATAAAAGTACTTAAATGCTTCAATATAACCATACACAACAAAATCCACGATAATCAATATTATTTTTATTATTTTTGATTAAAAATTAGAATAAATTAGTAAAAACATAGCTTTATTCTCAATATTATAATATTTTATTATGTTATTAGTTGTGTGGTAAGAATGTTTTTATAAATCCATATTCACCGCATATTGTGAATATTTATTTTACACACCCATAATTTTATGAGGTGTAATCTGCTAAAATTTATCAACTGTTCCCAACTTCTTGCAATAAAAAATGGCATTTCTTGGCGGCGGCCATTAGCCTAATATAATTCGATTCATTTGTGCGTGCTTGCCATTTGATTTGCACGTAAAATCCCATATAAGTGCAAATTATTTGGGGCTTATCAGTTCGAGAGATTCGCTCTCGAGTTGACTATCTGGTTAATTCCTCATCTTTATTCTCCTGTCATTGCTTTATCGGTATTTCCACCACTCAAACGAAATAGCCAGTTGCATTCTACCCCTACAGCAATTCTCGCCCAGTACTCGAGCGCGTAGAACACTTTATGAGAAAAATCCACTTCCGCACCCGTACTGTGGCAAGAGTACTTCAAGATCTCAACATTCACAAATCATCTGGCCCAGATGGTATTTCCCCTATCGTTCTGAAGAGGTGTTCTTCCACGCTGGCAAAACCCCCGTGTTTGATCTTCTTTCCGAGAAGATGAAATCAGCATTTGTCCAGCCTATCTCGAATCTCGAAAACTTCTTAATGACCGGGAGTACGGTTTTCGCAGCAACAGGTTCACAGATGATTTGATGCAATATCTAACCGAAAAGCTGAACCAATCTATTCACCGTGGTGGTGAAAGTAAGGTCGTTGCGCTTGATATTCCAAAGGCATTTGACAGAGTTTGGCATCAAGCTCTCTTGCGAAAATGCGTGCATTTGGGATCGATGATACCTTCTTCAATGGATTAGAAATTACCTTTCGGACCGTTCAGTTCAAGTTGTTTTGGACGGTTTCAAGTCTGCAACTCACCAAATAAATGCTGGTGTCCCTCAAGGCTCCATTTTGTCTCCGACTCTCTTTGTCATTTTTATCAATGACCTCCTGTCTGTTACTTCTAATCCAATCTATTCCTTTGCCGATGACAGTACCCTTAGCTTCGCATATTCGTTTTAAGATTAACGTCCCCCATCTTCGGACGTGGAGCTAGAACGGCAACGTATGTTAAGCTCATTAAATTCGGACCTTGACAGCATTCTTATGTGGGGTAAAACCGATAGAGTAGAATTTAATGCTTCCAAAACACAATGCTGTCTTCTGTCATTAAAGCGAAACCCCAATACTCTGCCATTATCCATGGATGGCACTTGCATCGCCGAAACGGAAAGACTTTCCATCCTCGGTATGTGCGTTAACGACAAACTTCGTTGGAATGACCACATATTCGATGTCGCCAAGAACGCTGCGAAATGTCTAGGCTTCCTTAAGCGATGCAAGAAATATTTCACCTCTTCTGATCTGGCTAGAATCTACAAGATGTTTATTCGCCAAAAACATTATAAAAAAAATACTCACCAAGCTAGGAATGCACATCACCTCACCCTTAAACCTGTATTCGGACGTACAGTGAAATACAAGGATTCGTTTCTTAACCGCACAACGCGAATGTGGAATGTTCTACCACGCTCTGTTTTTCCTGCACTTTATAGTTCGTTCTTTTTCCTTATTCTTCAATTCCCTAACACCCGCACTGTGTTACTTCATTATAATGGTAACCAAAATCCCTTTAGTGCGAGTACATTATAAAAACAAAAATCTCGCGACTTATTTCTCCACTATGTTGTGTTGAAACATAAGATTTAAATTCTTAAGGCAAAGAAACTACTTTGTGGAAAGCATTGTATGGTTGATGGAACATTAGTAGTTAGGAAAAGGCAATATTTACGCAAGGAGTTACGCGAATCGACTTCGTATTGTATTTACGGAAATGGACGAGGTTGCTACGGGGTTTTGAAACCCATCTAATTCGTTATATTTGTATTTCAATATATGTTGTATCTATATAATGGTATATAAAACGTATAGCTGTCCAAGCATTAAAAAAATATATTTCAGGCGTACACGGCCCATGCAGGTCCAAATGCGTAGCTTCCCCAACCATTGTGTGCGAAATTATTTTTTTTTGACACGAATGGAGGAACCTACTGTGCCGATTCCGAACGGCAATTTACTTTTAAAAAGCATCTCATGACATTTAATACACTTGTATGTTTATCAGGCGTCCGCAAGAGTTGGTGTAGTGAATAAAAACTAAGTTGGTACGGCCCGGGATTTGAACCAGCGAGACCTCGCTTAGTGGTCCAACGCACATAACTACTGCACCCACAGAAATTAGTAAACGATCAAATTTAAAAGAAAACACCTTATGCACCTACATAAAGATAAATTTCCAGTTTAATTTCTTTTTACCGTCTTACATTTAACATAATAGTGAATATATTCCAATGACCATTCTTACATTGTCAGCAATGTAAATCAGATAGCTTAAAATGTTCCACAGAAAAGCAAATACACCCTATTCTTGCCTCATTCTGGTGTTTACAATCATTTCTCCAATAATAGCAGCCATATGACTCGAAGAACGTAACACAAATGCATGTGCAATTTTGTTTGTATCCAAATATGCATCAACACTCTCTATATCTCGCTGCAAATCTTTAAAATATTTGACTGGAACCCATCCATCTGTTTTTCCGTAATAAAATGTCAATACCTTGACATTTTTTCTAACGATTTCTCTTTCCAATCCGCGTACCTTTGCCATTTCATCTTTAGCTAGAAAAACTACTTTTTCAGCGACGGATGGTTTCGAATATTTAAGTCCAGTGCCAATGAAATGAGTTGGAATAGAAAATATCCAAAAATATATTTGAAGAAAGAATATTCTAATAATAAGTGGCAACCGGTTAAAAATAGTTATAAAAAAGCCAAGAACGATGTAAGCCGGTAGAATAATGTTAGTGAATATCCAACCATTCGGCGATTCCACCATACGCTCTATAGTTGGAAAAATAAGATATCCTTTTTGTATTCGCTTCTTTACACTGTCCACCTTGAGAAGTTGTAATATCATCCAAGCTCCAATCGAATGACCCAGCAAATGAATTTTTACGTCATATGGAACATACTTCTTAATGAATTCAATTTTATGTTTCACTTGTCCATCAAGATCGAACAATGTTTCATTGCCAGAAAGCGGTGGAACCTCACGGATACTTGAGGGAGGTGGTTCGTCGTGACCAGCATGACCTTTAAGCAACAGCAATAACGAATAGAGAATAATGACATTAAATACACAAATGCAAATGTTTTCACATACCTATGACCCAGACTGGCATTTCGCAATTCAACTGCTTGTAGAGATTTCCTAAAAATTCAGTGTAAAATCCTGGTAATCCCGGATTCCCTGTTACACAGATAACAATTTCCTTTACGTCCTCCAATGGCTCCTCTATCCACTTTCCCCATGTCATTATATGAGTGGGAACACCACAAACATTAATATAGGCCTCTTGCATTTTTAACAAATAATTTCACCGAACCGTGGTGACTTATCACTTAAGTCAATCATTTAAAACGCTAAATAGGCTAGAAATAATATGTCAGTGGACTTCAGAAGCCACACAAATTTCAACGGATGTGGTGATGACATTTATTTGTTTCCTTTTTTCTCCAGGTATGGCAAATTCTTACATTTTACTTTGGAAGCTTTTATAACCAATTATTACGTAGTTGAGTTGTTCAACTAAAGTTGTTATTTATTTAAATGATGTCTCCTTATGAGTTGTTAATTATTTAATAATCCCCTTTTTATATAATTGATTGCGTATTCAGGGCCCTATGTGTAATATGAAAACGAACGAATGAGTTCATGTCGACGTTTATCTTACTATTTATATAGTTTTTCTGAATATAACTGTCTCTTTTTAAGCTGTCAAATTGGCGGGGTGCCCAAACAAACAATTTGTTGACAATAATCCAAATATGAATTTCAGAAATTCAGTACATCAGTGCATTATAAAAGCTACCAAAGTTTATAAACTAGTTTAAGAAATGTTTAATCCGCGATGTGATACATATATTTATAAATAATCAGTGAATAGTAATAAAATATAAAATCATCCGCAGGGTATACAAATCCATGCACTTTCTGATGGTTCTGTATAATGCAATGTGATTCGAGTTGGTAGTTTAAATTGTAATAAATTAGAATTAAGTTGAAGGCACCACCAAAAGATAATGCCTTAGAGTGTATTTGTAACACAGATGAGTAATTAAATTATACAGATAGTCGACTCAGCATACCTCTGCCCATCGAACCCGCAAAAAAAATTAAAAATGGCGAAAAAATCCTCTCGCAAATATTGTATCTGAGAATACGTGTGAGCCACCAACATAAAGTACGGAGGCGTTGATGTCTCAAAAATATGTCATTACGCTGTCAGTTTTGCAAGAATTCTAAATGGCAACAAAAAACAGCTGATTATAGCGGATTTGCCGGATTTAATAGATATTTTCATTGAAATGTTTATGAACATTCCATAATAGTTATATAATAAATATGAAGTTTCAATTAAATGCGAATATTTTTTGTGATTATAAGAAAAATTTCTCAAGTTTCTATCTGCCTTAAAGCAAACATACTTCTGTTGTTATATTTTTTCCATTTTGGTTAATAAAGTTGTATAAAATGTATATATTATTTATATTTAATGTTTGGGTGTAAAATATTTATAGTAAATAGTTTTGGGTTAGTTTTTTATGTATATTAAATTCGTTGGTTGTTTTATTACGTTTTTATTGAACATATGAACGTTTAAAATATTTACATACATATTCGGAACGTTGTGTTTAAAAATGCGTTTAAAGTTATTTTGTCGCAGTTTGTCAATTCGCTCGCTCGCTTTCATATGAACGTTCTGACTATGTAGGTATGTAAATATATTAAACTTTCATATGTTCAATAAAAACATAATAAAACAACCAAAGACTATAATATACATGAAAAACTAATCCAAAACAATTAACTATAAATATTTTGCACCCAAACATTACTTATTTAGTAATTTTCATGCAATAATAAAATAATATACACATTTTATCTCACTTTATTAACCAAAATGGAAAAAATAAAAAAAACCCAAGTATGTTTATTTAAAGGCAGATAAAAAATTGAGAACTATTTCTTATAAACACAAACTATACCTAACAATTTTTTTTATAAAAATTTCAATTAAAATATCCCTTAAACTTGTATACTCAATACTTCGCAGCACTTCCCCAACACATCCGCAATAATCAGCTGTTTTTTGTTGCCATTTAGAATTCTTGCAAAAGTACCCGCGCTAAGTGCCTGGCTACACGTTCATGGGAATGATCGTCATGTCGCACGGTAGATTTTATGTGAGTCAGAAAGAAAAGGGTAGATTGCACCAAGAATCCACCGAAAATCCTCTTTCGATTTGAATTCTCGGCGTGGGCATGAACGTTTCGGTTCCAAACAATATCAATTTTGACAGAAAACCTCATTTGAGATTTGTGTTGGAAACGTGAAGACCGAATAAAAGTACTAGAGAGCACAAAAGTATTCGATTTTCGAAGAGAAATTTAGTTTTGTTTCAGATTTCAGCGTTCCCCGCCATTCAAATTACTTTCATTCTTATGAGACATTTTTGTGTGTGTAACCACGAACGTGTAGCCAGGCACTAATGACATATTTTTGACACATTAACGCCTCCGTACTTTATTTGGCTGGCTCACACGTATTCATAGATAGAACATTTGACAGTGGATTTTTAAAAAAATGCGGGTTCAAAGTGACAGAGGTATGCTGCGTCGACTATCTATATAATTACTCATCTGTGATTGTGGGGCAGTTTAAAGCTGTTAAATATGTTGCTAGGCTCACCTGGATGTTTAAATTGACTAGAAGTAATTTCCTCCAGTTAAGTAGCCTTTTACGACAAGCACTGGCGGGCGCTGGAGGGATATTCTTACTTCCCTTCCCTGCAAGGGACGGTAATGTAGGTATAATATCATCTTCAAACAGGTTTATATTAGTAAGAAAGTTTATAAAGGCATAAGCCATTTTTTTGATTACTTTAGGAAAAAACAGTTTATTATTTGAATGAATAAATTAACAATTATATAGATTTTTTTTATGTTTTTATACAGTGGCAACACCTAAATTTATATGATCTACACAAAAACCTTTTATTTTTCAGTCGAGCAAAATTATTTCAAAGTTATGAACTTGTTAAACAAACTACGTCAGTGAATTAGTTTTTGACAGTTATTAATCAATTGAGTTTAACTTATGAGTTAACAGTGTGTTAGAGTTATCAGTGTGTTACCCAGTTAAATTGGCTTTATTAGTAGGGCTGCTAATTTTCACTATTTCACAAGGTAAACAAACCGATCGACCGAAACATATGTTTTGTTTCACTTAAATTGAAATGCTGGGTGATCATTTTTCGAGTAAATGATGAAAAACTTTGTTATTTTGGTTTTTATTATCCTTGTTTGGTTTTTATTGTGATTACATTATGCAATATTAAATCATAATACTCATGCAAATTGATGTTAAACGTCCTATTGTAGCACATTTCACGAAAGATCACCTACGCTTTTTCGTGTTGAAATTCTGTATGTGCATTTACTTAAGTGGTAAGTCACAGAAAGTCAAATTCTCAGAACTGTAACTATACAGGTAGTCTAGTTCCATATATGCGCCACCAAAACCGGAAAACTACATATCAGCGAATTCGCCCAAATTTTCTATCTCTAAATACGTTTTGTTATCTGCATGAATTTTAATAATCAATGTCACGGAGCAATTGAGTGTGTTAGATGGGCCATTTGATTTGTGAGCTAGGACAGCTCCTCTTCGTAAAGAAAAGAACCATTAGATTCGATTATTCGACGATTACGATTATTTCGAAAGTTTAATTCATTCTATAACATCCTTCGACTATGAACATTTTTCGTTCTAATCTCAAAATACAAAAGATTTGTTCTAATGAATAGAAACATTCGAACGAATTAGCGAAATCCGAATCATTTCTTGCAAGGGTCGTGCAACGACATTGATGAGCCGATTGACAAGTTAATTGATTCAGATTTGTTACTAAGAAAGTATTGGCCCAGATCACAGAAGTTAGCTGACATTTTTCGGACAAGATGGTTATAATGATGATAATAATGATGATGCCTACCAATTCCTTCCACACAACCCTTAAACCGCATTGCTCAACCGTAATTCAATGAGTGAGAGTAAGCGATTGGAAGCGTTTATCTCTGGCGAAGAGATGGACATAAAGGATCATCCACATGACAGCGAATTTCGAACTGCGAACAAGGAAATAAAAGTAATCCTACGCCGAGACTCAAAGAAATGCAAAAGCTTCGAGGAGGAAAATAATTAACTCCGCATTAAGTTTAGTAAAATCAAAAAACTCTACCAGGAGCTAAAGAGCGAAATCGATCAACTCAAAGCCGAGAACAAATCGCCTAGTTCAAAAAAAGTGGCTGAAGTTAAAAGATTCAGGCCTGTTCGTCGCGAGTGCTTTACTGACGAAGAAGAGCTAGCGCGTGAATTATAGATCCAAATACGAAGTTGCGAGCAAACAAAAAAAGAAAAGTCGGTTTTTTTTATAATGTACGCGTACAAAAGGGACTTTGGAAACCCTTATAAAGAAGTGACACAGTGCGGGCATTAGGGAAATGAAGGATTAGAGAAAGGGAGAAACCGATGCATGTTGGTTTTAAATGTTTGTAAATTATAATGTAAAGGAAAAACAGAGCGTGGTAGAGCTTTCCACATTCGTATTGTACGGTTGAGAAAGGAATCTTTATATTTCACAGTCAGTCCGAAAACAGGCTTAACGGTAAACTGATGTGCATTCCTCGCATGGCGAGTATTGCGGTTGAATTGCTGTAGGGGTGGAATGCAACTGGCTATTTCATTTGAGCACTTGTGGTGGAAATACCGATAAAACAATGACAGGCAGGAGACATTACGACGATGACTAAGAGAGTCAAGTGATTTCGCGATGTCTCGATCGCCAATAAGTTGGATGCACGTTTTTGGATCCTGTCAAGTAGCTCCAAATATGTAATTGGTGCACCAGACCAGATATGGGCGTTGTACTCAAGTTTTGGGCGAATAAACGCCTTGTAGATTCTAGCCAGATCAGAAGGGGTGAACTATTTCTGGCATCGCTTTAGGAAGCCTAGACATTTCGCAGCGTTCTTGGCGACATCAAATATGTGGTCATTCCAACGAAGGTTGTCATTTACGCACATACCGAGAATGGAAAGTCTTTAGGTTTCAGCGATGCAAGTGTCATTCATGGATAATGGCAGAGAATTAGGGGTTCGCTTCAATGACAGCAGACAGCATTGCGTTTTGTAAGCATTAAATTCCACTCTGTTGGGTTTACCCCATTTAAATATGCTGTCAAGATCGTAATTCAATGAGCTTAACATACGTTGCCGTTCCAGTTCAACGCCCGAAGATGAGGGGCGTTGCCCAGAAATCGAATATGTGAAGCTTAGGGTACTGTCATCAGCAAAGGATTGGATTGGATTAGAAGTGACAGACAGGAGGTCGGAGAACGAGAGTCGGAGACAAAACAGAGCCTTGAGGGACACCAGCATTTATGTGGTGAGTTGTAGACTTGAAACCGTCCAAAACAACTTGTATTGAAAGGTAATTTCTAATCTTTCACAAATGCACGCATTTTCGACAAGAGAGCTTGATGCCAAACTCTGTCAAATGCCTTTGAAATATCAAGCGCAACGACCTTGCTTTCACCACTATGGTGAATAGATTGGTTCCACTTTTCGGTTAGCTATGTCATCAAATTACCAGTGGATCTGTTGCTGCGAAAACCGTACTGCCGGTCATTAAGAAGTTTTCGATATTCGAGATATTTCATAAGCTGACGGTTTATCAGCGTTTCAATGACCTTGGAAAGAAGGGACGTAAGTGCAATTGGTCGGTAGGAGTAGGGAGAGGTAGCTTCGCCTTTTTTTTTTGGACAGCCTGGACAAATGCTGTTTTCCATCTTCTCGGAAAGAGCGCTGAAGAATAGGACAGATAGAAAAACTTACGCAGTGGTTTTGCCAGCGTGGAAGAACACCTCTACAGAACGATAGGGGAAATACCATCTGGACCAGCGGATTTATGTATGTTGAGATCTCGAAGAACTCTTGCCACTGTACGAGTGCGAAAATGGATCCGTCCCATAGAAGATTCTACGCGCTCGAGTACAGGGGGAGACAAGGCACAATCTGGCAGCGTTGAGCTAGCTGCAAAATGAGCAGCGAGCAGATTGGCTTTTTCCGAAGAGCTGACAGCTGGGGTTTTATTGCAAATGAGTGTCGGGATAGATGACGAGGCCGAATTTTTAATATTCTTAACAAACGACCAACAGTTTTTACTACTGGAGGGACTTTGTAGTATTTTTTGCCTTTTGGTCGTAGGAGAATTTGACACTGCATCATTTCTGGCTCGTTTGAACTTTTTTCGGCTTTCCTCAGTTGGGAAAATTTACCTCTTTAGCTCTGATTGCTGCTTTACAGCTCAAGTAACACCATGCGTTTTCCTTAGGTTTGATACCCTTTATCCTGTTTGGTATAAAGCGTTTCATACCCAGGTGTATTATATTTGTAATCATATCGGCAGCAGCGTCCACGTCGTTGTCGATGTAGCACAACTACCAGTTAAAACAAACTTCTCGTATTGCCATACGGTTCTTTTAGGAGCTTGTTCTTTAACTGTGTGGCTGGAGTACGAGATATTCGCCGATATGATACAATGGTCTGATGAACCTAGAGGCGATAATACATTTAAGGTGTATCTATCAGAGTGAGAGGTGAGAAACAAGTCCAGAGTGTTGGCGTTTTAACCGCTAATGTCCGGTATTCGTGTCGGATCATTTACAATATGGGTTAAATTATTAACCTCAGTAAAGATCTCAATATACCTTCCTTCGGGTGTTGTCTGTCCAGAATGTCGAAGCCAACTTGAATTGTGTATATTGAAATCGCCCGCAATGACGATTTCAGTACGAGGATAATGGGTTACAATTCTGCTGATGGAATCAGAAAGTGCATCAAACTCATTAGAAGTTGAATGCCTGTCCTGGTTAGAGCTTATGTAAATAAAACAGTAGTGAATTAATTGCCATGGACATGGAATTTTAGCCAAATAAATTTAAATTCCCGATTGGAACATTGGCCATATTGAGGTAGAAGCTGGTAGGCTACATTACTACGCATATAAACGGCGATACTACGATGGGTAAAGAATAATGGCACCAAGTTATATCCAGGCAGACTGAACTCCGTTAAATCGGAATCAATGCTGACCTGTGTTTCACATAGTGCCAACACAGCTGGTTTATTGTGAAACGTATGGGCGTACAATGAAAAAAAATTGGAACTCAACCCACGAATGGTGCTCATGTCCACTCTAAAAGTCCCACACATAACAAAAAACTCAACTCCGACGCTGTCTAAGCTAGGCCGTACCGTGTAGATCCTGACGTCAGCTTTCCAAAACAAATCACTGCAGGTGTTATGCCCGTACAATGAATTGCTTTGGTCTACCAACAAAGTCTACACAGAGCAACCCGCTATTCGCCAAATGATATCCTACCCAACAATAGCAAGTGCACGCAAAAACATACGACACTTGCTATAGCCAAGCCAGGTATCAGCAAACGAATGGGAGTGGGACGAGACGGACTGCCCTAACACAATGCACTTTCTTTTTTAATTAGACACAGCACACTGTTTATATTTGTTTTTTTTTTGCTATCAGCGCGCGCGCGATTAGCGTTTTTTTTCGTTTGCTTCTGTATACTAGCCGCGGACCGATTACAAAAAAAACAATGCGTGTGCACGCATCGGGAGGCAATTCGGCACTGTTCCACACCAGCATAAAAAAACAAAAAGCAAAGAAAATTAATTACACCAGAAAAAACCTCCTGATAATTCCGCCTGCAATAAACGTAGTCGGAATCGCGGACTATAAAAAATTGTATAGTTTTCTCAAAGAACAAAGTCTTCAAAGTAACATCCATTAATAATAAAGCGTTGAAAATTAACGTTACCGATCCCAAAAGCTACCGACATCGAGGACATCGTAGTAAAGCGTGGACTTCCTTTTTTCATGATTAGCTTTGAAAAGTCGGAAAATATTGAAAAAATGCAACATTTGTTGCAAATTCCACCGGTGCGACAAAGGACTGCGATGCCAAGGTTACAATCACACCACCGCCTATTGCCAAAAAGAACCGCGTTGCGTAAAATGTGCTGGTAAGCATTTATCGAAAGAAGTAGCTAAGGAGCTACAAAACAGGCAAAATCTTTACCAGTCGCTAAAATAACTGATCGACGGAAAAAGGTCAAGGCACTGTCCAAACGAACGAAAGAAAAACCTCTTAAAACAAAGTCGTCGAATTTTGGACCAAAGGCTAAGGAATTGTTCAAACAGCCGCGATAAAAGAAAATTAGTATTGAAAAGTCGTCAAATACTTGACGATACAAGCAAATGAACAAAATTATTAGAGTTTATAAAGTTTTCTCCGGGATTCTTGCCAGACTGGAAGAAAAGAGTCGGTTAAATAAACGCATGTTTGAAAAGATAAACTTAAATATGATAAACTCAACCAAATTAATTGAATTGAGCTATCAGGGCTAAAGAGTTAAGCTTTCGGTCATTTAAGGTCAACCCAACTGAGAAAAACTGGGAAAAGTTCAAATGAGCCAGAAATGACTGCAATGAGAACATTGATGGTGTCAAATTCTCTCATGACAAAAAGTTGAGGCAAAAAATATTTCAAAGTCCCACCGTTAGCGAAAACCTTTGGGCGTTTGTCAAGAATATTAAAAATTCGCCGGTATGAAATACAAAAATTTTAATTAAACAATGCTCCTGTGTAGGATTTGATTGCAGGCAGGTCGTTAAAGAGTTTCCTAAGAAAGCACTAATCCTGCTCGTTTACCGAATCAATGCTTCGTTTAGACTAATGTACGTTCCACGACAATGGAAGGTAGCTGAAGTCATTATGGTTCCAAAGCCCGGAAAGCCTCCGTATGACAAGAAATCGTATAGACCAATTTCGCTTTTACCAATAACATCCTATTATCGAAGAGCGCCGATTAATACCAGACCACCAATTCGGATTTAGAATCAAGCACAATCGAACAGGTTTATATAATAACTAATGAAATAGAAAAAGCCGTAGAACTTCTAGAGTTTTTTTGACATCTCCCAGGCTTTTGATAAAGTATGGCATACGGGTTTGAAACATAAGCTTAAATTGGCCTTTCCAAGGCAGTCATATGAGATACTAAGTTCATATCTACCGGGCAGACTCTTACGTGCTATGCACGAAAACGAATACTCCGAACTTAAAGAAATCGCGGCAGGAGTTGCACAAGGAAGCGGGAATGCTACAATTGGGTTGAATTTCATTTGGCTGCGTCATTAGGCCCATAGAGGCGAATAAAATCCACTCTGCTTATATCGAGTGTAAACCGTATACAAATAATGCAATGCAATGAACAAAACAAAAAGATATAATACCCTAGGTGGCAGTCCAATTCCACTGGGAAATTCACACTCTTCGGAGGCAGACTCTACGGATTATGGGGAGGGACATTTATTGCTATCCATTGACCTTTCTAAAAACAGTAAAAAGGTCACCACAATCGGGATTGGTGAAAGTAAACCACAAAAGAAGCCGTGTTACTCGGAATTCAACGAAATTAACAAGCTTCGAGGATGAAAATATTGAACTCCATGCTAACCTTGGTAAAATCCCAAAGCTTTACGAAGAACTGAAGAAAGAGCTAGATCTAATAAATATAGAAAACCAATCACTTAAGGACTATTTACATGAGAGCGAATTAATGTATTTATGAATAGAAAATTCTATTGCTTCAACCACAAAAGCATTACGTTTTTTATCTAACATCCTATTTAAAAAAAACCGAGTCTAAATTGATTTAAATAGCAATATTCACAATTACAACAATTTTCCCACGAATTGAAAAATTTTTGCCGCGACTTGTCAGACTTTATTTACAATCCACATAATACAGACGCGATCCACAAATCCGCAAATGAAAAATTCGTTTGAACATAATTTTAAAATTTACACATCTTGCTGCTAACATTTACAAATCAGATTCGCGGGTACCTGCTACCAAAAAAATTTTCATGTGATAAAAATGTCAGAATTTACGAATATTTCCTTGTTCGCAGTTCGCGATTTGCTCTCATGTGAATGATCCATTAGATAGTCGCAACTCAAAAAATAGCCGAAGACACATTATGCCGCCCAGTCAGTCGCGATTATTCTACTGACGAGGAGGAGCTGACACATGACACTAAGACGAGACCGAGCAGACGGTTCCTCACCAAGAATCGAGGTTACAAAAGAAGGAAACCCTAAAACGATTCTTACGCATGGTAACGGAAAAGAGCTGAGACCCAAAAAGACTCTAAATAAGATACCGATTATAAAAAACTTTTCAATCTTCTAAGCATATGTTAAAACCGTCATTTAAAGTAACGTCTTTAAATAGCAATAAGCGGAAAATTAATGTTAGCGATCCGGGCTGCTATCGCACAGTTTCACACAAACTAAATCCAGAGAAAATTCAATGATACACTTATAATATATATATATATATATATAAGTTAGAAAGGCCACACCAAGACCGAGCACTCCAAACTTAATGTTTCAAGAATTTCCATGCCGTTAGCTTGATTAAAAACGAAAAATGAAAAACTGAACGACATGATGAAGTTATATTTAAGTGCGGACTTCCGTTGTTCATGCTTGGGTTCGAGAAATTGGAAAATTTAGACAAAATATATAATATTAAGTCTATAATTAATACAATAGTGAAACTAAAGAGCATTCTTTCTATGCCTTCCTTTCCCTTCCACCTGTCCCTCCCTCTCTCGGAGTATCCGGATAATTGGCTATTTCCGGATTAGCTACCTTTAACAGCATACTGCAGATTACTGTGCAGGCGGAACTCCATTCTCCGCTAACCCGTGGGATTTAAAATGAATTCAACAAAATGAGACTGGGTTATCTTCTAAGCCGGGCGGTAGTGCGGTATCCAAACTGTCTACTGGTATGACTCAGTCAAAACCGACCAATGACAGGACCAGCTATGAGCAGTCAAAACCCCAGCAAAGTCTCTACTTCAAAGCGATATGTGGAAGAAGCTGTGACGGTTTCGAAACGCGAGTGGGTTACCAATGTAACCCACCTGTCCGCTGTAACATTTTAGAAGTCTTTTGCCGATGCTCTAAAGTGTTCGCAGTCATTGAAAGAAGTGATATTGATGTCTCGATCTCCTTCGACAAGAGACACATGTTTAAAGCGAAGCTAGTAGCCAGATGTAAATCTAGAAGTGCGCACTACGTTCGAAGCTGGCTGGTATCAAAGCCGCGTCAAACTCGTTGCCTGCTAGGAACAAAGATCTGTCGATTTTTATATCCAAGGTATTTTACGTGTAGCAAAAAAGCTGCAGTTAGTACAGCTTAATCTCCAGCACTCCAAAAAGGCTTCGGCGGCGCTTCTTCTCCGTCTCTCCAGGAATAGGGAATATATTGTCTTTATTCAAAAACCAGGTTCGAGGTATAAAGACTCAGAAATACTACACGCTGTATGTAGGAAACTGACAAAGGTAAACTCAGGTCTTGCATACTAGTCAAACGCTGTGTTGATGTACTTTTACCCTCTAACTTCAGCGGTCGGGGCACAACCTGTTGTGAACCAGGGTCTAGCCACAGGGGCAACTTTGGTTTAGATGAGGGGAACGCGGCTTGCTTGTGTTTGCTCCGCTCAGGTCGTCGGACGGGGGTGATTCTTGTCCCCTCACTATATACACCTTGCTCAACAAAGTTTTATCCATGCCAAATGGTAAAATGAAAAAAAACAATAGAGGAGAAAGTTACTTTGCGTAGACCTCCTCGGGCGGATTAAAAGATAGGAAAGTGAAAGAGAGAAAAGCAAGTAAAAGGGAAAGAGGAAGGAAAGACATCACAAAACTAACCTAACTAACCTAAGCCTGTGACTGTCGTCATTGTCAGTAATGTCCTGTTACGTCATATTCATTCACAGAAAGTCGGCCTTCACAGCCCTACTTAATAAAATAGAAAATCCAAAAAAAATTAATCGAAGTTAAAAATATAAAAAGGGAGCACTTAAAATTAAATTCGATAAAATAAAATATTAAAAAAAAAATCCACAATAAAAGTTTTGAAGTCACTTAAAAGTTGTTGGTGTTGTTGCGGCTGCAAAATTTGCTGCAGCCAACGCAGTCGCGAACCACTAAAGACAATTTTTCACTGTTGTTGTTGTGTGTTTTTTCGTTTTGTTGCACGTTTAATAGTGTCTTTGCCTTGAATTGTTAGTCGTTGTGGTCCTTTATATTTAGGTTGGTTGCGGCTCTTTGGCCATAAAACTACGACCTGTCCGTTAATACGGTTCCATACAAGAACCGTCGTCAGCAAGCCACCAAAAGGCGGCAGAGGTTTGGGTGCCCCTTTACCATTGGAAACTCAAATTGAAGCCCCGAAACCTAACCTATTTAACCTGTTTAAATTTGCCTGTGGCATAAATCACTCAGACATACCTCTTCTCTGCTGGAATGTCTAATTAATTCTCTTCCCACCTGAATGTAACTCTACCTGTGGCTATATATACCTAGATGAGATAAAGCGTCAGGAGCATTCCCTGGAGGGGTGCTAGAGGAATGGTTTAAATCCGGAAGAAGTCAGGAACACAAGAATCTTCTCTGGGTGTAAGGTAGTAACGTTTTCCAGTGAGACGATTTCCTCACCGATGATGATGATTCCTGAGACGAAAGAGAACCGGACAAGCCATGAGTATGTGAAGAGTACGATATCCTTATTCTCGGCGACTTTAACCTGCCTCCGTTGCAATGGACTCCATCAGATGATCAATACTTTTTTATCGCCTCTAATAGCAACTCGACAAAAGAATGTCTCTTCCTTGATCGATTAACAGACTCAAGTCTTTCTCAAGTAAAAGTAGTCTCAAATTACATGGGTAGGCAAATAGATCTTATTTTAAAAACAGATCCCATTAACTCTTCTGCCTCGCTTTGTCCCATATCTCTATCCTCTATTGATAACTTTCATCCTCTTCTTCTTCTTTCCTTCTTTCACAACTCTGCACTCTAGGCCATTCCTTCCACAGATCTCACCTCGCCACAAAACATCATCTACATCCCCTCCTTGGTATAATCGAAGACTTCGCTCCTTACGGAACAAAAGGAATAAGTTATGGTCAGTTTTCCATCGCACCAATTATTTTTCTGACTACTCTAACTATCTCGGTACTTACATTCAATTTACCCAACTTTATAATTTTCTCTACGAGCGCTACCTTACAAATGCGGAAGTCAATCTTATAAATCACCCAATTTCTTTTTATTAATTCGTCAACTATAAAAGAAAATCTGACTTTCAAAAACAAATCATCATCCGATCACAATCTTTTGCCAATAACTCTTTCATACCGGACCCCTCTTACTACAATTACCTACCTAACTTCTTCTTCGGCCCTTTTCTATCTCATAGCTTGGATCCTACTCTTATCGAATTAAAGTTACAAAATCTCAATGATGAATTCATACCCGGTTCAGACGGTATCCCCGCCTTATTTCTTAAGAAATGTTCTTCCAACCTTTCGCTTCCCCTTTCTAACCTTTTTCATCTATCTATTTCACAAGAAGAATGTCCCCAGGTTTGGAAGACCTCTTTTATAACCCCCATACACAAAAAAGATCAAAGAACAAAGTAACCAACTATCGTCTCATTGCTAAACTTTCTCACATACCCAAACTCTTAGAGAGTTTTTTATACGAAGTCTTAAGCTCTCAATGTAAAGCAATCATCTCCCCTTGCCAAACCTCGTGCCAAAACTTCGTAGAGTTCTTCTCCTTTTCCCTCTCTGCTTAAGAGAATGGAAACGAAGTCGATGTAATTGCAACCGATTTCAGTAAGGCTTTTGATAGGATATCTCATCAATTAATCATCTTCAAATTTTCTGCCCTAGGTTTCGAATCTATACTGTTAAAATGGATTTCCTCTTACCTAGAAAGCCGTTCTTATAGTGTTCGCTTCAGATCCTTCTCCTCGGCTCCTTTCATGGCAACCTCTGGTGTCCCTCAAGGTAGCCATCTATGTCGGCTTCTTCTATCCTTACAATAAATGATCTGGAGTGGGTCATTAATTCAATTCAATTCAATTCAATTCAATTAAATCTTTATTCTAATATGTACAAAGTACAAAAAATTACAAAAATACAAGCATGTTTTGAACATAGCAAGTACATACGGAAAAGTTAGTGACATCTGTATTTGAGAAAAATAGAGATGATGCCACATTAGATATATTTAACTTTGTGGGGTGTACAAAGGTGGATACACTCCTCCCCTCCCAAACATTCCTCCCTCTCCCTCTACGCTAACGACACCAAATTTTTCAAAAATTTCTCCCTCTTAAGACTCTAGTCTCCTACAACAAGACCTTGATAATTTTTTGATTTGGTGCCTCAAAAATTGCTTGGAGCTTAACATCGCCAAATGTCAATCTATTACCTTTTCTCGTAAGCGCAACCAGTCCCCTCCCCGAATATACCACCTCGTTGGTCAGCCTATATACCTTGTACAATTTCTTCGCGATCTTGGTATACTGTACAAGAGGGAGCGAAATATCCGTTGGCACATTGATGAGATAATTCATAAAGCTAACTCTTCACTTGGTTTTGTTAACGGTGGTCCAAAAAATTCTCGAACCCTTATGTGACAAGATCCCTCTACATTTCCTTTGTTCGCCCCCTTCTCGAATGCACCAGTCAAGTGTAGTCGCCCTTTCATCGAGTTCATGTATCCAGAATCGAGAGCATTCAACTTCGTTTTCTTCGATTCGCTCTTCGAGGTTTGCCCTGGAACGGCTCTATTATCCTGCCTGCCTATCAAGACCGCTTTAAACTTAATAACTTGAATACCCTTGAAGAACACAGGGACGTAGCAGACATTCTCTTCAATCATAGACACCTTTCAGATTCTATCGACCTCGCGTCTATTTACAAATCTATTTTCTTCAACACAAACCCTCGTAATTTATGTTGTCCCCCTCTTTTTTATTTACCAACCCAGCGGACCTCTTATGGTTCCAACGAACCAATCTCCCGTAAGCTGCTAAAGGTAAAGGATTTTAACCGCGGCACTGCCTGTCTCAAACTCGATCTCCTTCCCAATTCCTCATATATTAGTTCGTAAATCTTAGCTTTTAAGTCAGTATATAAGTAATACAGCTTGTATTAAGTCCAATAAATAGGGGCATTCGCCCCAACCAAAATTAAAATTATTCATAACTCTCTAGACAGACCCTACATGTAGGGTCCGGAGAGTGGCCAATGCGGTGAAGGTGTTTTTTCGGGAGACAATGACCACTGAATATTCTTGTCAGGATTTTTAGATTATTTCTGTCCGGGTTAATTAGGAATTTGAATTTCTTGGGGTGAAATTTTGGGAAGAATTGTTTGGTACAATTCTGAACATTTGAATTAAGCCAGACTTCATTGGATTCGATAAGGGATAGGCTTTTAACATAGTTCCTGAAGTGGTTTTTGCTAATACCACAAAAGGGTTCAGGCCGACAAGTGGTGTTGTTGCGCTGACTTAAGCCAGTGAGTCAGCCGCTTCGTTACTAGCAAAACCGGTATGGGCTGGGATCCAGTGAAAATTGACTAAGTTTTTTGTAGCAAGTTCGTAGCTGACCATGAAGGTTTCTAGGACAATCTTCGTTCGATGACAGATGAGTAAGAACTTTGATGGCTGCTTGGCTATCTGAAAAGATAAATACAGTTTTAAATCGTGTGTTACAAGTTAAGTTAATTCCAGCGCACTGGTTAATTGCGAAGACTTTTGCTTGTGATATGGAAGAGTTCTTGCCAAGACCGACTGAAAAGTTCGCTTAAGGCGACTCTCCATAAATTCCAGATCCAGTCCCTGACTTCATCTTTGATCCGTCCATATACCAGACGAGATCATGTTGTGATGGCTTAGGTTTACATCTTTCCCAGAAGCCTTATTTCGGTAGCATGTCGTCTAGGATCATGCCGAATGCGCTTTCAGGCTCTATGGAGTCTAGCAGAAACAGATGACTTCCACGGTAGGAGTAGGGATCAATATTATTCGAATGGAACAGTCGATGAATAATCAGTCTTGCCTCCATTTGAACGTGTCTTCGTATGGGTTTTACACCCAGTATGACTTTAAGTGATAAGGTAGGGGTGGAAAGAATACAACCTGCCAAACAGTTTCCAGCTATACGTTGCACTCACTCTAGCTTTTTGACTTTAGTTAGTCTTCGTTAGTCCTTGTACACCAGGCCATTTACAGGCCATCGCAGGTCGAACCACGAGCAAATAGAGCCAGTATATCATCTTGGGTCCAAGACTCCAGTTATTAACGCAGACTCGACTGCAGATCCATAGGAATCTAGTGGCTCTGTTTACGGTACGTTCTGTTTGAGGATTTCAGGACAGTTTTATGCCCAGGACAAATCCCAGGTACTTAGCTACCCGTGAGAATTCGATCGTTTCTCCATACATAGTGGGACGAATGAGGAAGTCTAGTTGCCTTCTCTTGGAAAAAGGGACGACAGTCGTCTTTTTTGAAATTACAGAGAGGCTTTCTTTGTTACACCATCTCTGCACTGTAGTTAGTGCGTATTGCAGCACTTCTGAAACGGTGCTTTCAGACTTGCCACTGACAACGATTGCCACGTCATCTGCTTAACCTATAGCGTTAATCCCTTTACTTTCCAGGGACTGAAGTAGGTCATCTAGCCCCCTTGTGGACACCCCCGAGTTGTTAGTGCTGAGATCTAGACATCTTCAATGAGGGTCTGGATTATTCACCCATTAAGCATCGACATTATCCATCTCCCTATGATTGGTGACAGATTCATGTTGTTGAAAGCACTGTTAGTAGACTCAAAGGATGTGTAATTAAAAGCACCCTCAATATCCAGGAAAGCTACAAGACAGATTTCCTTTCGGTTGATGGTGGATTCAATTTTAGTTACTAAATCATTAAGCGGTTACATGGGTTTATTCGGGGGAAAAAATTCTATTTTCAACAATTTTTTTTATGTAAAAAATAAAATATTTTATTCAAACTTTTTACTGTCTTAAAGACTTACCTTTGAGAAAGAATTTCTGAAATTTTCAAAGAAAAATATTTAAAACTCCATCATTATGACGTCATTTCCGGAGATCCCTCGGAAAAAAGGAGTGTCCGCGTTGACAGTAGAACTCGTGACAGGATCATCAGAAGTGAAAAAAAAATTGTATTTTAGTTAAGACCATGAACTAGAATTTGGACGAATGGAAATAAAAAAAGTGAAAATTGGATTCTTGGCAGACCTTTTTACAAGAAAATGCTAATTTTGGTAAAATTTGCTCATAATTTTTTTTTTAAATATTTGTGATTGAAAAAAAACCTTTGTCCAAATCCTCGTGAATTGTATATCGAAGACCTGTGTAAAATTTCATCAAGATCGGTGTAGTGCTTTTCGAGAACTTTTGACAACCGACTTTGAAAATACAGTTTCGAGAAAAATGCGCTTAAAGTTTGGATTAAACCTAGTGATTCAATTGTGTGCGCTCCTTCCTAAGGCTGTATCTCCCAAGCTTTTATTCGGAATAACTTGAAAATTTAAGTTAATATTCTCGAGATGTTGTAGAAATTAATAAGACAATAAAAAAAATCCATTTTTTGAAGCTGTGAAACCCATGTAACCCCTTAAGAGGGAAGGTCGGCGAAGCTATGTCTATGTGTATAACAACAAGCTTTTCCACGCTGTTAAGAATAAAAGACATGAGGCTGATAGAACGGTAGGATTTTGGACTTGAGTCCGAACTATCCATAAGCCAGACTACAGCCGAAAAGTTTTGACAGAATGGGTGCTAGCGTGTAGTGGCAGGCATATCCGATCGATTTGGAGAGAAAGGTTTAATGTGAGAGAATCAATAATAATTGATCCAGAAAAGTGTGTTTTAAGTAAGAGCTCAAGTGTCTCTTTCTTATTTTGTGTCAGGCGGCCGTTTTCATCAGTGAGTGTAATTAATTTGTCAGAGGCAAGAACATTGTGGAGTCGGCAATTGAAAAGTATGTCAGATATATCTTCACAGAACCGCCTGAATGATTCCTTTTTCGCCTTTTTGATGTCTTTGTTATAGGTGGTGAGAGCACTACAGTAGGACTGCCAGTCACCATTGCATTTTGCTTTGTTGAATAGTTTCCTTACTCTAGATCTGAGCTTTTTAAGGTCAGTGGTCCACCAGACGGTTTCCCTTTTGATGTTTTAAGTCTTAAGGGAGCAGTTTTTTTTTTTTTTTTTTTTTTTATTAATACCATCACAGAGCTAAACACTACGTTCTCTAAGTGTAAGCTCTCAGTATAGCTTTACGCAACGGTTGTTTGTTGCGCGACTAAGCTTCATCTACCGATCTTCATCTTATAGACTATTTAAAGTAATTACAAATATAATTAATTTAAAGTTAATGCATTAATGGACTTTTTAAAATCTGCTCGCGACAAGCAAAAGTTAATTGCAGAATTCATTAAATGTGCTTATGCACCTTGTAATAGGCTCATTATTACCATAATTGGTTCTATGCCTATCTGTATAAAATAAGCTTCTAGTCTGCCTTTCGTATCAATTCGAGGTGATACTTCATTGAGATTGTGACTTAGGTGCTCTTTGTAAAAGAGCCAGTCAGTGATTCCCTTTGGACGGTATGACATATAGATGGGGTTTGCTTTAACCATATCAAATCGAATGTGCGGTTATCCGAGCATGAGGGTTCAGATGCCACGCGCCAATTAAAGATAAGCTTGTTAGATATAGAAGTGGATAGGGTAAGGTATATATACCTATATTTCGATAGAAATATTTATTAGTTTAATGTTTTCAATAATTGCAAATATTTTCCTAACTCACCTAAAAAAAAATTATTTTCCTAATTTCGTAATTTTTGGTTGTATAGAGACACCACTGTAGCTATTGCATATACTTGTGTCAGCTGTCGATGAAAGCACTATGGAAATTGGTTCAAATGGGCATTGACCGCATAACAGACTTTGTTACCTTCGTCAATATTTTGTTTTTTTATTTTCTACTCATATCACCTATTCCTATTTCTTTCACTTTCTCACTCATCCTTATCTAATTCCCCTTTATCTACTTTCCCTTTGGCAATGTAGTCGACGAGTTTTGGCTTTTCGGACTACATCCACATCTTGGTACGGCTCATAGTGTTCGCAGTTGTATCTTCTCCTCCATTGATCAGTTGAAGATAGTGCCTTCCGTGTTGACACCTGCCCTGCGCACTATCTGCTCAAGAACATGATTGAAGATATCACACGACAGCGCATCTCCTTGCCGAAATCTGGTGCATGTTTGAAAGAGTTCAGATGAGCTGCTGCCAAACTGCATATTGCATCGCGTGTTATCTAGTGTTATGCGACACATCTGGATCAGTTTTGACGGGATTCTGAATTCGACCATCTCCACAAAAAGCTCCTGATGATTAATGCTGTCATATGCGGCTTTAAAGTAGACGAAGAGATGGTCTGTCTCAACTTGAAATTCGTTGGTCTTTTGCAGGATTTGCCTTAGTATGAAGATTTGGTCAGTTGATCTGCCGGGACGGAAGCCACACTGGTACGTGCCGCTTAGTGTGTTGCAGAAAGGTTTGAGATGTTCACACAGTACGTTGGATAGGATCTTATATGCGACATTAAGCAGGGATATACCTCGATAGTTTTTGCAAGACATAAGATGGCTTTTCTCGTAGATGGGACATATGAAGCTGATGGTCCAGTCATCGGGCATGATTTCCTACACCCAAACTTGGTTGATGATTTGGTGCATGCGCCCTACCATAACATCACCTCCGTATTTGAAAAGCTCTGCAGGTAGACCTTCAGACCCGGCAGCCTTGTTTTCTTTAGCTTTTTTATAGCTAAGATATCCTCTTCTATAGTGGGCAGAGGGATTGGTTCTTCATTGACTGGACGTGGGTTCTCTTCTTGCCCCATCACTCTCTCTACATTTTGTCCGTTTAGCAGCTGCTGGAAATGCTGGTTAAATACGTCTACTATTCCCTCGAAGAGCCTGCGTTCCGGTCTTAAAGCCAGCAGCCAGTTGCTTGTCTTCTTCTCCTCCCGTCTCCTGGGTCGGTACTCATCCCTTGCTGCCCTCGTTTTTCTCTGCAGCGTTCTAATGTGCGCATCTTCTGTCACCTTTTTCCGGTATACGCATACATCATCACTTCACGGGCTTTTTCTCTGCGGTGGCTGGTATCGTAGTGTGGTTTCGGCTACCTCCTTGATGATGTCGCGATACTGAGACCACTGGTTGTTGGCGTCTGTGGCAGGTGAATGCACGGTGGGGAGTTTCTCACTCAGGCGCTCTTTGTAGGCTCTGGCGACTCCAGATGTGCTAAGGCGTCCATCCTCGAATTTCTTCTTTTGGGCAGTTCGCAGCTTCTTCTCGTTGGACAGTCGAGCTCTGAATGTAGTTGCAACAAGAAAATGGTCAGAGTCGACGTTTCCACGTTCAAGATGTTGGATGCGTGCCTCGCATCGATTAGCACATGGTCGATTTGGTTGGCGGTTCGACCGTCTGGCAGCGCCTAGTGCTAGTTATCACCGTATTACAAGCTGCTGCATAGTCAATTAGTCGGTAGCCGTTATCTGTTGTCGTTTCGTTGAAGCTGTGCTTACCAACTAATCCGCCGAAGATGTTTTCCTTGCCGACTTTAGCATTGAAGTCCCCGAGTACAATTTTGACATCGTACTCCGGACAGGCTCCGTAGGCTCAGTCCAAGAGGTCATAAAATTCCAATCATAACTGTTTTGGAATGTAGCTCTGATGCGGATCACAGCCAGGCGATCACTTATTGGCTTGAAGTCCATTACTTTGGATCTAAGCCGATTTCCCACTACGAATCCGCATCCTGACACGTGCAATCTTTTGTTACAACTGTAATAATTGTAGCAATTTTGTCTTTTCATAGTTCCTGATCCTATCCATCGTATCTCCTGGATCGCGGTAATGTCGGCCTTATGTCCACACATTCCAGGTACACATGTCTGTTAACGTTCCGGGTCGATTTTGCCTTTGAGGTACATTTATATCCAAGGCTGCCATAGTCGCTCCCATAACTAGATGTTTTTGACGTGGTCGGGTAGATACCCCTACGGCACAACCTCCAACCTGGAGGGCCAGGCCCTGTTCTTGACTCTAGAACAGTAGGCCGGTAATTCCGGTGCCGGTAACCCACTTCGGGGATGTGAGTGCTGCCGTTGACCCATAAGTGTTGGATATCCCTATAGACCTGGGCTTCAAATAAGTCGAAGCAGAGAGATCACTTATTTTTCCATCTAACTGGAAGTGTGGACGCCGCCGTTGAAAGCTGTCAAACGATCACTGGGAAATTAGATGTGGTGACAGGTTAGTAATTTTGTGTTAATAAAATTAAATTAAAGATATTAATTGTTGGTTATTTTTAGGACAAGGATTTAGGCATTGAACAAGGTGAGTGTGTTCGTTTGTTTTGCTAGATTTTGCACGTAGGGATCATGCATTACATACAGATTCCGGCTTAAATTTATTTGCATTGGTATTTTCTTTCTTTTCACTTTTCTTTATAGGTACTCGGGATGGGTAGGGAGGAAGGAGAATTCATAATCATCTGTACCTATAGTTCCCGACCCATAGAATCCGTCGCTGGCGTGCTTGCGTTAGAACTTTAAAATTAACGCATGGGCCGTCCCATAGAATCCGTTGGAACTTTGACTGTTGTGTTTTTTTTTCATCGGCGATTGCAGCTGTCGGTCGTCATCTCTGTCAATACTGCCATTTCAAAAAAATATTCTGAATTCTTTTTTTTTTGTAATACGTTCAGTTATATAATTTTATGTTAAATTAGGATAAATCGTGTAAATATATAAACCCGTATTAATAAACAAAGTCATGAGTTATGTATAAAATGTTATTAATAAAATAAATTTGAAACTAACTGACGTTTGTGAATTGTGAGTTAACTTAACTCACCGTCGAAGGTGGTTAAACTATGGTTTTGCAGGCAAACGAAAATTCTCACTTCCCTTTTGTTTTTTTGTACGATTCTCCAGTTTTTTTACACTTTTAAATCCAAAAAACATTTATTTGTTTACATTAAATTTTGAAAAATGCTTTATAGACAACGAAAATTGGATTGATTGTAACAAAAAAGTAATAGATTTGCGTAATATTAATACCGAACGTAAGAATTTTTTATTAATAAGAAATTTTAACTCGTGAGTTAAGTTTTATTCCATCGCTTAGTTACCTAAGTTAGAGGTGAGTTATGGGATTTTTATTAATAGAACTCATATAGTATAAACAATAACATATACCCATAATAATAAAAAAATACTTATATAGTTCTGTTTTAGTTTAAAAATTAATTTTAATTTGAAACAACCATAATTTGCAACAATTAGGCACGATAAATATGTCAATATGACAATGCTGACTGCAATGACGAATACTTTCGTTCGTGCTTTTCAACCAATCAGAATGCTTTTCGCCGGTAGGTGTAAAATCTTTCATAAGACACTAAGAGGACCGACCGCACGTGCTCATAATAGTGTGAGATTCTTACTCACTAAAAACACCTCTTTTCAAATTACTTCATACTACAACTAGGTTATTTCCTATCAAGTAGTTTAGATTTAATAATTTATATTCTCTTTTGCCAGGCAGCTTCCCATCAGAGGCACCTGCTGGTACCGCCAAAAACACGCAGTTAAGTGTTAGTGCGCTAAATCAAGTGGTTTTATCCGTTGAAGCCGGCGCACTAAATTTGTATCGTTCAAAATACATATATATATCATTTCGTTATTGCAATGACCGCGAAGGCGAGTCTGTTGCTTACGGGCAAATGATTTTAATTCATCTTCGACGATTTCCACATCAAAATCTCTGTGGATATCACTATTTCTGATATACCAGGGGCGTTTACAATTCTTCTTAGCACTTTCTTTTGAAAAGTTTGTAAAATTTTGATGTTATTTGCTTTGGTACAACCCCAAAGTTGTATACCATACGTCCAAACTGGTTTCAGAACTTGCTTGTATAAAAGCAACTTGTTTTGCATGCTGAGTTTGGAAAACCGACCAAGCAGCCAATGCATTTGATTATATTTAATTATGAGCTCTTCCTGTTTCTTTTTTACGTGCGATTTCCATTTTAGTTTCGCATCAAGTGTCATTCCCAAATATTTAGCTTCATTTGCGTACGGAATTTGTACGGAGGGTATGAAAATGAACATTTCTGTAAGTAAAATTAACATGCGTAGATTTTGTTTCATTAAGGACAATACGCCAAGTCTTGAAGAAAGTTGAAGCTGAATTGTTGCTGATTCAACCATAGTACTCACGGCCAATATAGCGGTATCATCCGCAAACGTCGCTACAGTTGTACCTTCTTCCTGCGGAATATCTCGAGTAAAGATTAGAAATAAAATCGGACCCAGGACGTTTCCTTGCGGAACTCCTGCCGCGATTTCTTTGAATTCGGAATATTCGTTTCCGTACTTAACACGGAAAAGTCTGTCCGTTAAATAAGAACTTAATATCTCATATATTTGTTTGGGAAAGGTTAATTTTAGCTTATGTTTTAATCCCGTGTACCATACTTTATCAAAAGCCTGGGAGACGTCGAGGAAAACGCTAGAGCATATTTTTTTCTCCTCAAGGGCTTTTTCAATTTCATTGGTTATTCGATAAACCTGGTCGATTATAGAGTGTTTAATTCTGAACCCAAATTGGTGATGATTAATCGGCGCTATTCCATAATCGGGTGTTACCGTTTTAGTAAAATTTTTTCAAATACTTTAGGCTTTGGGACCATTATGACCTTAGCTACTTCCATTGTCGTGGAACGTATAATAACCTAAACGAAGCATTTATGAGATAAACAAACATAGTAAGTGCTTTCCTAGGCAACTCTTTTAGGACCTGTCCCGTAATTAAATCGTATCCAGGAGCTTTGTTTAGTTTCATACAGCGATTTCAGCGATACACTTTTAATTTTAAAATTGTCACGTATCCCCTCTAAGGCCATATCTTCGATTAGCTCTTGACCATCAAAGGGCTTAAACGTTTCTTCTAAGTGATCGGCAAAAATGTTGGCTTTTTCTTTGTCTCGTTTCGCCCATTCGCCATTATTTTTTCTGATAGGAGGCGCTTGCAATTTTGGCTTTTTGATGCTTTTTATAGCTTTCCACAACGTGTAGTTCGAACTCTTGTTCGCGGTGAGACCTTCAAGGTATGAAGAAACTTCGCGATTTTTAAAGTCCTGAATTTTTTTTTTTTAAGTGCTGCATAGATTATTTAATATCGTTTTATACTGCGGAGCGCGAGATTGTTGCCATTTTTTACGCGCGAGTAAAAATCTACTCCAAATTGCATACCGGATTCGTAGAGAATTTTTCCTTTTGGTGAAATGCATCGTGAACCCCAGAAGGTATGTTTTGCATTAAAATCTCCACCGACAACAAATTTCCGTGTGAGTGAGTTAAAAATACTCGTTGAATAAATTTTTTCTATCTTTTCCCGTGGAGGGATATATAGACGCAATATCATAAGTTTCTCTATTATTTTTTACACAAACCGGAATCATTTAAATATTAACTTGCTCGAGTTTTGTGCTTATTGAATGCTCAATGCTGTCTTTTATAAACAAAGACGCTCCGTCTCTAGCCTTTTCCGAAGCGTGATATGCATGATAGGCACTATATCCTTTAATTTTAATTTTAATTTAATTTTACACTTGATTCCTTCGTAAGATGCGTTTCAGAAATCAAGCATATATCGATAATATTTGTACGAGTAAAAACTTCAAGTTCGTCGTTTATTTGTAGAAGGCCATTCGCATTCCACGTAATTATTTTTATTTTAGTTTTTTCGTTACTATTCATATTGATATTTATATGCGATGAAGTGAGCCCCAAAGCTCGTCAAACTTTTCAAATATGCGTTTATTAATACGACTTTGTTCTTCCAGTCTAGCAAGAATTGCAGAAAAGACTTGTTCGACTGGGTCAGCCGCTGTATCGATTTGCTTATTAGCTTGGAACGCGGCTTCAGCGTATGTCTGTGGCCGAGGTTTTGACAAAACTTTGCTATTAATTATCTTTTCTCGCTGCGGTTTGGACATTTCCTTAGCCTTCGGCCTGGGAGTTGACGACTTTTCTTCTAAATGTCTTTCTCTCGGCAGCTTAGACGTTTCCCTTAAAAATTTTCGTTGTTCAATTGATTTTTTTGTACCTCTTTTGGGTTTGTCATTCTTTTTAACTCTAACGGGTAACAATTTTTTCTTTACTACATCGCGCCTGCTTTGAAGCTCTTTAGCTACTTGGCAACCGCGATAGTTTGCCGGATAATTTCCCTTACAGTTTATGCAGGTTGGTAAATCCTGTTTTTAAGACCGCAACCTATAGACAAATGTTTCCCCGCGCTTTTTACGCAACGCGGTTCTTTTTGACAATATGCGTATGGTTATACCCTTGACAACGCTTGCATTGAGGGATGAGTTTAGTCGTCTTACGCATCGGCTCAATTTTAACTACGATGTTAAGGATACTTTTTATATTGTAAATTTTTTAAATGTCTTCTGACTTTTCGAAGCTTAGCATGAATAGCGGAAGTCCCCGCTTAACTAAAGTTTCCACATCTTTATCAGTTTTTCGCTTCTCTTTTTTAATTAGATTAACTGTGTCGATAATTTTGAAGCCTTTGAATTTAAGGTCTTGCAAAACGTCGTCTTTACAGCACGAATAATGAAGTCCTCTGGCCACTACTCGGTGTGGCCTTTCTGACATATTTTGGTAAGTGTACCATTGGATTTTCTCAGTATTTAGTTTTTGAGAAACCGCGCGGTAACTGTCGGGGTCGCTAACCTTTATTTTCCACACATTGTTCAAAGATGTTAATTTGAATGTGGACTTTAAGATTTCCTTAAGGAATTTATAAAGCTTGCCGTAGTCCGTTATTCCGATAACATTAAATGGCGGCGGAAGGTAAACTTTATGCTTAAGATTTTTTTCTTGCGTCTTCGTTGCATTTTCATTGGTTAAAGAAAAAATTGTTAGCAACCCAACAATGACCCTAATTATCATGTCCAAAAATAAAACACTTAAAAATTAACATATAACTTAAATATTTATTAACAAAAAAAATTGAATAAATAAATAAATAACAAAAAAAATATATTTATGTATAAATAAGTAAGAAAACGAAATATAATAGATACTCAAATAAATAAATAGCTCACAATAAAAAGAATACATAACAACAAAAAAGAACTATACAATAGGCAAGTTAGGTTTCACCTTTTCCGCCTGCCTCCCTGGTAACCCTTAAACTTTTTACCTTACTCTATTCTATTTTTACCCACCTATAGAGAGCTCTGTTTAGGTAGGTTTGAGGGCAATTCAAAGTCCCCAATAACAGGAATCTTAGCAAATACTAAGCGGGTGTGAAACTTCACTTTTTTCAGAAATCTTAGCAAATACTAAGCGGGGTGTGAAACTTCACTTTTTACAGAAAAAATTTCACATACGTACTTCAAAGAAAATATATGAACAAAAAAATAAATGACAAAACAAAAAAAAATAAATGATAAACGAACTAATAAATAAAGAAATAAATGACTTACACACGGAAATACAACAAAAAAAACTTATTAACTAATTAGAATATATATACCTAATCTAAGTATATTAGGATAGAAAATAAATTATTAAAAGAACTTAAACCTAACGTATCAACAAAAAATTTACTAACAACAACAACAAAATTATCACATCACTATGGCCGTAGTACGTAGTGACGCGTATAAGAAGGGGATGACCTTTTTTTTTTATGTGGATGATTGGTAGATATATGCGTGGACAATCCAATCCAATCCAAAAATTTAAATATGGATGGTGGCTTTTCCCGCCAATAAATTTTATATTGGGCCGCCACGACTATATTTAATTGTCGGAGACCGCCAATATTTTTTTATAAGAATTTAGTCTATCAAAGAAAAATAAGTTTTAATACTACAAAAAACTAGATGTAAATCGTCACTTACCCAAAGGACTTTAAAACAAAAAAAAACACAAACTGTATTTACTCTAAAGGACTTTACAAAACAGTTTCTTATACGTTTTTTTTCCTTTTTTTTACACTTTTTTGTTCATTCTTGTGGGACTTTTATTTTAACATATGTATATTTTTATTTTTGTAATATAATTTGCCCACAATTGTGTGACTTTTAATTTTCTTTATGTGTCGTATTTTAAACTGGAAATGCACCTCAGTGTGTCTCGGGTGACTTTCTTCTTTGAAATAATCCACCAGAGCCGTTCCCACCTTCTTATCCGTTCATCTCACACCATCTTACAATACGATGTATGAGGTTCTTATGTACCTTTTTTTGTGATGCGGCCGTTATTTGAGTTACTACCTCTTGTATATTGCGACCTATACTTTTTCGTAGACCTTTCATATATAAAGGTTCATATTTTAACGGGATGGAACATCTATAGCGAGTTTGCGTCTGCGCTAGACACTCTTTATCAGGGACCACAGATGAGGAATTCACCAGATAGTCAACTCTGCAATCCCCTATCACTATCAACCCGCAAAAAATATTTAATGACAGCCGCAAAATCCTCTCTCAAGTTTTCCATCTGTGAATACGTGTGAGCCAGACACATGAAGTTAGATCTAATTTACTAGATTACCCGCCAAAAAAATAGAAATACGAAATTCTGCGAAGTGTTGAGTTTATGTGATTCAACTTTATATTTTATTTTAATATAAATGTTTATAAAGAAACAAAAAATTAGTTACCCAATAAAGTTGTTACAATTTAGTTGGAATATTTTTTGCGGTTATAAGAAATAGTTCTCTATTTTTTATCTGCCTTAAAATAAACATTCTTGGGTTGTTGTACTTTTCCATTTTGGTTAATAAAATGAGATAAAATGCATATTTTATTGTATTATTGCATAAATATTACTTAATTAGTAATGTTTGGGTGTAAAATATTTCTAGTAAATAGTTTACAATGGTTTTTTATATATATATTAAATTCTTTGATTGTTTTATTACTTATTTATTATTTGATTGTTTTTATTCAACATATGAAAGTTTAATGAATATATGCACATATTCGGGTTCCGTGCATAGATAAAAAAAGTGAAAGAAAGGAATTGTAATCCTTTTTAAATTATGTTGTGTTACAAGATTTGTACGTTTAGTCAATCAATTTTCTTAGCTGTTTCTTTTCTAAGGCGGTTTTGAAATTTTTTATATAAGTTAATATGCTTTATTTTAAAATTTAAAGTAAGCGATAGACGGAAGAACGAGAAAAAAAGGTAGCTGGAATGCACTGCATAAATATATTGGGGGTGCATTTTTTTATCGAAAATGCTTGGTATTTGAGTACATATCATAAATAAGCATACACATTATGTTACATATATATTGAATTAATTAGCCACTCTTTTTAACAGAGGACTTTATTTTTGAAGTTATAATGTTTTGTAATTTTATTTTATATGAAAATAAACAAAACAATTTACTACTACTACTACTACTAGGAAGTAATTGCAAATATTGTTAAAAAAGTGTTTTGATGTACCAAAAATAATATTTGTAAGAATTTGGATTACGTTTTATTAAAAGCGTTTTAAACCAGTGTTTAATTGTGTAGAGTTACTTAACTGCTTCAATATAACCATCGATAATCTACGAAATCCTTGCTAGTATAGTTATACTTAAATTTATTGTCAACCGAAAATGTATGATGAACTTACTTATTATATATTAGATATTAATTAATATCGGCCATTAGCCCCATATAATTCGATTTATGTGTGCGTGATTCCCATTTGATTTGCACGTAAAAGTCCATATAAGTGCAAATTATGTGGGGCTTATCAGTTCGACTTAGCTTGTAGGCAAGGTGAGAGATTCGCTCTCGAGTTGACTATCTGGTTAATTCCTCATCTGTGTCAGGGACACGAACGAGAAGAAGAAATTATGTACATTCACAATAACACGTTAACCTGATAGATGTGACAACATCTTAGCTTTGTTCAATGAGAAAAAAGGCAAGGCAGAGCAGAACAAATTTGTGGTAAAAGTCAGATCAAAGGTAGAACAGAAAAGTACAGCCATATGTTAGTTGTCAAAAATAACAACTTCATTTTCGATTGTTGGATAATTATTTGAATTTATTTGAATGTTAAATACTGTTACAACAAAGGATTGCCCTTTATCAGAAGATCATTCGATTTGCTGTATTTAATTAATCAACAAACAGCTTTTCACTTCGACGACAAAACAATTAATTTGCAACCACAACTGATTTTGACGTTTCTCACAACTCTGTTCCACCTCAAAAGCAAGTGCAGAAATTATGCTCGTAGCAGAGTCCAGGCAGAGTCATTGAAGTTGAGTCATTCTCAATGGACACGAAAACCTGTAATTTACATGCTTTGTACTGAGCTGGACAGCCTCATTGAACAAAGCTCTTGATAACAAACATGAAGGGACAGTCGCAGGGGATGTTTACATTTAATTTTGTTCTGTTTTTTTTGTATTTTACAATAACTTTTCTTCTTCATTACAGGTGACCATAACAGCGTTTTACCACCTCTGATAACCTAATCTCTCGGAGCAGTACCGATGAGATCGACAGGCTGGGACTATTTATAAGGAATCTCTCAAAATATATAAACTAGAATTAAGGAAAGCGAAGCGTTTATCTCTGGTTAAATAGAGGAAGTCCAGACAAGTTTATACATGTCCCGTAATATGAAGCTGCCTTATGAAATCAGATGGCTCTTGGACTAATTTCAGCGAGGAATAGCTTAATATGCTTCTGGATGTACATTTTCCAGGTAGCACAGCAGTAAGTAGCCACACGAGATCCAATCTGTCAAATGCTCGAATTAACTCGCCAAATTTGATATCTAATAGTAGAAGAGCTAGTGAAAGATTTGAGTAACGTGTTTTTACAAAGATACCATTTTTTTTTGACTAATAGTCTTTTGAATTACAAAGCAAGATTTTAGAAATTGCAACAAATGAGAGAAAAAAAAATGCTATTACAAGGCTACAATTTTAGTATATTTTGGTTTACGTTCATATGTAAGTGCTTAAAAAAAACGTCTGGCAGGGTTCTGGTCGTTGCAAGTGCTTGGCAGACGAGCGCATAGCTACTGCTTCGATTGATGGGAGTACTAGAGCTCTGTTTTTTTAAGTGCATTATATTTGTGAATAATTACCCTATCGATATGAAATAAACACCATTTTAAAGGCCTAAGCTTTTAGCTTTTAAATCTAGCTAGCAGAATATTTCTATAGCCTATGCTTATTATCAAAATTATAAGAAAAACATAAGGAAGGGCTACAGTCCGCTTGGGGCGAACAGTATGATACCCTATCCATATCCCTATATGCCCCAAAGAAAAAAGCATTAAGAAGATAAGGGCTAGCATTTTATTTCATTGCATTAATTAAATAAAAAAAAAAGTTTTTTTGGAAAAACGCCCTTAAAAAGTGGGCATGGCCAAAAACTTTGTATCTTGTTAAACATTTTTCGCTTTCTATGAAAATTTTCGAAGAAAACAGCATTTTAGTAAAAAACGCCCACAAAAAGTAGGCGTGGCAAAAAACTTTATATGCCAAACTTATAAAGCAGGGTAGTGCCTACATATCTTGTAAAGGTTGTAACACTCTGTCTCTCTAACTTTAGCTTTAAAACGTTTTTTTCTAAATTGTGGGCGTATTAAAAAAATATTTACATATGTTTCAGCTTAATTTTAAAGGCCTAAAAATTGCGTACGGACGGCCAAAAACTTTGTATCTTGTTAAACATTTTTCGCTTTCTATGAAAATTTTCGAAGAAAACAGCATTTTAGTAACGACCACAAAAAGTAGGCGTGGCAAAAAACTTTATATGCCAAACTTATAAAGCAGGGTAGTGCCTACATATCTTGTGAAGGTTGTAACACTCTGTCTCTCTAACTTTAGCTTTAAAACGTTTTTTTCTAAATTGTGGGCGTATTAAAAAAATATTTACATATGTTTCAGCTTAATTTTAAAGGCCTAAAAATTGCGTATGACGGACGGACGGACATTGCTAGATAGTCTTAGGATTTGGTCCTGATCATAAATATATATACTTTCATGGGTCCACGACGAATATTAAGGGGTGTTACAAACAATGGGTCAAAATAAATATACCCTTAGGATAGGGTATAAGAAGGAGTAAAAGCTGAATTTTTTTTTTTGTCCACAAACCTTAGAAAATGTCCTCGCAAATAGCTTGTCCTAACAGCCAAGCTATTATAGGTCCCTCTACGTCAATAAATGTTTAAGATATCCGACTTTGTATGGAAAAGCATGTTTTTTCTTTGATTATTGATAGATCAGTATCCAATTATCGCAAGGTAAATCTAGAATCTAGAAATCAAGAAACTCAAGCCGATAAGTGATCGCCTGGCTGTGATCCGCATCAGAGCTACATTCCAAAACATTAGCCTAATATGTGCACACGCCCCTACCGACGAGGCTGAGGACCCTATTAAGGAGGAATTCTATGACCTCTTGGACGGAGCCTACGGAGCCTGTCCGGAGTACGATGTCAAAATTGTACTCGGGGACTTCAATGCTAAAGTTGGGAATTAGTTGGTAATCACAGCCTCCACGAAACGACAACAGATAACCGCTTCCGACTAATTGACTTTGCAGCAGCTTGTAATACGGTTATAAGTAGCACTAGGTTTCCACGACTAAGGATCCACACAGCAACCTGACGCTCTCCAGACGGTCGAACCGCCAACCACATCGACCATGTGCTAATCGATGCGAGGCACGCATCCAACATCTTGAACGTGCACACTTACCGAGGGGCAATCGGCGACTCTGACCATTTTCTCGTTGCAGCTAGATTCAGAGCTCGACTGTCCCACGAGAAGAAAATGCGAAATGCCCAAAAGAAGAAATTCGACGTTGGACGCCTTCGCACATCTGGAGTCGCCAGAGCCTACAAAGAGCGCCTGAGTGAGAAACTCCCCACAGTGCATTCACCTACCACAGACGCCAACAACCAGTGGTCTCAGTATCGCGACATCATCAAGGAGGTAGCCGAAACCACCCTATCATACCAGCCACCCCAGAGAAAAAGCCCGTGGTATGATGATGTATGCGTATACCGGAAAAATGTGACAGAAGATGCACACATTAGAATGCTGCAGAGGAAAAAAAGGGCAGCAAGGGATGAGTACCGAACCAGGAGACGGGAGGAGAAGAAGATCCTGCGTAGAAAGAAAAGAGAGCCCGCAGTCTTCCAGCTCAAGGAGATCGAAGAGTCCCGCGACTGAAACAATATCCGGAAGTTCTATAAGAAAGCCAAGCAACTGCCTGCTGGCTTTAAGACCGGAATACAGGCTCTTCGTAACAGCGATGGAAACCTAGTCACCGACGCGCAGGGAATAGTAGATGTATTTAAGCAGCATTTCCAGCAGCTGCTTAACGGACAAAATGTAGAGAGAGTGATGGGGCAAGAAGAGAACCCGCGTCCAGTCAATGAAGAACCAGTCCCTCCGCCCAGTATAGGAGAGGTTGGCTTAGCTATAAAAAAGCTAAAGAACATCAAGGCCGCCGGCTCTGATGGGCTACCTGCAGAGCTTTTCAAATACGGAGGTGATGTTATGGTAGGGCGCATGCACCAAATCATCAACCAAGTTTGGGTGGAGGAAAGCATGCCCGATGACTGGACCATCAGCTCCATATGTCCCATCTACAAGAAATGCGATTCTATGTCTTGCAAGAACTATCGAGGCATATCCCTGCTTAATGTCGCATATGAGATCCTATCCAACGTACTGTGTGAACGTCCCAAACCTTTCTGCAACACACTTATCGGCACGTACCAGTATGGCTTCCGGCCCGGCAGATCAGCTGTAGACCAAATCTTCACACTAAGGCAAATCCTGGAAAAGATCAACGAGTTTCAAGTCGAGACACACCATCTTTTCATTGACTTTAAAGCCGCGTATGACAGCATTCATCGTCAGGAGCTTTTTGTGGCGATGGCCGAATTCGGGATCCCGTCAAAACTGATCCAAATGTGCCGCATGACACTAGATAACACGCGATGCAATGTGCAGTGTGGCCGCAGCTCATCTGAACTCTTTCAAACATGCACCGGATTTCGGCAAGGAGATGCGCTGTCGTGTGATTTCTTCAATCTTGTTCTTGAGCAGATAGTGCGCAGGGCAGGTGTTAACACGGAAGGCACTATCTTTAACAGATCAGTTCAAATGCTGGGGTATGCAGACGATATAGATATCATCGGTCGATCCCAGCGTGCCGTGATAGTGGCTTTTACGGCTATTGAAAAACAGGCGGAACTAGTTGGCCTTGAAGTGAATGAGGACTAGACTAAATATATGCTATCAACAAACAAACAATCATCTGTCCACCGACTAGGACAAAATGTCACTGTTGATAGCAGCAACTTCGAGGTAGTTAAGGAGTTCATCTATCTCGGGGTAAACATCAACTCCACAAATGACATCTTAGTGGAGATCCGTCGAAGAATTACCCTCGGAAATCGCTGCTACTTCGGTTTGGCAAAACAAATGGGTTCAAAACTCCTAACTCGAAGGACAAAGTGCATGCTCTACAGAACGCTTATCCTGCCAGTTCTGCTATACGGCGCCGAGTGCTGGACGATAAGCAGGAAAGGAGAGTTAATACTGGGATCCTTTGAAAGGAAAATCCTTCGACGGATATTTGGTCCTGTGTGCGAGGAGGGCGAATGGAGGAGAAGATACAACCGCGAACTCTATGAGCTGTACCAAGATGTGGATGTAGTCCGAAAAGCTAAAACTCGTCGACTACATAGGCTCGGCCACATCGAGCGAATGGACAACAACGCTCCAGCCAAGAGGATCTTCGAATCCCAGTCCCCTTCGAGACGACAAGGAAGAACGAACACCAGTTGCAAGAATGTCAACAGTAAGAACAATATTATCACATGTAATTCAAAACAACTGGATGATCCGACAATTAGATGTTCAAACAGCATTTCTCAATGGAAAATTGGACAGTGAAGTATATCTTTAACCAACGGAAGGCGTAAAAATTAAAAACTGAAGTGTCTTAAGGCTGAAAAGAGGGTTGTACGGTTTGAGCGAAAGCCCAAAGTGCTGGAATAAAAGGTTTGACAACAATATCAAGACAAGGGGATTTGAGAGGTCACAAAATTAATTTTGCCTTTATATAGGAGAAGATAAAAACTCATTTCTGATTATATACGTAGACTATATAATATTACTTGGGCAAGATCTTGCAAAAATCATGGACGAACTAAAAATGGAATTTAAAGTAAAGGATTTTGGAGAAACCAGATCATTTCTAGGAATGAAAATTGAAAGAAGAAATGATGATTTAAAAATTACTCAGAAAGGACAAATTGCAAAAATGTTGAACAAATTTGGCATGAAGGAATGCAAAGGAGTTACTACACCATTAATTAAAGGATTTCAAGTGGATCAAAGTGACGAATTGAAAAATGTTCCATACCGACAACTAATAGGATAAATATCAAAGTCTTATGAAAATAGTAAAAGAGCGAAAAACACAGATATTAAATATCATTTTATTAATGACTTAGTCGATAAAAAAGAAATATTAATTAAATATATATCTACCGAAAATAATTTATCGGATATGTTTACGATAATTTTTAAAACTGAAAAATTAAAATATCTCAAAAATTCATTGAATATTACTTAAACTAAAAACTTTGATATTATATTTCTCTAAAGTCATAAACGAACTTACATTATAATATTAATTCATTATCAAAAAATCATTTGAGAAAAGGGGGTACTTAGCATTGATAAATATTTTTGGATAATATAATGTAACTTATCGATTTCTAAATTAACATATTTTTCAATCGAGGGGGGCTGTTAAAGTACGGTAATAAATAGTACTAAAGTATCATAACATGACTATCTTTTTGAACACATTCAAGTGTTATATTTTACGAATATATTCTTTTTGTTATCTTCTTGAATCCTGAATAAATATAAGTTGGCTTCCTTTCTAATTTACTCGGACGAAAACAAAATAAAAGCAAAACATAAATTATAAAATAAATATCTTAAAAACTTAAAAATCAACGGGATCAGATGTCATTATACCAGCCGAGATAATCCTTAAGCTCTGCTGTGGATAGCAGTTAGAGTGATTTTCATACCCAAAGCTGGTAAATGCTCCCATTCGAGTACGAAAGATTTCAGACCTATAAGTCTATCGTCATTCCGTCTTAAAACCCTAGAAAGACTGATTGCTATCCATTTACGAACAAGCATCGATACAGACTTTTGTCTACCGCACAGCATGCATACTGCAAGGGTAAATCGGTAGAAACGGCTTTGCATACGCTGATACGCTCTATCGAATACTGCCCGTATAATAAAGAGTACGCTTTGCTTTCTTAAAGCAGCTGAGCCGCTTAAAAGCAGATGAAGTAATCGGTGAGCTGATCAATCACAAGTAGTATTATCAACTAAAAACGGGCTGGATCATCTGCTAGAAGAGCTGTCAGGAGAGGAACCCTACAGGGTGGTGGTCTATCTCCCCTTCTTTGGAACTTGGCGGTAAATGAACTACATACATTCCTGGACGCGAAGGGTTGCGAGGTTTTTTATGATTTCTTTATTCAATCTACGATTTTACAATCACCAGATTTTGGAATACATTTACAAAAATATATTTTATAGATATTTATAAAATTTAATTAGTTACAATAAATTCATGGATTAATAGTAGAATTTAAAATATTTTTAAAAATATTTCTGGGCAAATATATATAAATCTAATTCTGAACAATACATATTAAACATTTTACTGCACAAAGAGATAGTTTCGCGCTGACCGACATTCAAATAACAAGGGCCTCGGTCTTAAAGATTCTAAATAAGCATACAAATACAAACGATTAAGCAGATTGATTGATTGATTGAAGTGATTGCTTATTTAATAGCGATTAGCAGGAAACAGCCCAGCGGAAGCACCTGCTTATATAGTCTGTAACATGCAGTTAAAGGCTTCATCCTTTCATGTCTTAATTTGTGACTTTGACAAAAGGAACTGAAGTATGTGTATATCATAATAGGTAATAGGAAAACTGTTCATCATTTATATTAGAATGTATGTAGTGTATATTGCATAGATAAATTCATTTAAATATCGCCAACCTGGTCTTGTGTTGGGATATACTCCAACTCAAAAAGATCATCTTCGAACATCGATGTGCTTAGTTCAAAGGATTTTTGATCAATCGTAGTTTTTCTGAGGCAGAAACGGTCAAAATTGTCCGAATCGAAGTGAATTTCGCTAGAGAACTAAAAGTCTCGAACTAATCCAACCCGAATTACTGGCTAAAACCTTTATTCTCATTTGAATTCTTTATTTCGTATACCCATTTCGTGTCAACCAGCTTGCGACTTGCATGCAATTCTATCAAAGTCCAGGTTTTCTGATTGTATTAATTTCTTTTCTCACCGCAATATCCATTTCGCCTCCAACTGCTTCTTAAAAGCGTCATCCACCACCAGCGTCAACATCAACAACAATCTATTGAGATTTTTCTACAACAGCGTCAACATATATTTTCAAAATCAAGACAATCCTAAGCATAAAGGTCAAAATCGAGCCAATGCGTAAGGGAAGGAGAACGGTACCTCAGTGCAAACGTTGTCAAGGTTTTAACCACACGAAGGCATACTGCGAGAAAGAACCACGGTACGTTAAATGTGCCGGTAAACATCTCTCGGAAGAGTGCGTAAAAACCAAGCAGGTCCCAGCGGTCTGCGCCAATTGTACGAAAAACCACCCAGCGAATTATAGAGGTTGCGAAATCACGAAAGAACTACAAAAAAGACGCGACACTCTTAAGAAACCGGTACACCCAGACCCAAGTATAAATTATCATAAAACCGATAATCCGAAAACCGCTAGGGCTACCTCCCACCAGGATATAGACTGGCAGACGACGACCTCGACCACCTCTTTGACTCATCTGGGTCTAATTTTATTATCGGTAGGGACTTTAATGCCAAACACACTTTTTGGGGTTCAAGATGCAACTCAACGAAAGGCAGATTACTTTACAAAGCCAGTATGAAGCATGGTGCGGACTTTTATTCGACGGGAAAGCCAACATATTAGCCAACTGACAAAAATAAAATCCCTGACCTCGTCGACTTCTTCATTGCAAAAGGGCTAAACAAAACTCTGACGGAAGTCGAAGAATGATGCGATCTATGCTCAGACCACTCAGCAGTCATTTCGAAAATGGGTGGAAGTGTAGCAACAAATGTAGGACCGCCCAGGTTAAGTAGTAACAAAACCAACTGGAACGTTTTCCGAAAAGAGTGCAAAGAAAGTGTCGCTTTAAATGTGCCACTAAGGACACCGCTCGAAATAGAAGATGAAGTTGACAGTCTGGTGGTGGTCCTCATTTCATCAATAATTCGCAGAACTTTTAAAGAGTCCGGGAAGGAGATCATCCATGGCATTTTGAACCCAAGCGCTGATTTCTGTACCGGTGTCGATCAGCCAATCGCTGCACAATATCGAGACAGGTTAGAGGACCTGGATAAAACCCGAGACGTTGTTCGCTGCCTTAGAGACTTCTCATGCGATGCAACAGAATTTAGCTCTTGGAAGAAGGGCGTTGACCGAATCCTTCAGATATATGAGCCCATAAAAGGAACGCCTAAATACTTCCGTATTTTAAGCGTTATCCGAAATAAAATCATCGGAAGCGCCGATGCTGTCTTGGAGTCTTATAACACTCCACTCAATTGGGAGAACATTTCTAAATGCCTTGTCATGCACTACGCTGACAAGCGTTATGTAAACACACTTGAACACCAGATGTCGTGCCTCATTCAAGGGAGCCGCACGGTGTCAGAATTCTACCAGGCTGTCTACAGCCATCTCTCTCTGAATCTTAACAAAATTTCGTGCATGGAAATTTTCCAAGAGCTAACGCAACTGCTTACGCAGACTTATCGCGACAAGGCCCTTGATACCTTCAATATGGGTCTCAAATGCGATCTTCCTAGGCTATTAGGGGAACGTGAACCAGTCGATCTGCCCCAGGCCCTTTACTTGTGTCTCAGTTTGGAAAAACAGGGATACAGATCACAACACACGCAAAACTACGGTATGCCAAAGGGGAATCCAAATCTAAATTCTTCGTCACAACCTCACGCAGGAATTTTCCTATTAATTATGCGAATCCACAAAATGGACAACCAAGATTTCTGCTTCCAAATCAACCACCGCCTCGAGCATCATTTTATCAGCACCAGAACGTGCAAAGATATCAGTATCAACCTCAACCAGGCTACAGACTATCATTTGCACCAAGGCAACAACCTCCCCATTACCCAAATCAACAATTTAAAGCAGAACCTTTAGGTCAGAGTGCTCAAGCTAGGACGCACCAATTTTCACAACGAGGGCCAACGCCAAACCCCCAACAATTTACGCCAAGACAACCTCAGTTTAACTCCATCAAGCCACAACCCAATTTCCACATCAATAGCGGATTTGATGAAGTTATACATTCCGAAGATTGTAATTATGATCAAACCTTTGATGAATATACTCAGCCATTGGAAGAATCTGAGTATGTCCCTGACACTAATGTTGATGAAATCACGGATTTCAAAGACATTATTTTTTTTAGATTAGGTACCTCTTCGCTACCTTATTTTGAAAGTAGGACGAGGAGCGGAGAGATTATCCAAATTTTAATAGACACTGGATCGAATAAAAATTACATACAACCCCAATTAGTGGACAAGCCAGTACATAACGATAAATTTTTTTATGCAAACTCTGTAGGTGGCAGTATTAAGGTCAGCCACCACGTTAACAGGAGCCCCTTCGTTTTAAACAACCACAAAATTACATTTTTCCTTCTGCCATCGTTGAAGTCCTTCCATGCTATATTGGGTAACGATAGCCTAAAAGAGCTGTCGGCCGTTATCCACACTAAACAAAATTATATACAAATTGGAAATGGTATGAAAGTCAGACTAAAACAACAAGCAGCCCAATCGATAAATTCAATAAATCTCAACAATGGTCATTTAGCACCATCTCAAAAAGACGCTATTTCTTCACTCGTAAACAGATTTCGCACTTTATTTTCGGAGCCAGACGAGAAGCTGACCTATACTACCAAAGTAGTAGGTGAGATCCGCACCAACTCAGATACTCCCGTATATACCCGATACTATCCATTCCCTGTATCTCTCAAGGATGAAGTGGATAAACAAGTGCAAAGCTTAATCGACGACGGAATAATTAGACCTTCACGGTCGCCCTATAATTCACCGGTGTGGATAGTGCCAAAAAAATCAGATTCAGAGGGGAACAAGAAATATCGGATGGTGATTGATTATAGGAAATTGAACTCCGTCACCATAGCGGATCGCTACCCGATCCCTGAAAATTAATGAAGTGCTTGCGCAGTTAGGAAAAAACAAGTACTTTACGGTGCTTGATTTAAAGAGCGGGTTCCATTAGATTCCGTTGAAGGAATCTGATATCGAAAAAACGGCGTTTTCCATAAATAATGGAAAATACGAATTCACAAGGCTCCCATTTGGGTTAAAAAATGCGCCTTCTATTTTGCTCTTGACGATATACTGCGCAATGTCATTGGAAAAATCTGGTATGTATACATAGATGATATTATCATCTTTAGCAGAAACCAAGAAGACCACATCAAGCACATTGAAGAAATCTTTAAAATTCTTAACGAAGCTAACATGAAATTACAGCTGGAGAAGTGTGATTTCTTTAAAGAGCAGGTTGAATTCCTAGGTTTCGTGATATCCTCTGAGGGTATTAAAACGAACCCCGCAAAGGTAGAGGCCATCACAAATTTTCCCATTCCGAATACGCTTAAAGAACTCCGGTCATTTCTTGGTCTGCCAGGGTATTACCGCCGCTTCGTAAAAGACTACTCGAAGCTCGCCAAATCCCTGACATCCCTTTTAAGGGGGGAGGAGGAACGTATGTCCAAATCCAAATCTAGCCAAAAACTAGTTCATCTAAACCCCGACGCCATCGCGGCCTTCAACAAAATAAAAAATTCACTTGTCTCGAAAGACACCATTCTTGCATACCCTAATTTCAGAGAGCCATTCGATTTGACAACTGATGCTTCTAATTTCGCCATTAGCGCTGTCCTAGCACAGAACGACAGACCCATATCATTTATATCACGAACACTGAGCAAGACAGAGGAAGACTACGCAGCAAATGAGAAAGAACTTTTTGCGATAATTTGGGCATTAACTTCTTTACGAAGTTATTTGTATGGTACTTCAAGTGTAAAAATTTACACAGACCATCAACCTTTAACGTATGCCCTGAGCAATAAGAATAATAATTCCAAGATGAAACGCTGGAAAGCGATTCTTGAGGAATATAATTATGAACTACGTTACAAACCAGGGAAAAGTAACGTAGTTGCAGATGCGCTTTCTCGGCCTCAGGTATCTCAAGTGAACGCGATGACTGCTTCGCAACACAGCAGCGAAAGCTCGGCTCACGAACTAATCGAAACTGTCGAGACTCCGATAAACGTTTTTAAGAACCAATTGATGTTCTTTACTGGAAATCAAGATAGTTACCAATTTCAAATTCCGTTACCTACCTTTCATAGACACATAATTTCTAGGCAGACTTATTCTGAGAAAGATTTAATTCAGCTGCTCAAACGGCATCTGAACCCAAGTTTCATCAATGGCATTTTCACAACTGAAGAAATAATGGGTTAAATTCAGGAAATCTATCCTACACATTTCAAATCTTATAAAACAAGGTTTACTCAAACTAGAGTTAAAGATCTACGGAATGAAACTGAGCAAGAGGAAGAGATTTTGAAGGAACATAAAAGAGCCCACCGCAATATCTTAGTAAATAAAATCCAATTACTTCAAAAATTTTATTTCCCGAAAATGAAGTCTAAAATTCATACAATAGTTAAGCAATGCCTGCAAACAACACAAATATGATCGGCATCCGAATAAGCCGGAGCTGCAAGCCCCTCCTATCCCCGAACATCCCGGTCATATATTACACGTCGACATCTATTCCACAGATGCTAATCTGGTCCTAACGGCGATCGACAAATTTTCTAAGTACGCCCAGGCTCGCATCTTGAAATCAAGAGCAATTGAAGATATTAGAGAGCCGTTAAGGCAACATTTATTCGCGTATGGTGTACCCAAAGCCATTGTTTTCGACAATGAAAAAGCGTTCAATTCTGCCTCAATATGCTTCATGCTGCAGGATCAGTTGGGAATCGAAATCTACAAGTCTCCCCCATATTCAAGCTTCGTGAACGGTCAAGTGGAAAGATTTCACTCAACATTTTCTGAAATCATGCGGTGCCCTAAGGCAGACCGAGTACATAGATCGTTTGAAGAGCTGTTAGATCGTGCTATCTATGAGTACAATTTTTCGGTTCATTCCACTACCAATAGGAAACTTATAGAGGTATTTTTCGGAAGAAACGTTAGCACTGACCCCGAACAATTTGAAAGGGCTAGAAAGGAGAACATATTGAAGTGGAAAGAAAAACAAAATAAAGATTTAGAACATCATAATAAAACCCGGCAGCCCCTGAAAAATTACTCTCCCGAGAATTATTCAACTGCGGACTTAACCGAATCAGGCAAAATCGTCCATAAGGTCAATATTAAAACCTGATGTCTTCTTCTAGGTCTTTTATAACTGTGGGCCTCGCATAGGTTCAAATACTGGATTATTAACTTCAAAAGTGGTTACCCTGAATACAGGTATAGCTAAACTGCAAACCGGTACATTTAAACTGGTACACATAATCGACCTTGCCGCATACCAAGACATAATTAATGATGTACAGTTCAAAATCCAAACTAACGCAAGTAAAGACAATCCCATATACTCTTACCTATCCCATGAAATCACTGAAATCCTCAACCGACTTAACCACATCAAACCTATAGTCAAAAAGAAAAGGGCAATAAATATTCTAGGAACTGCATGGAAATGGATAGCCGGTACACCGGACCACCACGATTTCCAAATTGTAAAAGCTAAAACCCAAAACCTACTAGATAATAAACAGACTGTCGTTAGAAAGAATAAATAACAGTACAAACGTCACGAATCATATAATTAAGACTTTGAAAACTAATGTATTCTAGGAATTAACCAGATAAGTCGAACTGATAAGCCCCACATAATTTGCACTTATAGGGGCTTTTACGTGCAAATCAAATGGGAATCACGCACACATAAATCTAATTATATGGGGCAAATGGCCGCGCCCATGAAATGTAATTTTTTATAGCAAGAAGTTGGGAACAGTTGATGAATTTCAGCAGATTACACCTCACAATTTGGGTGTGTAAAATAAACATGGACAATATGCGGTGAATATGGATTTATAAAAACATACTTACCACACCACTAATTACATAATAAAATATTATAATATTAAGAATAAAGCTGTGTTTTAACTAATTTATTCCAATTTTTAATAGAAAATAATCAAAATAATATTGATTAACGTGACTAATATATAATAAGTAAGTTCATCATACATTTTCGGTTGACAATAAATTTAAGTATAACTACACTAGCAAGGATTTCGAAGATTATGGATAGTTATATTGAAGCAGTTAAGTAACTCTACACAATTGAACACTGGTTTAAAACGCTTTTAATAAAACGTAATCCAAATTCTTACAAATATTATTTTTGGTGCATCAAAACACTTTTTTAACAAAATGTGCAATTATTTCCTAGTAGTAGTAGTAGTAGTAAATTGTTTTTTTTTATTTCATATAAAATAAAATTACAAAACATTATAACTTGACAAATAAAGTCGGCTGTTAAAAAAAGTGGCTAATTAATTCAATATATATGTAACATAACCGCCTTAGAAAAGAAACAGCTAAGAAAATTGATTGACTAAACGTACAAATCTTGTAACACAACATAATTTAAAAAGGATTACAAATAATTCTTTTTCACTTTTTTTTATCCATGCACGGAACCCGAATGTGTACATATATTCATTAAACTTTCATGTGTTGAATAAAAACAATCAAATAATAAATAAGTAATAAAACAATCAAAGAATTTAATATATATAAAAAACCATTGCAAACTATTTACTACAAATATTTTACACCCAAACAATACTAATTTAGTAATATTTATGCAATAATATAATAAAATATGCATTTTATCTCATTTTATTAACCAAAATGGAAAAGTACAAAAACCCAAGAATGTTTATTTTTAGGCAGATAAAAAATAGAGAACTATTTCTTATAACCGCAAAAAATATTCCAACTAAATTGTAACAACTTTATTGGGTAACTAATTTTTTCTTTCTTTATAAACATTTAAATTAAAAAAAAAAAGTTGAATCACATAAACTCAACACTTCGCAGAATTTCCTATTTCCCAACACATCCGTCGTGACCAGCTGCTTTGTTGTTGCGATTTGGATATATTGCAAAACTCCCCACAATTATTTTTGGCGGGTAATCTAGTAAATTAGATCAAACTTCATGTGTCTGGCTCACACGTATTCACAGATGGGAAAATTGAGAGAGGATTTTTGGCCGTTATCAAATATTTTTTGCGGGTTGAAAGTGGTAGGGGATTGCAGAGTTGACTATCTGGTTAATTCCTCATCTGTGATACGGACTAGATGTAATTAAAGAAGAGGTACCGAATGTAGAACATGCCTTACAGTGGGCGAAAGCTGGTATAGTAAATTCTTTTATACTGTCGAATACCGAAATAAGTTTAGTTAGAGCTCATTATGAAAAAAACAACTTACCCTATGTAAACATGGGGGAGGCATTTGAATTTGCTAATATAAAGATAGCCACTAGTAAAACAACTATGATTTATATTGTGAGTGTGGTAGGCACATAATATAATATAGGTTGCCGTATTGCAAAGTGTACAGACGTGTGTAATTTCTCCAGAGCAAAAAGTTTAATTAAAACCTAATATATTGGGTAATATTAAATATAAATTATATATATCACGCGCGTTGTTTTTCCGGGCGTTATATTTATTAATAAAACTACGGATTTATTATTAATTAAGATGAACTGCTTTAAATGCAAAAAATCTATCACCGGCGAGTCGGCAATAAGCTGCATGGGGGTGTGTGGGAAGAGGTACCAACTTAGGTTACGGGAGTAATATATTTAATACGTGTGCAATGATTAGATTCATGTGTGAGGACTGCATGTTGTACATATTTAATGTTGACATGGTTCTAAAAGATGTGCAAGAAGTGGTCAGTAAAAATGGGAAATACTTGGTTGATTTTAAACGCGAGTTTTCGGATGCATTAAAAAACAATGAATTAGAGATAAAAAATTTGCTTGAAGCCATCGAGTCGAGGTACATGGCTAGACTGAAAGAGATGCAGAAGGCTCAGCAAACGTGCGAAAAGAGTGTGAAGGATATAGAAAAAATGAGTGCTGTTAGTGAGCGATTTAAAGAACAGAGTGAAAAGCTATGCAATGACGTTGGTAAAATAACAAAGGACAACGGAAATGTTTTATAGAGTGTGAGGGAGATGATGAGAGAATCTAAGAATGGTGAGAAAAGTACAGTGTCATATGCATCAGTAATAAAAAAACACCGGGTATGAGTGTACCAGTGATACAAAAACCGAAAGAGAAACAAACGAGTGAAACAACAAAGTCGCAAGTTAAGGCAAATATAGTGCCGTCATCGTTGAATGTTGGTGTAAGTGGTATAAATAGTAGGCAAAATGGAGCTGTTGTTATTCGGTGTGAAAGTGAAGAGTCTCGTGTCAAACTTACGAATGAAATTAAAGAGAAAATGAGTGATAATTATGACGTTGAGACTCCCAGAATGCGTAAGCCCAAAGGGTTAAAACAGGTCTGAGTGAGCAATTGAGTGAAGAAAGAATGTTAAATGCAATTAAAAATCAAAATCGTATAGAATTCAAAAAAATTAAATGTGTTAAAGTGTTTAGATCCATAAAGAGCCCTCAAGTTTTTAACGCCATCATTGAGGTTGATGCGGTGGCATTTGATGAATTGATGAAAGTAAAAAAAAAGAAATATCGAATGGGAAAGATGTCCAGTGTATGAAAGTCTTAGTGTTCTACGATGCTTTAAATGTTGGGGCTTTCATCATACTGCGAGTTTTTGCAAGGGAACGGTAGCTTGTGTAAAATGTGCAGGGCAGCATGATGTAAACGACTGCCAAAGTGATAGTGTAAAGTGCATAAGTTGTATAAGAGCCAAAGATTCACTTAATTTACATGATGTAGATGTTAATCACAGTACGAAAAGTCAGAACTGTCCGGTGTTAAAACGTAAACTTCAAATTGAACAGCAAAAAGTTGCTTATTAGCAACTACTTTCGTGCAAATGTTTCTACATAAATGTACAGGGGCTTTTGAATAATTTGAACGAATTAGAATGCATAGCCGCAACAGAAAAATTTGATTTTATTTGTGCAACTGAAACTCATGTGACTCTAAATGTGGATGAAAGTGAAATAAAATTAAACGGTTACACGACTTTGAGATGTAACTCTACATCAACTCACACGGGAGGTGTAGTGATTTATGGTAACGACTTGTGGGAAGTAAATATTTTGGAGCAAGTGGCAGTGAATTTGGACTGGTGGTGTCTTAAAATAAAAGTGTCTCTTTGTGCGCAATCCTTTATAATAGTAGGACTATACAGGTCACCAAGTTCGTCGACTGCAAATTTTGTCGAGTTCTTTAAGGAATACATGGAAAGCCTGTGCCTTAATAGAAAGGACTTTATTCTTATGGGTTGACTTTACTATTGACTGGTTGGTAAGCGATACTTATAAGTTAAGAGTTCAAGAGGTAATCGAAAACAATTGTTGCAAACAAATTGTCGACCAGCCGACTAGAATCACGGCAACTTCGCGAAAAGTTATTGATTTTGTTATCACGAATACTAATAAAGCAAAAGTAGAAGTAATTAATAGGCTGAAAATAAGTTAGTTACTATTGATATTGAAAAGAGAGAGAAAGAACAGAAAAGAAAACGCAATTAATAAAGTATAATAAACGTAGATTTTGTGAGTATTTACAACGCGGTCGTAGCCCTATACTTGAAGATCGTAGTGTGGATTCATTGGCATTAATATTTACTGAAAAAGTAAGATCTGCGGTGAATGATCTTAAATATTTTAAATATGTTGGTAACAGACCCACACAGGAGTGGTTTAATAACGAACTGAAATTAATGCGGCAAGATAAAACAAATAAGTACAACATGGCGGTATGGACTAATATGGAAAGCTATTGGTACCAGTATCGTATTGCACGAAATACTTTTAAATCCGCGATTGATAGAGCAAAAAATAAACATATCGAGCGTAAAATCCGTAATGCAAAGGACCAAAAATCAATGTGGCAATTGATAAGATCTCTAGTGCTAATAGAAGCTTAAAGTGCAATAAAAGGTGTTATTTTCCAAAATGTTTTGATTAAAGGCAACGTCTCGTTAGCACAAACATTTAATATGTATTTTGTTGAGAGTGTTATTGAACTGAATAGAAGCATCCCAATTTCCCCCTTCGTGAATTATGTTGAAGAAGCGTGCAGTACTTTTGCGTTTGGTGTTATTACTATGAACGAGTTAAAAAGTGTAATGAAATGTATGAAAAATAAAAGAAATACTAATATGTTGAGTGTTAGTATGTTAATCGACAGTTTCCATATTGTCGGCCCTGTGTTGTGTGATCTGGTAAACAATTCATTAACTGAAGGTGTTTTCCCAGGCTGTTGGAAGGAATCTATTATTGTACCAATCGAAAAAGTTAAAAATTCTTTCAAACCCGTTGATTTCCGTCCTGTCAACATGTTACCCAATGATGCCAAAATCCTGGAGAAAATTGTGCAAATGAAGCTACAAAAGTATATGGAGATCAACAAACTTTTTACTGATTGCCAGTCGGGATTTAGAGGAAGACACAGCTGTGAATCATTATTAAACCTCGTTATAGCTGATTGGAAGGAAGAAGTAAACAGTAAAAAATCCATCGCTGCAGTCTTTATCGATCTAAGGAGAGCATTTGAGACCGTGGATAGAGACATACAGCTGCTGAAGTTGGAGAAATACAGAGTAAAGGGGTTGAAAAGAGATGGTTTGAATCCTACCTACATTCACGTACGCAGAGGACCCGGATTGGAGAAGCACTGTCGGAAGCAATAAACGTCGGTCTGGGGGTCCCACAAGGATCAGTGCTTGGTGCTTTGTTATATATAATTTATGTCAACGAGATGCCGAGAGTAGTTAAATTTACACAGTTGGGATTGTTTGCTGACGACGGGTTACTCTATGCTTCCGGTGAAAATATTGATGAATGTGTTAATAAATTAAACCTCGATTTGAACAACCTTAGTGAGTGGTTTAAAAGTAATAAGCTAAGCTTAAACATTGGAAAGTCGAAATGCATGTTTATTAACGGTGAATCAGTACTGAGAATATCAATTAATAATGAAATTGTAGATTTAGTTAATGAATTTAAATACTTGGGAATCGTCATAGATAATAAATTAAAGTTTAAAGAACATATATTTTACATTTCTAAAAAAATAAGCAAAAAAGTATTTTTTCTCGCTAGAATAAGAAAGAGAATGTCAACGATTTGTGCAATTAATGTTTACAATGCCATAATAAAGCCGCACTTTGAGTGTTGTTCGACGGTTCTTTATTTGGGAAATATTTCAATGATAGATAGATTGCAGAAGTTGCAAAATAAAGCAATGAGAATAATTTTGAAATGTAACTGGCGAACACAGATTGTATCTATGTTAAATGTTTTGAGATGGTTAAATTGGTGGTTTAAATTGAAAAATGGTTTGCTGCCGAGTTATTTGTGTAATAAATTGTTGTATGTTGGAGATGTGCATAGATATAATGTAAGAAACAGGCTTGACTGGAGGCTTCCACTTTTGAGAACCCAATCTGCACAAAATAGTTTAATGTTTAATGGTTTACAAATGTTTAATGAACTTCCCAATGAATTAAAACTTGAAGTAAACATATTGCGATTTAAACAGAATGTTGTTAATTATATAAAAATTAAATATTCATAATATATACGAAAGAAAATGTAAACTGTAATTTATTATATTATCCTTAAAATTAATATTTTAATGTATATTTTGGTAAATATTTGTTTAATGGCTGAGTTGCCAAATAAACAAAATAAACAAATAAATAAATAAACCACAGAAAAGAGAGATTGTAAAAGATTGTTAATTTAGCCGATTAAAAGAAAATTAGGTGTAACCAAAATTAAATTTAGTAATATACTCCAATGCGGAAATGATTTTTATGGAATTAAGAATAATTGCCCAGCATTCATTGATTTAACTATTTGTAAGATTAACGAAATTATAAACTTAAGTGATACGGAGTGCATCCCGAACCTATTACGAAGCAGACCAGCAAATTGCACCAACATCAACAATCAACATATCCCAACAGTCGAGGAAATATAGACATTTATAGTACAATATCATAATGCTACCATCGTCGTGAATGGACGAACCCTTGTCTCCAACGAAATTCCCACCTCAAGACCTCTTCCGGCCATCGTACAATTAGACTCACCATCAAAAACCTTTGAAGAACTCTTAACTCGCAAAGCAATGAAAGAGCTGCACCTAAACAATACCTACTACATAAACCAAATCGAAGAAAGAAACAAAACGCACTTGATAGCTACTTACAGTTTGTCAACCATCATCATCATAGCAGCCGTGGTAATATCCCTGATACTGTTTTTACGCAAGAGAAAGAACCTAACAATCTCCACAACAGTAGAAACAAGGGAAACGCAAGCAGCAGCCGAACTACCAATAGAATCACCTGCAGAGATTTTGGAACGACCAGCACCAATCAAAAGGGTTAGCTTAAGCCGAAGCCCGCCATCTTACATGGTCACGAGTGAGAACACTCGAATTTGAGGGTGGAGGAGTTAATACAGAATAAATTCATGTGGAGCAACCCGAGCCACACCATCGCTTTCCATGAGTCTGCCATGAACTTCGCTGACAGCGCGTCTGTACTGTCCGAAATATGACTCGTTGACATTGCTGAAACCGCATTCCATCACGTACGGTGTGTAATGAGTGAGAACCTCGTGAGCACTTCGTCGTTTGATGTCTCGCCTCCGTTAGTATTTAAGCCATAGTTTTTAAGCAAAAATTGTTCATTAATTTTGTAGGCAGAATCGCTGCCAGTTCGGTTTTCAATAAAGTGTTTTTTTTAAATAAACTACCATTAGCATAATTTAATTTATATAAGGAATAGTGATATTCACATAGATCTAGAAATTGGTCCGTGAGTAACGAAGTAACAAATTTTGCTCGCAAACTTCGTAGGTACTCGCATTCATGGTCACTGCAATAATGAAATAATTCATACTCTGGACGTGACATACCTTGAGCGACGACTACAAAGAACAAGACCGTTCGACCTAGCGCCATAAGGAAAAACCGCATATAATGACGGTATTAGTAGGTGCGTTTGCTGGAAAGCTACCTACCAAACGCGATTAACACTACAGAAGCGTAAACTACTTGTTAAGATTACTTAGTCGTAGTCATCACTAAAATGAAATAATAAGAGGAACAAATTTCTTACTACTATGAGCGCGCGCCACCGGATCTCATAGTGCCTCTCTGAGGGGAGAGGTTTAGCCCTTAGGCAGACGAGATATATCTGAATCAGGCATAACCAATGGTCTTCTGAAGATTACTCACCTCCAGGCGCAACCAAAAAAAAAAAAAATCCTTAAAAAGCAAGATATATTTGGATCCTCCAATTGAGGTACAGTGCAACGGCCCGCATACATCAGAATGCACAAGTTTTATTTCCCCTTGAATGAAAAACGCCACGATGATGTTTTCCGCATTAGCAAGGCTCACAAAAGAAATTGTCTTCATCTTCAAAAAAAATATTTCTGGCATATTGTAACCTTCAGAAGCAGATTCTCCCTTAAACAGCTCACATTTTAAATCATTCGAAGACAGTATAAGTACTTTGTCCAACGCGCAGTTTAGTAAGAAAAGATTTAGCCGAATATCCCGAACATAGAGTACATCAGCTAAATAGTTCTCCTCCCATATTGTTAAAAGACAGAACGCTGATGTCATCTCTGCAATCAAAGCACCACTGCCTCCAGGTTCAGACAAATTATTTTTTGAAGTAATACACGCTTTTTCCAGAACCAATCTTCCAGTAAGATGATCTAATGTCTGCTTCTCAACAGCCGTCGATTCCCAAGCATTGTGAAAATGACTAAATGATCCTGACAAAGTCATAGGTTGTGACCACCGAGTCAGAAACCTTCGGCTAGCTGCTGCACAATGGTCTGCAACTTAAGTCTGCAAAATAAATTGCTGCTCAAGCATGTGGATATTCGCCTTTGATTTGACCTCGTAAATGCTGTGGAATTTATCCCACATTTCCTTAGAAGACTTTATAATGCGCAGAATGGGTTGTGGGCCTATAGAAGTGATAATAACCTTTTGCGCTTTACTATCAAAGCGATTCCAGAGCAATAATTTTTCATATTCTATTGGCTTTACCTTATCTCCTGTCACATATTTTAACAGATCAGCTGCACTCACAATTATTTTTATCTGGAACTTCCAGATTTATCATCTCTATTCCAGATATTCCACTGATACCCATTTATTAATTTTTCAACTTTAATCACGGTATTATCAGTTGCCATGATGAGAAAGTAGCACCAGCCGAACACGCAGAAAAATAACGTCTGACAGTGACCAGTTAATAGTTATATAACCAAATTACCGAAAGTGAGCAGTTATATAATATGTAATAAAATTTACCAAATACCAATCGTCTGCAGGACAATTCTGTTTCTCGGTATTAAATTGATTTCCCGTTCCTTAACAAATTTGCAATTTTTAATTTAAACTTTTACGTGATTCTCAAAAAAAAAAAGACGCATGCAGCTGGGCACATAACCTGTTGCAGAAATAAGAGACACACGTGTTAATTTGTGACCATAGATGAGTTATTATATAATTATGTAATTACTTATCTGTGTTTGTGACTTCGCCAAAAGGAACTGAAGTACATACTACATATTTCATATTAGGTTAGCTTACAATGCAACAATATAAGATAATAGGAAACAGTTCATAATTTATATTAGAATGTATGTAGTGTATATAATATAGATAAATATGCGTATAAAAGAATGAATAGGAAAGTATATATATAGGGTGACCCAATAGTTATTATTTTTTTTAAACACTGAGAGACGTCAAGAAAAACACTAGAAAAATCTTTTTTGCTTCTTTAATGCTGTTTTAATTTCGTTGGTTTTTCTGTATACCTGGTCAATGGTAGAGTGCTTCGATTTGAATCCGAATTGGTGATCCGGTATTATTTGGGTTTTTCAATAATCCCATTTAATCGTTTCAATATAAGTTTTTCGAATATCTTCGATGTTATTGGTAGGAGCGATATCGATAAGACTTTTTTTAAATTTGGAGGTTTTCCTGGCTTAGGAACCGTTATATCTTCAGCTACCTTCCATTGTCGGGGAACGTACAACAGCCAAATCGAAGCACTTTCGAGATAAACAAACTTTATTAGTATTTTTCTCGGTAACTCTTTTCGAACTGACCAGCGTTATTTTTTTTATCTGAAATTTGTCAGATGCAGTTGTTGAACCAGCCCGTTTGCCATTGTTTTTTCTGGATGGATTTTCTAGCAACTTTGGTTTTTTCATTCCTTTCATATCTTTCCAGAGCGAATAATTTGAATACGTAGAGAATTCACGATTATTAAAATTCTAAATATCTGTTTTCAATTTGCTGCAAAGATTATTTAAAACTGTTTTATGCGGCGGAGCACGAGAATATTGTCTTTTGTTTTTTACTCGCTCTTCTTTTTTTTTACTAATTCAGTAATTTCACAGGGAAATTTAATTTCGTTCTTTTTGATTACTCTCTTTTTATGGAGTATTGTTCCACGCTGAACTTTGTAAAGCTTCGAAAAATTGATCTACTTCGTCATCAAGATCGTGTGGTGTAGAGATACCGTTAGATCTATTTAATGAATGCAGTCTTTTCTGAAGGAGTCCCAATTAGTTCTTACTCTTAGGTGGACCGTCTTTTTCACGTAAACCGCCGCTTAACATTATTAGAATGACGGGCGAGTGGTCAGAAGAGTGATCAAAGCTTTCTTCAATATTGACAGAGCTTTCCGATATTCCTTTTGCGATTAAGAAATCTATGAAGTCTAGTATTTTTGCCATGTTCGAAGGCCTATATGTCGGTTTTCCAGACGAGTAAAATTTGACTCCAAACTCCATACCGGCTTCGTTAAGAATACGACCTTTCTGGAGCCCCAGAAAGTGTGTTAAATTATGTCCCCACTCACTTGGACATAATTTTGTTATTGGTGGCAAAACACCAAAAACGACCGCAAAGGGCAATGACCAAGACGACAATGGCCTTGACGAAGACCAAAGCAGAACCAGAGGTTTCCTTATTCAGTTTTCGAGGAAACGGAAAGTAATTCCCATCGAACCACTGTCACGGACATATCGAATCCAATAAAGATCGTTACAATTTACATATTATAGTGAGTAGTTTTTTTCTTAAAGTTAAAGTTTTTGTTGCTTAAAAGGGGTCCTGATTTTGTCTGTTCTCCTTGCGACAAACACGGGGGTTCTTTGAACCAAGTATTTGTGATGACTAGCTCATTAATTTGCCGAAATTACTCCCGACGCGTGCACACGCATTTTTGTTCTATTTCTCTTTCATTATTCCGCTGATAGCTGAAAAAAAGTGTGCTGTGCTGTGTAGTGTGGATAAATAATAAAAAAAAAAAAAAAACCATAAGGAAAGGCTACAGTCCGCTTGAGGCGAACAGTATTATACCCTATCCATATCCCTATATGCCCCAAATTATGGATAGCATTTTATTTAGTTCTGTTAATTAAAAAAAAAAAGGTTTTTTCCAAAAAAACGCCCCCAAAAAGTGGGCCTGGCCAAAAACTTTGTACGGGCGATATGTTGGAAAAAATATTGGGTAAATATTTTGTTAAACATTTTTTTTCGCTTTCTGTAAAAATTTTCGAAGAAACCAGCATTTTAGTAAAAAAAACGCCCACAAAAAGTAGGCGTGGCAAAAAACTGTATATGACAAACTTATAAAGGAGGGCAGTGCCTACATATCTTGTGAAGGTTGTAACACTCTATCTCTCTAACCTTAGCTTTAAAACGCTTTTTTTCTAAATTGTGGGCGTGGCAGTGGGCGTATTAACTTAACCATTTCGGAGCCCTAGGGAATATGTGGTCCAAATTTCAGCTTCCTAGCTTAATTTTAAAGGCCTAAAAATTGCGTACGGACGGACGGACGGACATTGCTAGATAGTGTTAGGATTTGGTCCTGATCATAAATATATATACTTTTATGGGTCTACGGCGAATATTAAGGGGTGTTACAAACTATGTAGGATAGGGTATAAAAAGTGCATTGTGTTAGGGAAATCCCTCTTGCCCTACTCCCATTCGTTTGCTGCTGCCTTGCATGGCTATAGCAAGTGCCGTATGTTTTTGCGTGCACTTGCTTTGGCTGGGTAGGGTAGCATTTGGCGAATAGCGGGTCGCGTTGTGTAAATTTTGTTGGCAGACTAAAGCAATTCATTGTATGGGCATAACACCTGTAGTGATTTGTTTTGGAAAGCTGACGTCAGGATCTACACGGTACGGCCCAGCTTAGCCAGCGTCGGAGTTAATTTTTTTTGTGTTTGTTTTTTGTTATGCGTGGGAATTTTAAAGTGGACGTGAGTAATATTCGTGGGTTGGGATCCAATTTTTTTGGTATTTATTGTACGCCCATGCGATTTACAATAAACCAACTGTTTTGGCACTTAGTGAAACACAGGTCAACACAGGTTGATTCCGATTTAAAGGAGTTTAGTCTGCCTGGGTATAACTTGGTGCCATTATTGTTTTCTCATCGTGGTATTGCCGTTTATATACGTAGTGATGTAGCCTAACGACTTCTACCTCATTATGGCCAATGTTCCAATTTTAAAGCTTTAAACGGTTTCTTTAGGAGTTTTAACTGGTCGTTATGCTTCCTCGACAACAACGTGGATGCCGCTGCCGATATAATTACAAATATAATTCACCTGGGTATGAAACGCTTTATCCCATCCAGGACAAAGAGTATAAAACCTAAGGAAAACACGTGGTGTGACTTGAGCTGTAAAGAAGCTATCAGGGCTAACGATGTAAGTTTTCATTCATTTAAGGCCAACCCAACTGACGAAAACCGAAAAAAGTTCAAACGACCCAGAAATGACTGCAATGCCTGCATTAATCGTGTCAAATTCTTCTACGACCTAAAGTTGAGGCACGAAATAGTACAAAGTCCCACCGGTAGTAAAAAATGTTGGTCGTTTGTGATAAACATCAAAAACTCGGCCTCTTTATCTATTCCGACACTCATTTACAATGACATTCCAGCTGTCAGCTCTTCAGGCAAAGCTAATCTGCTCGCTGCTTATTTTGCGGCTAGCTCATCGCTCCCTGATTGTGCTTTGTCTCCCCTTGTACTCGAGCGCGTAGAACATTCAATGGGACAAATCCACTTCCGCACTCGTACAGTGGCAAGAGTACTTCAAGAATACACTGGATGATGATATGATGATATTTCCCATGTCGTTCTAAAGAGGTGTTCTTCCACGCTGGCAAAACAACAACGTAAGCTTTTCTAACTGTCCTATTCTTCAGTGCTAATTCCAAAAAGGTGGAAAACAGCATTTGTCCAGTCCGTTCCAAATGCGAAACTTCCTCTCTCTCCTACCGACCAATAGCACTTAGGTCCCTACTTTCCAAGGTCATGTAAACTCTAATAAACCGTCATCTTATGAAATATCTCGAATCCCGAAAACTTCTTAATGACTGGCAGTACGGTTTTCGCAGCAACAGGTCCACTGGTGATTTGATGACTCATCTAACCGAGAAGTGGAACCAATCTTTTCACCATGGTGGTGAAAGCCAGGTCGTTGCGCTTGATATTTCAAAGGCATTTGACAGAGTTTGGCATCAAGCTCTTTTGTCGAAAATTCAAGTTGTTTTGGACGGTTTCAAGTCTGCAACTTACCAAATAAATGCTGGTGTTCCCCAAGTCTCCGACTCTCTTCCTCATTTTTATAAATGATCTACTCTCTGTTATTTCTAATCCTATTAAATTCTTCGCCGATGACGGTACGCTCAGCTTCGGGCGTTGAACTGGAACGGCAACGTATGTTAAGCTCATTAAATTCCGATCTCGACAGCATACTTACATGGGGTATAACAGAGTGGAATTTAATGTTTTCAAAACGCAATGCTGTCTGCTGTCATTGAAGCGTAACCCTAATTCTCTGGCATTGAGATGGCTCTTGCATCGCTGATTCTGAACGACTTTCCATTCTCGGTATGTGTGTTAATGACAACCGCCGTTGGAATGACCACATATTCGATATCACCAAGAACGCTGCGAAATGTCTAGCCTTCCATAAGCGATACAAGAAATATTTCACACCTTCTGATCTTGAGTTTAACGCTCATATCTGGTCCGGTGCTCCAATTACATATTGATAGCTACTCGACAGGATTAAAAAACGTACGGTTAAACTTATTGGCGATCGAGACATCGCGAAATCACTTGACTCTCTTAGTCATCGTCGTAATGTCTCCTGCCTGTCATTGATTTATTGGTATTTCCACAACAAGTGCTCACACTAAATAGCCAGTTCCACTCCACCCTTACAGCAATTTAACCGCAATGCTCGCCCTTCTAGGAATGCACATCAGTTCACCATTAAGCCTGTATTCGGACGTACAGTAAAATAGATCTAGCAAATTAGATATAACTTCATGTGTCTGCCTCACACGTTTTTACAGATAGGAAAATTAAGAGAGGATTTTGCGGCCATTATTAAATATTATTTGCGGGTTGAAAGTTACAGGGGATTGCAGAGTTGACTATCTGGTTCATTCCTCATATGTGGTTTGCGGGCGAATTTTTCGTGTTTTCGGCTACGGTGGTTTGGACTTTTCTTTAGTCCTGATTTTCCGTTCGTTAGTTGTTTTTCCTTTCTTCCTTTAGATCGGTTAATACGGTTTCTTTGTTAAATCGCGCTTTTTTGGTACTCTTTAGCAACTTCACAACGCAATAATTTGCCGGGTGTTTTCCCTTGTAATAAGTACATGTCGGCGCGTCTTGTCTTTTTGTACCGCACTCTCTTGATAAGTTTTTACCCGCACATTGAACTGCACAGAAAAGGCTTACACTGGGGAACTAACCTTGTTCTTTTGCTATATTAAGTATTGATTTAATACTATAGGTATATTTTGAGTAACGGATGTCCTTACTTAACTATAACGTCTCATCAGCATCATAATCAAGTTAACGGCATCGATAATCTTGAAACCTTTAGTTTGGAGGTCTTGCACGACGTCGTCCTTGCTCGGTAGCCGGACCTAAATTACTGGTCATGAACCGGCTTTTCTTTTTTCGCTCGGTCTCCTCTTAGTGATTCAATCAGTTTCACGCGCCTGCATCTCATCTTCAGTACAATGATCGCGACTGGCTGGGCGCCCGTTCGTCTTAAAGCTACGTCACAATGGAACGAAAACGCTATTGGCCATGCTTTTATCTTAAGCATAATAGGAAATATCCCTAGTAAAATCGATTACTTATGTACCTACTTAACGGGCTCCCAATACTATCCTCTGCGATCGCGGGCATGCTGTTTCCATCTATAAACACCAAGCGCTCTGGCATCCGCGATAGAACGGTCTTTGATATGGAGGTTCGATCTTCCACAGGACCAAATATCCACCAAAGGATTTTTCTTCCAAAGGACCACAGTATTAGCTCATCTAGTACTCGGCGACGCATAGCAGAATAAGGGTTCTGTAGAGCATACACTTTGTCCTTCGAGTTAGGAGTTTTGAACCCATTTGTTTGGCCATACCGAAGTAGCAACGGCTTACTAGGGTAATTCTTCGTTGGATCTCCACCAGCTTGTTATTCGTGGAGTTGATATTCACACCGACGCAGATAAACTCCTGCACTACCTTGAAGTTGCTGCTATCAACAGTGACATTTTGTCCTAGCCGGTGGTCAGATGCTTGTTTGTTTGTGGATAGCATGTATTTAGTCTTCATTTTCTTCAAGACCTTCCTGTTCTTCAATAGCCGTAAAAGCCGCAACTACGGCAGAGAGAGCATCCGATGATGTCAATATCATCCGCATTTTCCAGTATGTGGACGGATCTGTTAAAGGATAAAGAGATGGTGAGCCACGACTTCAAAATTTGGTCTATGGTCAATCTGCCGGCCGGATGCCACACTGGTACGTGCCGATTAATGTATTGCAGAAGAGTTTGGCACCTTTACACAGTACGTTTGATAGGATCTTGTATGCGGACATGCCTCAATAGTTCTTGCAACATAGGTTCGCCTTTCTTTTAGACGGAGCATATAGAGCTGGTGGTCCAGTCATCGGGCACGCTTTCCTCCACGCAAACTTGATTGTAGATTTTGTGCATGCGACCTGCCAAAACTTCGCATCCGTATTTAAAGAGCTCTGCGGGTAGTCCATCAGAGTCGGCGGCCTTGTTTTTCTTAAGCTTTTTTATAGTTAAGCCAACTTCTTCTATACTAGGTGGCTGTATCGGTTCTTCATTGACTGGACGTGGGTTCTCTTTTTGCCCCATCACTCTCTCTACATTTTGTCCGTTTAGCAGCTGCTGGAAATGCTGATTAAATAGATCTACTATTCCCTGCGCGTCGGTGACTAGGTTTCCATCGCTGTTACGAAAAGCCTGCGTTCCGGTCTTAAAGCCAGCAGCCGATTGCTTGACTTTCTTCTAAAACCTTCGGATGTTATTTCGATCGCGAGACTCTTCGATCGCCTGAGCTGGGAGACTGTATACTCTTTTTTCTTCAGGTGTGCTAAGGCGTTAAACGTTGAACTTCTTCTTTCGGGCAGTTCGCAGCTTTTTCTCGTTGGGCAATCGAGCTCTGAATCTAGCTGCAACAAGAAAATGGTCTGAGTCGACGTTTGCCCCTCGGTAATGGTTCACGTTCATGATGTTAGATGCTTGCCTCGCATCGATGGTCAACCGCTCAATTTGGTTGGCGATTCGATCGTATAGAGGGCCAGGTTGCTGTGTGGATCCTGGGCCGTGGAAATGTTTCCTAGTGCTACTTATCGCCGTATTATAAGCTGCAACAAGGCCGTTATCTATTGTTGTTTCCAAATATATTTTCCTTTCCGACTTCAGCATTAAAGTCTCCGAGTTCAGTGCAGACATCGTACAACGGACAGGCTCCATAGGCCCCGTTAAGGAGTTCATAAAATTCCTCCTTGATAGTCTTCAGTCTCGCCGGTAGGGGTGAATACACATATTAGGCTAATATTTTGGAATGTAGCTCTGATGCGAATTGCAGCCAGAGGATCACTTTTCGGCTTGAAGTCAAAAGCTGTTGACCTAAGCCGATTTCTCATGACGAATCCACATCCTAACACACGCAGCCTTTTGTTGCAGCTGTAATAAATTTCGCAATTCTGTCTTTTCATTATTCTTGATCTTATTTCCTAAATCGCGGTAACGTCGGCTTTGTACCGCGAGAGGACAGACTGAAGTTTTTGAGTAACACCTGGAGTGTAGAGCCTTTTGTTGCAGCTGTAGTAAATATTGCAATTCTGAGAGGACTGACTGAAGTTTTTGAGTAGCACTTGCACATTCCAGGTACATACTCACATGTCCGTTAACGTTCCGGGTCTGGTTGCCGTTTTAGGGAAATTGTTATCCAAGGCTATCCCTGTCTCTCTCTTATAACTATATTTTTTTCACACGGTCGGGAAGTTGCCCCGACGGTATAACACGAACCTCGTCTGCTGCCACCAACGACCGTCCACAGGGGTGGGCTACCCTATCTCCAGCCGAGGTATTAGGCACCCCGTAGTCACCACGTCGAGGTGAGTAGTAGGAGTTGATGATGAGAGGCTAAAGTGAGGACGCTTGTGTGCTCATATAAATTCTTCACCATCCCTTTGACTTCAATCGATTACACAATACCCCAGTTACAACTCGAAAACCCTTCCATGTTTCCATTTCATCCCGATTATTCTGGGAAGAGGATACATTCTTGGTGGATAAACCGACGGATCAAATAGCAATGATGGGGTAGGGTGTGGTGCATTCTCTGACGGACTAAATCATAGTCTCTCCTTAGGTCTTCCTGATCATTGTAGCGTGTTAAAGGGGGTAATAATGGCGATTAAAGCAGTCTTATTTTGGCTAAAGAGGAACATGATCCTTAGAGGATATCAGCATTTTCTCGGACAGTCAAGCGGCTATCAACTCCTTGAAATCAGTCTCTGTAAACTCTATTGCAGCCCTAGACTGCCGATCGTCTGTTCAGGAGATGTCGGAGCAGTTCCGGGGCATAGGGAAATTCCTGAGAACTGTAAAGCTGATGAATTCACCAATGGATTTTAGAAATTAATTTCGCAAGATTCTGATAGAGGATTTTCATAGTTCGGTATGTCGCAAATTGATGAGGTTTGCGTATAATGTTTTAAATGCCATCTGATTAGTTTGTCTCAATCATTAAATTCGCCGGATGGTATATAACCCATACATGTCAAATACGTTGAAATCGAATCTGTTATTAAAACACTGCTTAAACTCGCGCTTTAATGGACTGAATTTCCGAAAATGCATATAAATACAATACTGTCGAAATTTTTTTTAAATTTGCACATTCTGCGGATGAATTTATATTTAATTACACTGTAATAATTATTCATAAATATATTATATCACTTCGCGGATTAAAACACTAAACTTAATTATTTACGTACTTTAATGGACTAAATTTCCGAAATTCGTGGATGGAATGCTGGTAACAAATTGTTTGTTTAACCACCACGGCGATTTTTTTCTCTTATTGGTCTATCACTGTCAAAGTATATAAGGCTTTCTTGAGCTAAAAATATAACTGTAACAATTTTTCTGTTAAGTTGTCAAATAGAATCGAATTGAATTACTGCATACAAAGGTGGCATAAATTCATCATAAACAATAAATTCATTCAGCTTTGTGCGTTTTTGGCGGGGTGGGGCTTGTATTAAAATAATTATTGGTTCAAGCTTGAACATTCGGATGCAGTTAGGCTTTTAAAGTAGACATAAGTAAACTGTCAGATGTCAAAGGGTATTTCAAATTCCAAGATACTTAGGTTAGGTTATGTTAGTAAGAAACATACGGAACACGCCTCGTTGTTTGATACTTGCTTCCTGTGCCAAAATCAAAGCAAAGTAAAAAAGTTTTATTTCTGTTCCTAGGTAATTTAAAGTAGCATTTCTTCATATTTATATGTACGAAATGGCTTTGAAACTAGAGTAATTGATGTAATTTAAAATCATGTTTGTCAACCAAATTCCTGTCTTTAAATTACGTAACTGTGGTTTTTCATTTTTAATTGCTAAAAAATTTCAGTGCAAATGCGGTAAACAACACCTGTTCAATCCATCTTATAGGTGTATGTTCAGATCCTCGGCAAGCAGAGTAATGAGAGCTCGAACAAATGTGTTTTCGTTAAAAAACTATAATGTTGTGGGATTTGATTTGGACGGCACTATTTTGAGATACAATATTGCTGAAATGATTCCTCTGGAATATGAACTACTAAGTTGTTATTTAGTTAAGTTTAAAGGTTATTCCAATCAGCTTTTGGGGAGACTTGCCAGTTCGGCTGAAAAGGACTTTCTACAAAAAGGTCTAATACTGGATACGGAACTTGGCAATATATTGAAACTTGATAATAACGGACGTATTATTAGGGCCAACCACGGCACGAAGTCTATGAGTGACGAAGAGATCGTTAATGTCTATGGTGAAAAAAGAGAGTGGTCGGTTGCAATGAAATTTATTGCGGATCCCTTGAGCGCGTGGAATGGTCCATTGGCTTATAAAATGCGTTCACTTTTAGATTACTTTGATATCAGTGCTAGCCTACTTTTTGCACGTGCTGTTGATGATGTCGACTCGAGAAACATCAAAGATCAGAAGCAGCCATATAAAGTTTGGTGTGATATATTGGAAGCTCTCATTCATATTTACACTAGAGAAAACTTCAATAATGGTGAAAGTTTGTATTTTGGAAAACTGAGGGATGATCCAGATCGTTATTTGTTAAAAACCAGTCCTATCGTCATTAACTGGTTAAAAAATCTAAGGGCGTCGGGCAAAAAGGTTTTTCTGTTAACCGGTTCTCACATTGACTTTGCCAATTTCACAGCATCTTATACCATCGGTAAAAATTGGCGCGATTTATTTGATTTAGTGATATGTTTTGCGCGAAAACCTGGATTTTTTCATGCTTCAAGACCGTTCCATATAATCGATGGTTTAAACGAGTGTGAGACAATACCATTTGATACTGAACTCTCAATGAACACGGTGTATTCAATGGGAAACTGGAAACAATTGGAAAACTTATTTGCAAAAGAAATTGGTATAAATAGCTGTGAAGTTAAAGCTCTTTACATTGGAGACAACTTAATCCAAGACGTATATGCTCCGCAATTTTCAAATATAGATAGCATTGCTGTGTCTGAGGAAATGCTTGCCGAACATTCAGTCGCTAATGCATACAATCCAATACAGTATGAATATATGGACGTGGTTGCTTCGAGATATTGGGGTCCATATTTTTTTACAGATGGTCGGCCGACTCTGTGGGCCGAGACAATACGTAAATATTCAAAAATGTGCGTTCCAACTTTAGAACATTTAGCTGAGAAACCAATTGACCACGATTTCTTAATGGACAACGGAATAGGTTTCTACCCAACAGTACCAGGTTCAAGTTAAAGAGAAATTCAGTTTCGGCGATGCTTTAGTACAGCTATTTACGTAGTTATAGGAAATTATTAATTGTCTTCACGTGTTAAAGCCATGAAAACTTTTTTGAAAGAAAAATCCAAATAAATGGTAAAAATGTGTATAAAAACAATTTGTGTTTCGCATTAACAAATAATAATGTTTGCTTTCTTCAGCCGACAAAAATGCCTAGCCTATACCAGCAGTGCCGTCACTTCTTAAATCTCTTTTGGCCACGCTTCAGGCTTTCATACGTTCAGATATTTTTCGTTCCGTGCCTTTGTTATACACTTGTTACCGTGCTTTGCTTAAAAGGGAGATGAGTATATACGTCTATATTTTATCGTTTTATTTGAATTAATAACTCTGAGAACACCCACTGTCTTCAGCTAGGGCTGCGATCTTTCTAGTTGTTATAATCTAGTCCTTTTATATCTTCAAAATTATTCAACTTGTTTATTTATTTAATCGCATTCCATTCATTCTATAACAGCATCTTTAAACATTTTTAAAATTGAAATTTTTTGTTCGCATTTATAATTTTATTTTTGTTTTACATACAAGTTTGATTTATTTCTAACAATGAAAGATTTTCTCTATTATTTATGGATTTTACAAATGTTTATTTAATAAAAGTTCTATATTTACTTCTTATTTTCCAACTTTTTAAATTTACCACATCCTTCCTCCCTTAGAAAAAGAAAATTAACGTTAAAGTTACAACGCTCGCTTACTAATTTTGGAAATAAAATATTTTTTTTTTTACGAATTTTAAAACTTTAGGAGTTAGACAAAACGACAGAGAGAAAATAAAAGTGGCAAGATTATTCCGGCGGGTAGAATTCGTAGAATTATATCCAAAAGTTGAAATACAGTGGTATTAATTATTGTAAAAGAAAAATATAATATTAATGAAGTGTTATAGTTGCACTTTAACAAAATCGAGCAATCAGTGCCGCGGATTGTCTAAGTAAATACATATTAAATTGGTAAAATTCCAGGGAATTTGATGTGCAAATTAAGAAAATGTGTAGTTACCAATATAAGGTAAACGGTTTATTAAATATATATATATATATATATGCAAACAAAAAGAAGCCAAAGGTGATATTCTGCATCAACAATTGTGAAATGTTTTTTTCATATTGATGTTTTCTTATTTTTTGGTTGGGTGAAATGTTAGTGTGAATGTACACTACACATTGAACTGTAAATGTAAATATACGTGTAGATGAAGAAAATTGGAACTTCAGAGTGAAAGATTTTCTTTAATCGGATAAGTGGTTTAGAAGTTACATGAGTTTTAGTGAATTAAAACTCATATAACTTGTAAAAAGTTAATTAAATCGATATAAAGTAAAAATATAAATTGTTGTGGTGAATTGTTAATTTCCTTACTGATCGTCTCATTTAATTTGCACTCTCGTAAGCTCACTCAAGAACATTTTGCGAAACTGAGCATAATCCCATTATGGTCATGATACCTGTCTCGTGCGACATGACGTTTATTCCCATGAACGTGTAGTCAGGCACTTAAGGGCCCGACCCATAGAAGCCGTCGCTGGCGTGCGTGCGTTTAAACTTTTAAATGGGCCGTCCCATAGAATCCGTTCGAACTTTGACTGTTATGTTTTTTTTCATCGGCGATTGTAGCTGTCGGTTGTCATCTCGGTCATTACTGCCATATCAAAAAAAGATTCTGATATATTTTTTTTAATACGTTCAGTTTTATAATTTTAAGTTAAATTAGATAAATCGTTTAGATATATCTGGTATAAGCAAGAACATATACCCATAATAATAAAAAAATACTAATATAGTTCTGTTTTAGTTGAAAAATGAATTTTAATTTGAAACAAACATATTTAACCACAGAATTAGCTACGATAAATATGCCAATATGGCAATGCTGACTACAATGACAATTACTTTCGTTCGTCTTTTTCACCCAATCAGAATGCTTTTCGCCAGACTATCAAAGTATGTAGGTCACCTTCCATAAGTTTACGTGTATTCTTTGTTGCTGTCAGCCAAAAAAAACGGACGCATGCAGGAACGCATTCTATGGGTTGGGGCCTTTAAAAATATATAAGTTATGCCCAAAACACATGTGCAGAATTTTCCTTGCAGTGGAAATAGAACACGTACGTTTAAATGGGAGCGAACACATGTAAATTCTATTTCTAAATCCACGGCAACCGACAATGCCGCCACAATACAAAAACCAAATGATATAAATTTTAATGATTTGGCACCACTGAATTCGGAAGTTAATTTGAAATCTCTTTTGTATCAACAACGACATCGGCTGCAGGTCAAAGAATGATGATGATGTAAATGTATGACAGAATCCACTGCATTGAAGTCAAATGCCCAAAACACATGTGCAGTAGTTGTGGGCGCAGTGAAGCGCAATACACAAGAGCAGCACTTCTGTTTGACTTTAATGCAGTGGATTCTGTCATACATTTGCATCCAATAGCTGAAAAAACTTTTTGCAGCACTTCTTCGAAGGTCTGTCAAAGCAAGCTGATGAAGCGAAATTGTGCCCAAGGAAGGTGACTATGCTGCAACTAGAAATGTTGACAACATTTAATAAAGTTATTTTTGATATGTAAAATAATAATAAGACTTTTATTTCTTAATAAGTTTTTTTTTATTCAGTTCTGGAAAACAGGTAATTTTTAAGAACATCTCTGTTCAAGTTGCACACCTATGTGCACGGAATCGTGTGATAAGCATACTTTGACGCATTGCGTTGACTTCTTGACACCAGCCGCCTCTTATTTGCCGTTCATCTGTTTCTGAGTACTGGTCTACATAATTTGGGGCACAGATGAGTAATTATACAGATAGTCGACTGAGAGGATTTTTGGCTCTCCCGCCTATCGTTTTTTATTTGCTTCAAAAAGGCACAGTACTGTGTTCGGATATGTTTTCACATGCAAATCAAATTGAGCCAGCTAACGCACACAATAGCAGTTCTGCGCCTAAGAATCCATTTTGGAAAAGATCTCATGTTGACATATTAAAAGTCAAAACTGGGCTGTGTCCAATAACATCGTAATAATATACGACGATTTATAATGAATTTGCAGCAGAATAAAATTTTGGTGAATGTTTTTAATTATTATGTAAACTAAAATAATAGTTTTACCAAGCAAGCATATTTTTTGGGTAAAATTTTTTAAGCAGTTGTGCAAGTTAGACATAAAATAAGGGTTATCATAATTTGTTTGCCAGTAGTTAAACTGATTTAGCAGTTTTAAATTGTCAGTAATAATAAAATAGTTTTGGTGGTTGACATATCGAATGTCGAGTAAAATAATTAAAATCAAATCATTTTTAAACGGAAATTGTAGGTAAAATAAATAAAAGGTCAATGAATGAAATTAATGAGTAGCGCGTGATTAGTTAACTGACCATTTCAATAATTTAACATAGTATTTCATAAATTCAATGCTATTTTATTCACCGCTACTACTTTTATAATTCAAAGATAATAACGTTATTAAATTTGTTAAACATGATGAAATAAATTTAATAAGGTTGTTATCTTGGAATTGAAATAGTGAAGTCTAAATTTTGTGTTTAAAAATGCATTTAAAGTTATTTTGTCGCAGTTTGTCAATTCGCTAGCTCGCTCTCATATGAAGGTTCCGAACATGTAGGTATATAAATATATTAAACTTTTATATGTTCAATAAAAACATAATAAAACAACCAAAGAATTTAATATACATGAAAAACTAATCCAAAACTATTAACTATAAACATTTTACACCCAAACATTACTAATTTAGTAATATTCATGCAATTATAAATTAATATATACATTTTATCTCACTCTAATAACCAAAATGGAAAAAATATAACAACCCGAGTATGTTTATTTTAAGGCAGATACAAAATTGAGAACTTTTTCTTATAAACACAAAAAATATTCGCATTTAATTGCAACTTCATTATTTATTATATACTTAACTATTTTTTTTGGAAACATTTCAATTAAAATATCTATTAAACCTGAACTACGTTAACTCAATACTTCGCAGCACTTCCCCAACACATCCGCTATAATCAGCTGTTTTTTGTTGCCATTTGGAATTCTTGCAAAACTGCCCGAGCTAAAACATATTTTTGACACATCAACCCCACCATACTTTATTTGGCTGGCTCACACGTATTCACAGATAGAACATATGAGAGAGGATTTTTTCTCCATTTTTAAAAATTTTTTGCGGGTTCAAAGGGACAGAGGTATGCTGCACAGATGAGGAATTAACCAGATAGTCAACTCGAGAGCGAATCTCTCACGTTGCCTACAAGCTAAGTTGAACTGATAAGACCCACATAATTTGCACTTATATGGACTTTTACGTGCAAATCAAATGGGAATCACGCACACATAAATCGAATTATATGGGGCTAATGGCCGCGCCCATGAAATGTCATTTTTTATAGCAAGAAGTTGGGAACAGTTGATGAATATCAGCAGATTACAACTCACAATTTGGGTGTGTAAAATAAACATGGTCATTATGCGGTGAATATAGATTGATAAAAACATACTTACCACACAACTAATAACATAATAAAATATTATAATATTAAGAATAAAGCTGTGTTTTAACTAATTTATTCTAATTTTTAATGAAATATAATCAAAATAATATTGATTAACGTGACTAATATATAACAAGTAAGTTCATCATATATTTTCGGTTGACAATAAATGTAAGTATAACTATACTAGCAAGGATTTCGTAGATTATGGATGGTTATATTGAAGCAGTTAAGTAACTCTACACAATTGAACACTGGTTTAAAACGCTTTTAATAAAACGTAATCCAAATTCTTACAAATATTATTTTTGGTACATCAAAACACTTTTTTAACAAAATTTGCAATTACTTCCTAGTAGTAGTAGTAAATTGTTTTGTTTATTTTCATATAACATAAAATTACAAAACATTATAACTTGACAAATAAAGTCGGCTGTTAAAAAAAGTGGCCAAATAATTCAATATATATGTAACATAATGTGCATGCTTATTTATGATATGTACTCAAATACAAAACATTTTCGTGATGTACTCAACTACCAAGCATTTTCGATAAAAAAATGCACCCCCAATATTTAGTGCATTCCAGCTAACTTTTTTTCTCGTTCTTCCTTCTATCACTTACTTTAAATTTTAAAATAAAGCATATTAACTAAAAAATTTCAAAACCGCCTTAGAAAAGAAACAGCTAAGAAAATTGATTGACTAAACGTACAAATCTTGTAACACAACATAATTTAAAGAGGATTACAAATACTTCTTTTTCACTTTTTTTTATCCATGCACGGAACCCGAATATATACATATATTCATTAAACTTTCATATGTTGAATAAAAACAATCAAATAATAAATAAATAATAAAACAATCAAAGAATTTAATATGTATATATATAAAAAACCATTGCAAACTATTTACTACAAATATTTTACACCCAAACATTACTAATTTAGTAATATTTATGCAATAATACAATAAAATATGCATTTTATCTCATTTTATTAACCAAAATGGAAAAGTACAAAAACCCAGGAATGTTTATTTTTAGGCAGATAAAAAATAGAGAACTATTTCTTATAACCGCAAAAAATATTCCAACTAAATTGTAACAACTTTATTGGGTAACTAATTTTGTTCTTCTTTATAAACATTTATATTAAAATAAAATAAAAAGTTGAATCACATAAACTCAACACTTCGCAGAATTTCCTATTTCCCAACACATCCGCCGTGACCAGCTGTTTTGTTGTTACGATTTGGATATATTGCGAAACTCCCCACAATTATTTTTGGCGGGTAATCTACTAGATTAGATCTAACTTCATGTGTCTGGCTCACACGTATTCACAGATGGGAAAATTGAGAGAGGATTTTGCGGCTGTCATTCAATATTTTTTGCGGGTTGAAAGTGATAGGGGATTGCGGAGTTGACTATCTGGTTAATTTCTCATCTGTGGTATGCTGAGTCGACTATCTGTATAATTACTCATCTGTGATTTGGGGGCAGTAGTTCGACATGTCATGAAATTTTACAAAATTATGTAAACCCACAACTGCTTTCACAATTTTATCGGCATTTGCAGGATGAGCGTTAATAACACTATTAAGTAGCTGTTGCAACACCAAATGTGTTGTCAATCCTAACTCGTGCTCATGACAACATTTTACTGAAATGGTCCTTATCAGATAAATGAAAAGGTCGCATAATTTGATTTATTTAAAGGAAGGTCTGTATCCGCAACAAGGAAACTCGTCGTTTGTATGGGGCAGTTTCTGTGGGTTAGGAAGATTTATATTTCCTTGAGATTAATTGAAAAAGAGCGATCCGGAGTTTGGAGTAGCCTTAATTTCAATACGTTTTCCAGCTATTGCTCCAACAACATTAGGCATTCCAGTCTTTTCGTAAAAATCATTCGAGATTTGAAGCCATATGCACTCATTTGGTTTCGCTAAGTAGATACCCGTCAATTCAATCCAAATAGCTTCGCAGGTCTCCAGAATTATTTCGCGAACAGTGGATATGCCAATTCGAAATGACCCAGGCCAACATTTGACGACAAACTCCATGTGCTAAATATCTAAAAGAGCAGTGATTACCATTTTATAATATTTAAATTGGTATATTAGACAATGTACACCAATATACTAACACTAGAGTAATAGCTAAGATAAACGGCCGAAGAATTTAATATAACTTTTGTACACCACAATTCACATAATTATTTGTTTGGATCTATTTATTTTTGCAACATCCATTTCAAATTTCACACATTTCTTTAAAAAAAAATATAAAATTTAATATTTTTGCAACATCCATTTTAAATTTCACAAATTGCTTTTTTAAAAAAAATAAAATTTAATATTTGCAAATTGGGTTTTGACAGAACTAGGCATCATATTTTCCAAAAAATATTCACGTGTGTCACGGGTGCAGCTATGCTTGCATCCCTTCTGCATATATTTGCATCGCGAATATACATCGAAATTAAAACTTCATGCACTTTTAAGTTCGTGGCTACTCAACCCTCTAACATCAAATTATGCAGAATTAAAAACTAATTCCTGGGCCCGGCAGAATTTCTAGGGAGAAGACTTAGAGTTAAAGTTTAATGATTTGTAATTGTGTAATGAGTGCATTTCGCAATACATCCTCACGTGAAATCACTCTTCATAGAACAAAGTCGATTTTAATGGATTGAATTAGGCGTTGATCCATGGCGAATAACCTGGAATAAACCTCCTCCGGATACAATCGAACTTCGTTGTGTGTTCACTAAGGGCTGACTCCATCTATCTGACATCCTTCTCCAGTTGGTTTTTTGAGGCTGTTGCCCCTGTATATCAATCTTGTAACAACGCGTTTTTTGCAATGAAGCGGCGGAGAGCCACGGTACACTGATCCAGACTACTATCGTTAAGTAGTTCGATTTGCACTGCCCGAAGAGTGAGGCGGGTGAAAATCAACACATACCGTTTTACAAGCGCCTCTTCCAAATTTCACCAACAACGGCCGGAAACAGCCACCTCCAAAGTGAGTGAAGGGCTTCAAGTTAATCGCCTTGAAGAAACTTGCATCTTTTGCATTTACTTTTAACCCTTTCCAACGCTTCGCGGAAATTTATCCAAGCACTCTCTCGGAACTCAATATCGCTGGGTTATAAGACGCGTATGGCATCATAGCCTTCTGATCCCTTGAACTTGAATAGTGCGCATAGTGCCCTCCTCGTCGAGAAACGGTGAGAAACTGATAAGTCTACTTGAAGCTTTAACTTTTCCATTCGACTGTGAGGTTACAACGTCGCCTGGGAATGCATAGATCTGGATTTTTCTAAGCATCCAATTCTCCGGGCGACTGTACTCGACTGGAGTAACGAAAGGCTCCTTGTCGGCGGTAGTCTTCTGTAAGATATCCTCTAGCCGCAGTAGAAAGGCAATAACCCTTACCTATGAGGACCACCTTGCATGAAATCTACCTTTAATTTCATCATGCTCTTCGTAGGAAATCGAATTTAGATTGTTGTAAACCATAATGTTGACAGGATAGGAGTTCTGAAATTTTTTCAATTTTGCGCCCCTCTACCGGGTGAGAGAGGCCAACTGCTTTCCGGCAGTCGTAGAAAATCTGGTCCCTTGAACCATATGGAATCCTCAGATCGTAAAGACGGATCAACCCATTTAGGCATCATCAGCGACGATCGCTTTGGATCTTATATGGGACCATTGGCAATTAGAAGATGAACCCACTCGAACAGCGAACCGGAACCGATAACCTTTTGACTGAGGCAACCTTGGCTTTTGCCATAACTTGGGCAATCTCCAGCTGCTTAAGAGCTTCAAAGTGACCGCAGCAAAAGCTCTTTCTGATGCGTCAACAAAAATGACTAAACTCACTTTTGAATCGTCTGTGTTCCAAGACACGTACCTTCGGGGAATTTGAAGCTTCTCGATGTATTTCAGGTTCTGGATAAATTCCAACCAAGGAATTTTCAGACCGTCGGACACTGGCCCATCCCAATAAAACCTCCCACGACAAACTTCCTGCAATACGATGCGACCCAAATGATAAAATAGGAAATAAGGCCGAGGGGATCAAAGATTTTCATTACAGCTTCAGGAAGCAGCATCTTTTGTAGAGCTTCATCCCTAGACAACTTGTAGGTGAAGTGGTCGGACGACAGATGCCAGTACATTCCAAGTTCTTTGCAGGCAATTGACTTGCATTCTTTGGGGTCAATACTGACCAACTTGGTGTTGATGTGGCTCTCCGGAGTCTGGCGAAGGAATGCCCTACTGTTTGATTGGACACTGATGAGATCGCAACTCATTGTTTTACAGCTGCGGATAGCGTTTGGAGTGACGGAAACTGCCTTAATTTAATTATAATTTTAAATTAATTTTTATTGTTTCTAAAAGATCTTACATACTTGACAAAAATGATTAAATCTAACTTCAAAACATAAGGAAAGGCTAACAGTATGATACCCTATCCATATCCCTATATGCCGCAAAGAAATTTTATAAAAAAAAAACATATTTTTTGAAAAAACGCCCCCAAAAAGTGAGCGTGGGCAACAACTTGGTATAGGCGATATATTGGAAAAAATATTGGCTATATATCCTGTTAAACATTTTTTTTCGGTTTCTATAAAAATTTTCGAATAAAACAGCATTTTAGTGAAAAACGCCCACAAAATGTAGGCGTGGCAAAAAACTGTATATGACAAACTTGTAAAGGTGCGCAGTACCTACATATCTTGTAAAGATTACAACACTCTATCTCTCTAACTTTAGCTTTAAAACTGTTTTTTATAAATTGTGGGCGTGGCAGTGGGCGTATCAAAAAAATTGTACACTCTACTATTTCGGGACCCTAGGGAGTATATGTTCCAAATTTCAGCTTTTTAATTTTAATTTAAAGGCCTATAAATTGGTGACGGACTTTGCTAAATAGTCTTAGGTTTTGGTCCTGATCATAAATATATATACTTTTAGGGGTCTATGACGAATATTAAGGGGTGTTACAAACTATGAGTCAAAATGAATATACCATTAGGATAGGGTATAATTAACAGGATACTTAAACTAGATTAATGGTCCATATGCGGACGCTCTTAACTTAACCATATCACTTATTATTATTACCTCTCGGCTTAATTATTGATACATTTTTATTGGGTAAATATGATTTTTGCAAGAAAATTTTTGTTCCGACAGAAAATAACGCACACCTACGATCTACATACGTTGCAGTGCAATGAAGTGCATTTTCAGTGACATTTGTGAAAGTTACACACCATTTTTTGTCCGATATTCTCCTACAACAAGTGTTTGCGGGACTTTTGTCCGATTTTCAGCTAAGTAGTGAAAATATGTAAGGAAAAAAAATTAGAAAAGAATTTTTTTGCATTTATTGCTTTGTTTTCAGGGCAAGAGTAAATAAAAAAACAAGCACCAGGCAATATGAACTTCTGCTGAGTAGGAAGCGATATCCATTTCTTGTTGATTTTGGAACCACACATTTTTATTTCCGGCACATTTTTTTAAAACTCGGTTATTTAAAACATATGTTCAAGCATAAAGATGGCTATTTCGAAAATATATCGATATTTATACACTCAATATATTTTAAATGTGAATATCGGTAACTCGAAAATTGGTTTCTAAGTTACGCTAGTCAGCTTATTGCCATACTTTCTTGTATTAAGTATGAAATGCATCCACATATAAGTTTAAAGTACTGTAAATACAAATATGCGTCGACATATATCGGCTTTTCGATATATCGGTAAATTTTGTACATCCCTATCAGAATCTAACATTTGTCGCATGTCAAATCAATGCGCCGTTGCATTTTATTTATTCTTTTCCGATATCGGATACCTCGAGTGTAATTAGGGTCTCCGACAGAGTATGCGTTGCGGAAAATTTTCCGTTCCGACGAATACCTCGCTAGGGCCAATTGTCTCTCGAAAACGCGAATCCTTTCCATATACGACGGCGCTATATTGTACCACAATGGACAGCCAGAAGCGATGATGGGCCTCATTAGGGCCACGTAGCATACCACCTTAACCCTAGAAGCAAGTTGACTACTATGAAACAGTCTTCTTGTCAAAGCCAAGGCCTTTTCAGCTCCAGCAAGACAAGCATCTATATGTTTATAAAACTGGTCGAGCCATATTCCAAGATACCTGACCACATTTTTCGCCGCCAATGCCTGCCCATTAATTTAATACTGGCCAATTTTTTTTCAGTTTTTTCTGGTCGTCACAATCCTTTAATTTGCTCGAAGTCACGCAGTAGAAGGATGTTGATGATCTCGATCATAGGACCTGATCTATATGCTACCAAATCGTCGGCATACGCTATAGCTAATCTGAGCGAATGTACCAGATCACTCGTGTAAATATTAAACAGGATCGGAGAATTCATGAATAGTATCATGCCTCGCTCTGAAGCCGAATTGGTTGTCCGGGATTATTTTATTGTCCTCGACCCATTTCAGCAGAGCTCTATTAACAACCTTCTTGCTTATATTCGGAAGCAAACTAATTGACTGAAGATTAGCAGGGTTAGTATTATTCCTTTCCTTTTTCAGGATTGGATGTACCACTGCCATTTTCTAATGCGCCGGATAATATGCATTGTTAAATAGCGTGGTGAATATCTCCACAGCCTCTAGGGGCATGTGTCTCAATACCACATTTAGGATACTATCAACTCCCGCCGATTTTTTGTTCATTAGAGAATCAAAGATCTCCAAGAGATCATCTGTCGACGCGAACAGACGAGGTGTTTCTCGCCTATTGGTAACAGTAAACCATTTTATTCTCAGATCGCCAATTCTCGAGCTCAGTGCGCAGATAAAAGTGACTCACCAGGGCTCTATTCTCAATGTTGTGGTTACGGCGAACAGCAAGTCAACTTTCTCCTGAGGATCTTCGACCACAAAAAAACATCGGTCGAAGCAATATTTTCCGGACTTGAATTGTCTGTCTTTTTTCAGTTGTCTGGGAGATTCGGGCAGTTGAGACATCATTGTGATCTCTGTGGGAACATATTCGGACTACTGGTTTTTATTCTATTGCCCCAATACAGACTTACAGAATTTCTGTAATTTTGTTTAATCAACTGCCGGAGAAGTGCGGCCAGCGGCACCTTCCATAATCTCAAGAACACACTGATTCGTACTTCTCCAGCATCGTTTGCTCGTTTGGGATCCGAAATGCGGCAGCGAGTCCGTAGTAGTCACTATCGTACTTGAATGCACGCAAGCAGTTCCGCGTGAGTCGATCCGCGTTTTTCAGTTCAAGTCTTGTGTCCGTTAAGGCCAAGTCCAAGAATGCACCGCTTCTCGGGAAAGTAGCGATATCCGTCGCGTATAAATCAAGTTTGTACTCAATCGTATTTAGGCGCCACCAATCATAAAAATGGTTGCCCCTAGTGTTGGGAGTCACATTTCCCCATGCCGCATGTTGGGCGTTTAAATCTCCAGCCAAAAAGAAATAATTCTCCTCCGAATGAAGCTGTAGGCTTCTAAAAAGTGTCTCGAGCTTTGATGGAGGTGCCTTAGGCGCGTAAAGCGACACAACATACAATCTCCTCCGACCATGGAGAGGAATGCATATGATGCATGCTTCCAGCAGCTGGAACCTATGCACGTCCCCGCTATCTATAACCCTATGGCGCTGGCCTTTTCGAATTAAGATTCCGACCCCACCCGCATAATCATATGCGGAGCTGGGTCGGTCTCTCCTAACTGCATGGTCGTTTCTGTATCCCAATCTGTGCCTCTGATTTAGCTTAGTTTCGCTAACCACAAGCACATTTGGGTTTTCGGTTTTTAACAGGTTGGACAGTGACATTCTTTTCTCGATCCTGACTAGTGAGTTAACATTCACCGCAATGATCTATAATATTCCATCATCTAGCGTAGCCATTGGAATTATCGCACGCCAGACCTACCAAACAGCTGCGAATAGAAAACGTTTATTCGACCCTTTTGTTCATTAAGTTGTTGTTGGAACTTATCGATCTTTCCGTGCAAAGACAGAAGGATCGCTTTTAAGTCCAAGGCCACTTCAGGCGCCTTTGCGGGCTGGGACTCGATTTTCTGCTCCTGGTACGGTGTACAACCCCTGAAATTGGTGGCATGCCCAGAGTTCTCGCTGAGCACACATAAGAGAATACTCCGATCTCAACTCTGTCCTTTCCAAGAGGACATTCATTCTCCATGTCTGTGGTCCTTATAGCACCTGAACCGCACTGCGAACCCCTGACAGCGCATATATTAAAGTATGCGGTCAGATCGTTTTAATGTCTTCATTTGACAGAAAAGTGGTAGAGGTATTTAATCTTGCTCAAACCATCAATTCTGCTCTCGGGAGTGAGCTGCACAGAGAAGAATGGTAAATTACGGTTTGCACCCCTTGCCACAGCCGATGAAAACGGCTTGACCCCCACGAACTTAAGGTCATCGCTTTCTCACTTTTGAGCTCTTTTTCAGGGATCAATGCCCTTTAAAAAGACTGGTTTTATACCCTATCCTAAGGGTATATTAATTTTGACACATAGTTTGTAACACCCCTTAATATTCTTCGTAGACCCATAAAAGTATATATATTTAGGATCAGGACCAAATCCTAAGACTATTTAGCAATGTCCGTCCGTATCAACTTCTAACGCCTTTAAATGTATGCTAGGATGCTGAAATTTACAGCACATACTCCCTAGGGTCCCAAAATGGATGGTAAAGCGTAGAAAGTTTTAAAATCCGCCCACTACCACGCCCACAATTTAGAAAAAAACATTTTAAGGCTAAAGTTAGAGAGATAGAGTGTTAGAACCTTCACAAGATATGTAGGCACTGCCTTCCTTTATAAGCCTGTCATATAATTTTTTTGCCACGCCTACATGTTGTGGGCGTTTTTCACTAAAATGCTGTTTTCTTCAAAAATGTTCATAGATAGCGAAAAAAAATGTTTAACGAGATATTTAGCCAATATTTTTGCCAACATATAGTCCATACAAAGTTTGTGTCCACGCCCAATTTTTGGGGCGTTTTTTAAAAAAAAATTTTTTTTTTTAATTTAACAGAATGAAATAAAATGCTTTCCATCATCTTCCTAATGCTTTTTTCTTTGGAGCATAAATGGATATGGATAGGGTAGCATACTGTTCGCCCCAAGCGGACTGTAGCCTTTCCTTATGTTTAATTTAGAAGCCTTGTGTGTACGTAAAGTACTCTACTTGGGTATTTCCAAGGCGGTGCGTACATTTTGGTACTCGTCCTTGGTTTCACACATAATTATCTGCTTATTGGCACTAACTCGCTTAATACTAAAATTTGGTGTTATTAATTTGCATATTTTAATGCAATCTTTCACTTCAAAGTAACTTACGTCAATCGGCGGTATTTTCGCCTACCTCGCCTTCTTTGGTGACTGCTGATGTTGTTGTTGCCCTTGTGGTTGTTGTCTCTGCTTCTGTTGTTGCTGTTGCCGCTGCTGCTGTTGTTGTCGCTGCTGCTGTTGTTGTTGTCGCTGCTCCTCGAATGCTTGGAGCTGCTGTTGCTTGAGCAGCTCCTTTTTTTCCAGCTTGGCCTGGAGCGCACTTTCTCCCTTTTGAGGAGGAGCTCGAAATCGTCATCGCCCTCATGCGACAAGTCCCTGAAAGGGTTGCTTCTCCTACATATTGGGGGCGATCGCCTGACTCAAAGGAGCTCAGGTTTGCTTCTCCGAACGATGCTGCGGTCAGGCACGCATTACTCTCCCCACTTGTTGCCATCGCCGCTCTTTTGGCAGACAGGTTCGGCTGCGGGCTCAGTTTACGACTTCTTTTTTTATTTTATTTTTTTTTTGTGATCAGTTTCAGCATCTGATTCTTCAGATGTAGATATCTCTACTACTGTAGTATTTTCCACCGCTTTATTTGCAATCGCGGGTGACGACGAGTTTACATTTTTTGATGCGGACATAGCCGTAGCCCTTGCCACTACTCTGCCAACACTCTCTGCTCCGGAGCTTACAATTTTGATGCCACGTGACGTCACGCCAGTTTGGCACTGCTGTCGTCACTGCTGTTGATTTTGCTGCTGCTGATGTTGTTGCTATCACTGCTGGTGTTGCAGCTGTCATTTTTTTGCCTTCAATAGGCGGCACATTTTTAGACGGGGGTCCATCGCGTTGGGGTGTCTCTATCACTTTTAATTAATTGTTCTTATTTTATTGAATTTTTTCCGCCGACAAAAACACACAAACAAGTTCTTGCCGTGGCTGGGAACCGAACCAGGAATTCTGGCGTCAGAGCTCTGGCGCTCCGCCTCTGCACCACCGACACTTTATATGATTTACTACGTTTATGTTATTCATTTCACTCACTAATCACTTTCTGATTGGAAATTATTCCGCCGCTAACTAGCCGTCCTTTCTCATCAAAAGTTGGGAATCGACTGACGAAAATGGCTTCTCCAAAGAATCATAATTGTTGAAGTAGTTATCCACGTATGTTCATTTAGTCAAGCCATCTACCGCTTCTGGGCCAGTATAATTACTTCCATGATGTAAACTGATGAGGCAATCACCAACCCTCCACAAAATGCGTTGGCATTGTTGATCAAAGATGATAGAAGCAAAGAGATACCAAACTTTCCAGTGGAAAACACTCTGCCTACAAGCTAAATTCCAGAAAAATTCCAGAAAATTGACGAATTTACCCATACTATCATATTTTTGAACAAGTGTGGGTAAATTCGACAATTCACCACGATTTCTTCGTCAATCCACCACTTTTTCCCCCGCCGCCTAACCGACCACGCAAACAAACCAAAAACGAAGATGCCGGAAATAGAATCTAATCCAACACGGAAATAACCAAAATGAAACATACACCACAGATAGAATGTATCTAGCAAATGCACTGGAAAGTAGAAAATCGTTCAGCAGAAACTAGGTATAAAATAAAGAACTTAAATTGTAAAACAATATTGAAATATTTTGGATTGCTTTGACTTATTAAATAATAAAACAAAACTTAAGAGAACGAGAACTAGATTTAAGTTACACAAATAAACTCATACAATTTCAAAAATTGTTGAGGTACCAACAATAAACAAATGTATAATGGTTGTTGCCAACAATAATTAGATATAATAATTGCTGTATTTAAAAATAACACATTCATATTTAGGCGATATTCAAACAAATAAACTTTTGTTCATCCTAAAATAATATGAATCTTCACCGAAAATGTAAAGAAGCCAGGTTTCATGCAATTAACTGATGTGAATTCTATAATTGAAGATTTTTTCATGATATCAAATTGGGCAGGTCGCAAAGCATTCTTTTTTTTATAAATTCCGCTTTCTCTTTTCGCCTAAGGAGAAAAAAAAGCCAGAATTTATTCGCCAGGGTATTTTTTTAAATATGGATCGAAAAATAATTAATTAAACTTAAACTAGTACGCATTATTTCTAATTAAATAAAACAATAACTATAAATTTCTCAAAATGTTTCTTGGTTTCTATTTTTTCTGCACAATTTTAATATTTGATATTTATTAGTTTAAAACATTTACAAAGATTACAATGAAGTATCTCTAATGACGTAAATGTTATCATGAATGATTTATTTATTTATTACAATTCAATACAAAATTTTAAAATTTGATTACAAATTTATATTTAAATTGGATATAAATGCTTACAGTAAAATGATAAAAGAGACAAAAGAGCGAAATAGAAAAGTTAACAATTTAGGCAACAACGTTTACAAAACTATAATAGAAATATTCAAATAAAATGTTATGAAATAAATATATAAAATATTAAATATTATATTAATATAACAATTCTGAAGTAAAAGCGAGGCAAACAGTATTTTTGTAGAGCTGTGCTGTGTATTTTCGAAGATTAAGTGCATTTAAGATCAATAGAACTTTTACTATTTTCAAAAATTAAAAATCAGTAAAAGAAAATATTGGTCTGCAGGTCATATTACTACTTTTTTGGCATAATGGAATATAAATTTTCGGAAATTCAGTAGAATTAAATGTTTTTATAACTAAATTAAGGAAGTGTTTTAATATGCGAATTGGAATAAACTAATGATTAATCATGTCGAAATTTAAAAAACCACTAAGAAAATGTACCTGACTAATTTTATGAAATCTTACTACACTGTAATCATTAATCATTAGTTTATTCCAATTCGCATACGCATACGCAAAACGTGAAAATTGTGTATTAATTTACTGCAATCACTTATACACTGTAATTTAAATTTTTATTACATGTGTTTTCGCATGGGGAACTTTAATTACTACAAGTAAAGCTGAATACATTCACTTCATTTCATTTGACATATCAAATACAATTTTACTGAGCTTTTCTGAATACATCTATTGTCATATTTGAGGTGAATATTCGAACATGTTTTTAAAAAATTTAAAAGTGATGTGAGATTTGTTTTTAATTAATGTGTTTAAAATGGGTCTTGTAAATAAGAAAAAAAATTCCAAATATGTGGGGTGCCTTAAATATGAGCACACATACCGGCCAAAGGAAGAGTCAAGGTCATTTATTTTTGCACGAATATTTTAATTTTGATTGTGCATGACTGAGCGGGAAACTGAAAATTGTTCTCAACTCCATCTTTGCTACTCTTGCGAAGCTATACAGTGACTTTGTGTAATTAGATATAAAATGTTACTATCGTGGAATTTTATTTATTTTATAGAAAAACTAATTTCTTGCATTTTATGCTATGTTAATTTATGATGCAATAGTTATCAAAAATAAATACACATTTGTTAGAAAATATCTAGGCTTTAATTTTATTTTATGACTATCAAATGACGCATCTTCCTTTAAACATTAAATCCGCAGGCGATTGACCTCTTTTTTTCTGAAATTAAAGAAAATAAAAACTAGAAGAAAAAATTTTCTAAATAAGTCAAATTTAATAAAGAAATTCCACATTTTACTTACAAGACCCCGAGAATACAAGAAATCTGAAACAACTGGTTACTTTGACTAAGAGAAATGCCAAAAAATTTCGAGTACTGAATTCATTCCTTCAGGTTCACATATATTCACCGACACGGCCGTCACTGGAAATCGATTACAACAAAAACAATGTAATCAAATTGGGTTCGAGGGGCAAAGGAGGTAAGAGTTTGGCATCTCTTTGCTTCTATCATCTCTGTTGTTGACCTTCCTCCTTCATTCGAATGCGATGAAACATCCCTTTCACATCAGCATTCAAAGACAGTGTTTGCTTACGAAACATAAAAAAAGCCCCACATGAAGCGGAAGAAGATTGTCCGGGCCCTTTAATAGGTGAGAGTTCTTCCACTCCAGAAGATGAGGTTTATTCTTCAATGAGCTTAGAAGACTGTGCAAAGCTAAAAAATAACTGGCTGGAAGTTTGATATCATCCGAGCTCCAAAACAATCCGATTTCGTAGCGGTTACCAGTCAGTGTCAATGTTTATTGCATTATACCAAAAGCCCGACTTACCTCTCGACTAATTAAGTCGCCTTTAGGAGCCATAACGCCAAAATCCTCGGTGGTGAAACGATGCTTCACGAGATTATGGAGATCATCTCCATACATAATTGCGTAGTGGAACAATTCGATGGACTTTCTGCCCGGTTCTACATCTACGGTTCTTAACCCCTGAGACTGACAATGTAGTCCGAATGGAATGACATGAAACTCATTTCGTCCATTGAAGAGTGAGGCCTTCAGGATTGCCATCTAACCCAAGTTCGTCAAATAAATCCTTTCCTACCAATGACAAAGAAGAACCATCGTCGAGGAAAGCGAACGTGTCGGCAAAATTATTGTGTTTCCCATGTATTCGAACTGGGACAATCTTGAATAAAACTGACCAATTTGTTGCCACATGGGATGAGTGAATATGCGAAGTAACAAAAGGTGGTGCTGCGGTGTCTAAATCGGATTTGCTGACATCATGAGTCTGATGTAGCATTGGATGGTGACGTCTACTGCAACCGCCGGTTCCACACGTTCTTCTCTGGGGACATTGTCTTCAATCATGCTTCGTAGGATTCAAGCAGGTGAAGCAAACGCGTTTTTACTTAGCGAGAACTAATCTTTGGTCCTCAGAAGGACCCTTAACTTTTTTAACATTGGGTCAACAGATGCTTCTTACCATTGTAGACGCAACATAGCGCTTCCGAAACCACTGGTTAATGAGTTAGAACTCGTCCCGATGTTTTTGGACCAACAGAAGACCGCTACTGCCGGCAGGATCGATGTGCTTCACGAGATCAAGAGGCAAATCGGTCACCATTTCGGTCAGGAATCCGGTCAGATCATCCAGATTCGCTCCAATTTTGGTACAGCGGGGCACCCAACTGACAAGCTAACGAAGTCAACACGTACCTATTATTGAGATCCTCGTCTCTATTAATGGATTTAATGTCAACCACAAGCCCATTGAGTTTTAGTGCCAACCGAAGCTTGTGATCCCACTTTGATGCCAGTGTTGGCAAATTTAGCAAATCCGCAGTTAAGTCGTGCACTTTGCAATGACTTTTACACATTTGGGCACTGGTTTAAAAGGCTTGTGGATATATCACGGACCAAATTCTTACAAATATTATATTTGGTACATAAATGTTCATGCTTATTTCTGAGTTCTACTCAACTACCAAACATTTTCGATAAAAAAATGCACCCACAATATATTTATGCAGTGCGTTCCAGCGATCTTCTGTTCTCATTCTTCTGTCAATCACTTATTATAAATTGGAAGATAAACCATATTAACTTAGATAAAAAAATATTCAAAGCTGCCTAAGAAAACAAACAGCTAAGAAAATTCAATGACTGAACGTACAAAGTTTGTAAAATAAATTAATTTAAAAACGATTTCCACTTTTTTTATCGATACTCAGAACCGGAATATGTATTATACATACAATAAAATTTCATATATTAAATAAAAACAATCAAATAATAAAACGATTGAAAAATTTAATAAAATGTATACATAAAAAACCATTCCAAAAACAATATAATATAAATATTTTACACCCAAAAATTTCTTATTTTGTAATATCTATGCAATAATAAAATAAAATATATTCATTTCTTTCATTTTATATAGCACTTAACGGGCTCCCGACCCATGAAGAGTCCTTGCCTGAGATACGGCAGCCTTCCACCCTCTGCGATCCCGAGTACGTTGCTTCCAGTTGTCCAGACCAAGCGCTCTGGCATCCACGGTTGAGGAGGTTCCGTCTTCCTTGTCGTCTCGAACCTGGGGGGCTGGGATTCGAAGATCATCTTGGCTGGAGCGTTGTTGACCATTCGCTCGATGTGGCGGAGCCAATGTGGTCGACGAGTTTTGGCTTGTCGGACTACATCCACATCTTGGTACAGCTTATAGAGTTCGCGGTTGTATCTTCTTCTCCGTTCGCCCTCCTCGCACACAGGACCAAATATCCGTGGAAGGATTTTTCTTTTAAAGGATCCCAGTATTAACTCTCCTTTTCTGCTTCTCATCCAGCACTCGGCGCCATATAGCAGAACTGGCAGGATAAGAGTTCTGTAGAGCATGCACTTTGTCCTTCGAGTTAGGAGTCTTGAACCCATTTGTTTTGCCAAACCGAAGTAGCAGCGGTTTCCTAGGGTAATTCTTCGACGGATCTCCACTAAGATGTCATTTGTGGAGTTGATGTTTACCCCGAGATAGACTACCTCGAAGTTGCTGCTATCAACAGTGACATTTTGTCCTAGTCGGTGGATAGATGATTGTTTATTTGTTGATAGCATAGTCTTGTCCCATTCACTTCAAGGCCAACTAGTTTCGCCTGTTCTTCAATAGCCGTAAAAGCCTCTATCATGCCACGCTGAGACTGATCTGTTGAAGATAGGTTGAAGATAGGGCCTTCCGTGTTGCCAACTTTTCTGCGCACTATCTGCTCAAGAACAAGATTGAAGAAATCACACGACAGCGTATCTCCTTGCCGAAATCCGGTGCATGTTTGAAAGAGTTCAGATGAGCTGCTGCCAAACTGCACAAAAAGCTCCTGACGATGAATGCTGTCATATGATGCTTTAAAGTCGTCGAAGAGATTGTGTGTCTCGACTGGAAATTCGTTGGTCTTTTCCAGGACTTGCCTTAGTGTGAAGATTTGGTCTACAGTTGATCTGCCGGGCCGGAAGTCACACTGGTACGTGCCGATTAGTGTGTTGCAGAAAGGTTTGAGACTTTCACACAGTTCGTTGGATAGGATCTGATATGCGACATTAAGCAGGGATATGTCTCGATAGTTCTTGCAAGACATAGGGTCGCCTTTCTTGTAGATGGGACATATGGAGCTGATGGTCCAGTCATCGGGCATGCTTTCCTCCACCCAAACTTGGTTGATGATTTGGTGCATTCGCCCTACCATAACATCACTTCCGTATTTGAAAAGCTCTGCAAGTAGACCGTCAGAGCCAACCTCTTCTATACTGGGTGGAGGGACTGGTTCTTCATTGACTGGACGTAGGTTCTCTTCTTGCCCCATCAATCTCTCTACATTTTGTCCTTTTAGCAGCTGCTGGAAATTCTGCATCTACTATTCCCTGCGCGTCTGTGAGTAGGTTTCCATCGCTGTTACGAAGAGCCTGCGTTCCGGTCTTAAAGCCAGCAGCCAGTTGCTTGGCTTTTTTATAGAACTTCCGAATGTTATTTCGGTCACGGGACTCTTCGATCTCCTTGAGCTGGGAGACTGCTTGCTCTCTTTCTTTCTACGCAGGTACTCATACCTTGCTGCCCTTGTTTTTCTCTGCAGCGTTCTAATATGTGCATCTTCTGTCACCTTATTCTGGTATACGCATACATCATCATACCACGGGCTTTTTCGCTGGGGTGGCTGGTATCCTAGGGTGGTTTCGGCTACCTCCTTGATGATGTCGCGATACTGAGACCACTGGTTGTTGGCGTCTGTGGCAGGTGAATGCACGGTGGGGAGAAAAAATATAGAGAATTTCTTATAACCGTAAAAAATATTTAGATTAAATTGTAAAAACTTTTGTTTCATCATTACATTAAAATAGCTATAAAAGTTGAATAACGTAAACTCAACACTTTTCAGCACTTCCCATTTCCCATCACATCCGCCGTGACCAGCTGTTGTTTGTTGACATTTGGAAATGTTGTAAAACTCCCCGCGCTGATTTCTCTTTATTTTTCTGCATTGAATATTCTGTATTCACATTTAAAATAATGTTTACCCATTTAAGAAAAAAATGCAATTTTATCTAGAACCTTAAAAGTGTTGACAATAAAACTTAAAATCGTCCAATATGATATATAAAGAAAGTAATAGAAATGCCAAAAGGTTTAACTTCATATTCTTGAACGAAACATTTATATTGAAGAACCATAACTAAGTTTTTTTAATAAATAGCCGATGAAAAAAACCATATTTAAAACAAAGTTTAAAAAAGCAAACCTGGTTACCTGGTCATTTCAAGTCTTACTCGAATGGCTGAGGGGAAATACTACTCCACTAACAACAACTCCTGCCAGCGTTAAGAAAATCATTATGGGAAAACCGTATTTATGTACAACCGCGTTGCAAGAAAATGGAAGTGCATAATAAGAGTGATTTAAAAACACGCAATTTAGTTGTTAAATAACAGATTTTATTCTAATTCTTTTGTTCTAACTCAGATAGGTAAACTTATACAATACTCAATTTATAGAACAATTTGATTTAAATGTTATATATTCTTCACGCAAATAAAGTTTTATTTTTTTTTCTGGATAACGTACCTACGTAATTTACTCCGTTATCTACTTAATTTTTTTTTGTATTTAAAAAAGGATTTACGAAGATAAGTTCCGGGAATTGGGTAAACTATAAATTTGTGAAGCTTCTCTTCGTGTGCGATAAACTTTTGCACGTGGTTGGATAGTGAGAGATAAGTTATTAAGCTCTTAAACCATTAAGCACACACACATTTTTTATCTTATATAAATTAATAATTTCAGCCCCGCCGTCCTAATTCTTTTAAACTTTTTCTACTCTATCCTAAGGGTATATTAATTTTGGCGCATAGTTTGTAACACCCCTTTATATCGATCGTAGACACCTAAAAGTATATATACTTATGATCAGGACCTAAACCTAACACTATTTAGCAAGGTTCGTCCATCCGTACCCAATTTTTAGGCCTTAAAAATTGGGCTGGGAAGCTGAAATTTGGACAACATATTCCTTAGGGCTCCGAAATAGTTAAGTGTATTGGAGATATAGAGTGTTACAACCTTCACAAGATATATAAACAAAATTCCAAACTACTCTCAATCTTTTCAGAAAAAGGCTTTTTACCAGTTTGCACATGCAAACTCTTGTTAAAAGTGGATGTAATAGAAAAAACCAACCACAGATGGTGGCACTACTTGTCTGACAATGAAGCTGATTGCCCTTACTACGGGGAATTCGCAAATAGCATTGCAGCGCCGTTTTGATGACACCACACATGATGACCTTAGGGTATTGTAAAGGATGTAAGTACTCAGATCTACCCGGTGAAGTTGAGAAATGTTATGATGTCGTTGAGACCCATGTCCGAGATATCTGTGAGGTTATCAAAGAAGGGTTTACCCAACGCCCTTCGCCTAGCCTCGGCCAGTGCTGGGCAGCCGCAAAGGAGGTGAAAAACCGTTTCACTCTTATCCCAAGTAACAATTTAGTTTCCATAAGGGTCAAAGAAAGCTATTTTCTTATTTCCATTATAACTGTAAGAGATCTTGTGGAAAACGATTTGGCACTTTAGCGAAGTTATTTACATTCCCTAAGACCTTTGTTCACAGGCTCTATAAAAGTAATAGTTACTTTAAAGACTTACAGAAGTTATTACGGAAATCTTAACGAAATAAAAAAAATTCGCACCTATTTACATATTTTTATACCCTATCCTAAGGGTATATTGACACATAGTTTATAACACCCCTTAATATTCGTCGTAGAGCCATAAAAGTATATATATTTATGATCAGGACCTAATCCTAAGGCTATTTAGCAATAACCGTCCGTACGCAATTTTTAGGCCTTTGCAATTAGGCTAGGAAGCTGAAATTTGGACCACATATTCCCTAGGGCCTATGGTTAGGTGTAAAAAATGTTTGAATACGCCCACTGCCACGCCCACAATTTAGAAAAAACCCTTTTAAAGCTAAAGTTAAAGAGATAGGGTGTTACAACCTTCACAAGATATATAGGCACTACTCTCCTTTATAAGTTTGTTGTATTAAGTTTTTTTCCACGCCTACTTTTTGTGGGCGTTTTTCACTTAAATGCTGTTTTCTTCAAAAAATTTCATAGAAAGCGAAAAAAAATGTTTAACAAGATATTTACCCAATATTTTTCCCAACATATCGCCCATACAAAGCTTTTGGCCACGCCCAATTTTTGGGGGCGTTTTTTCACAAAATAATTTTTTATATTTTTTTATTTTAATAGAATGAAATGCATTTTGGGATATGAATAGGGTATCATACTGTATCATCATTTGTAAGTGTCAAGTTGCTTGAAAGTTTATCTGAAGATGAAATAAATAATGAATTAATGAAATTAAATTAAAACGCATCCACTGGGTCAAACTGATTAATACAGAGTGAAGATTAATAATTGATAAGTTGATACTATTAGGTACTATAGGTATATAGGATGTTACGACCTTTATGCCGACAATAATTTCATCTTATGTAACAAAAGTACTTCTGCTTGTTACAACATTGAAAAACTGAACGGATAAAAATTGAATTAAGTAGGCATAGGTATTGTATATAATAACTACTACTGGAGCTTTACAAATATTATTAGGCTATTTAAATATTATCATTCACAAACATTTTGTTATATTTTTGGTTGCTTATTTATAGTCCTTATCTAAGTCTATAAGAGCCTTCCCTGATCCATGAAATAAATACACAAGCTTTTTCTTCTACTTAAAAAAATATCTATATGATATCTAAACCCAGGTTCAAATCTCCACTATATTGATTGTATGTTATGCTTCTAATAACAAGCCTTGTAGAGAATCTTGTTATTAACTATAGAAGCAATAGCTTAAAAAATTTAAAAAATTGGACCTTATAGAAGATAAATTGTTAGTTGGGATTGGCGTCATCGTAGCACAATGGGTGTTGTGGGGTATGCCGAGCCTGGCAGCGTGCATACCTACCGCCCAGTGGGTTGTACTAGTCTAGCGACTGGTGGCTGTAAGTACTATTCTAGTTCTATTTATGCGGCCATGGGTTTTGTTGTATTTGGGCCAAGTCTTCCTGGAAGTGGCGCAGTTATTCAGATTCCTACACCTAGACTCCGCCCTCGTCTTGAAGTGTGAAGAGATTTCTCGCTTCACCTAACCCAACGAGGGAAGAACTTCCATCGCGCAGGATTCCGGGATGAAGGAGCATATTCTGGCCAGCTCATCGGCTTTCTCATGCCCCTCTATGTTCCTGTGCCCAGGAAGTCAGATGAGAGAGATTCTAAGCCGGCGGCCTAAGCTAGAAAGTATCTCCCCGCACTCCTCGACAAGTTTAGACGTAGTACTGGTTGGGGTTAGGGCCTTGATTGCGGCCTGACTGTCGACGAAAATGGATATGTTTGGATTTGTTGTTGTATTATTGAAGATAGTTACAGCAGATTCGTCAATGACAGTGCCTGCCTCCTAATATGACCTGGACAGAAAGGCAGAAGTGAAGGTTTTCTGGAAGTTGAGTTTGGGTGTTGTGCAGTCAGTGGATAGTACTTTTACATTCCTCTGTATTAAATAGAGTATGTTACAGTGCCCGTAGTATCTTGCGAACTAACAGCCAGCTACTTGCAGTCTTAAGGATCATTCACATGTGAGCGAATCGCGAACTGCGAACAGGCGAATATTAGTAAATGCTGTCATTTTTTTCACATGACAACTTTTCTTGGTCGCAGGTACACGCGAACCTGATTTGTTAATGTTAGCAGCATGTGTCAATTTTAAGGTTATGTTCGAACGAATTTTTCGTTCGCGGATTTGTTGATCGCGTCTGTATTATGTTGATTGTGAATAAAGAGTGACAGTTCGCGGCAAGAATTTTTTAATTCGCCGGAAAATTTTTGTAATTGTAAATATTGCTATTTAAATCAATTTAGACTCAGTTTTTTTTTGGATAGGATGTTAGATCAATTAAATATCAAGCTTTTGTGGTAGAAGCAATAGAAATTATCTATTCATAAATACATAAAAATTGATTTGTTCGCGATTCGCCTATTCGCAATTCGATCTCATGTGAATGATCCTTTACTGCGCTGCAGGAGGCGATTGATTTGATATGTAGGTCCAATGGAAGGATGTCTAGAATCACATTGAGCGCCTCCGTTGGACTCGAACGTAGGGCTCTCGTGGTTCCAATTGCAACCGTTCTCTGGACTCTGCTTAGTTTAATGATATTGTAAGCTTTACTTGGGACTGGCCACCAAACCAGTGACCCATAAGTGAGAATTGTGCGTACGTCCGCCGTGTACATCAATAGAACCACTTTTTGGTTTGAGACGCATTTTTTTGCCGAAAGTTTTGCTACATGTTCGACAGTTTGATATAAGTGAGCGAAATTATTTACAGTGCGAATTTATTTGATGTTTTATAGAAATTTGAGCGATTTATTTTAAAAGTTTGGTGATAGACAATATTTCAAAGTGTCTACTCCAAGAAAATATAAAACCTTTGGAACGGTGTTGTCTGCAAAAAAGTGTTTCATTGCAACATAAAATGCTAAGAATTGGATCAATATTCGAGTAGTGTTATTAAAGCTGAAAATATGGTGAAATTCATTTGCGAAGAATTTAGACTTTACATAAAAAATGTTGATTTAATGGAGAAGGAAATGCAGGAGAGTGTGGCCAAAAACACACGGTATTTGAAGCAATACAAGGAACAATTTGAAACGTCATTTAAGCAAAATGAAATAGAACTAAAGAAAACTATTGTAAGCAATAGAAGCTTGATATGTTGAGAGATTGGAAGTGCTATGAAATGACGGTAACAAATAAAATTAAGCCAAGAAATATACCAAATATGAAGTTCAAATTAGTCAAATACTTCGAGAATAAGAAGACCACAGTTACAAATTACAATGCAATTATTGAAATTGATATTGAATCTTTTCCAAAAGTAATGCTAACAGGAAAACTGAACATCTGATGGGAACGAAAGCAGGTCTTTGATGCAGTAGAAGTCAGGAGGTGCTATAAATGTTTCAATTATAAATCTATGGCATGTAAGAAAGATGAAACATACCTAAAATGCCTGGAAAACCATAAAAGTAGCGAATGTAACAAGGAAGCAATAAATAAATGTATAAATTGTGTTCGAGCTAACTAAAGACTTAACCTGGGACTAGACGAAAACCATACGGTACTAAGCAAAGCATGCCCAGTTTATCTAAAGAAACTGGACGCCAAAAAGAAACGAATTGGATATTAGCAACTAGACAGATTAAAGGCATTTATATGAACATACAGGGTTTATGCAATAATTTCCCCGAATTAGAAATTTTAGCAGACAGAAAAGGGTTTATGATTTTATCCGAAACACATCTAGTCGAACGAAGACTGTTGATTTGAGTTCTAATACCAAGCGATTGCACTTGTTATTTTGCAGAAATTGTGAGCCAAGCACTTGAACTTGTTCACTGTACTAAGAACGAAACGTCGTTGAAGATAAAGACGAGGTTGAATCAATGGATGAATATCGATTGCTTTATTGTTGGGCCAAATGCCTCTTTTATACTTATAATTAGTTACATAAGTGCTAACCTCAACAACATAGTTCTTAATGCTATAATAACCTAATTTGCTTAATGCTATATGGTACGTCAGCGCAACGACCCCTTGTTGCTTACGATGTGCTGACGGTGGTTTGTATGTATTACTTGTGAGTAAGTCACAGGGTGCGGTGTTCGTTGCACTCGATGTGTTTCTTAACATTCTCCCCGCGTTGAACTGCGTTGCATTCAATTATGTTCTTATGTTTCGCTGACATTGTATTGCGCTCGAGGTTTCGGACTAGGTGTGGACCTTGTAGATGTCGTCATTCGGCTGCGCAGTTTGTAGATAATTGTGAATCCGACGGAAAGTGATACCAGAAGCGCCAGATAACTAATTAAATGATGATGAATGCTATTAATGAATACCGTGTCCTGTAATTCTGGGAAGCCTTGAGGTTGCAACCCTGCAAGTTGAGTTTGGAGAGTCGTCAAGGATTTAATGGATGTATTGTTGAATGCAGGAATTAAATCAAGAATGGCGTGTCTTTTTTGGTGGTTGATGACTGATGAGATGTTCCCAAAACTGATGTACGAGGTATGCAATGTGCTGGTCGTCGTTTGATGTGCCTGGATGGTGATTAGATGGTTTCTTATGACGCAGCCATCGTCAAGCGAGAGAAGTCCAGATCCAGTAAGTTCAATTCGGATGGTTTTTGTTTTACATACGGCCGTTAGCTGAATGTCTGGGAGTGTGCCGAATATCCACTGGTTACTGCTGCTTAGCTGAGTCCACATCATGTTATTGGTTGGGTTTATAAGATTGCATGATGGCACTGTGTTATTGTTGAACAGGTTGAACTCGCAATTATATGCCTGTGATCCGGCGTGGTTGGAACAAAAAAATTTAGGTCCGTGCCTTTGTCGCAAACTTTCAGTTCGGTTGCCGTCATTGCGAAATACTGATCTCTGTGACGATTTATGGCGAGAATTTCCATTGACGGATTGATAATTAGAAGAGTGTTGTTTACCTTTGCCGGGAATGGTATCAGCCGAAATAGGTTGAAGGGCTCTTGTTCGACGAGTGGGATCTTGGTAACGAACATAAGATGATTGTCAGTAGCTCCTCCCTTTGCTGTTAGGATCTTGTAGAAGTGTAGCAAATCTTCTTGTTCGAATGGTAGTTTCTGTGACTGCGGCAGATGATTTTTGATGTTCGTGATTTCTGCCCTTAATTGGAGAGAGTAGCAGGGGGCTGATGCTTCCATAACGTGCGTCCGTTAATGTGTCGAGAATTGCAGTTTCAATTCGCTGCAGGTTGGATGCCACAATCATTAACTGAGTTGTCAAAGATGTAAAGATTTGAAAGATTTTGGATTGCTCAGAGGCCTCTCCGATTGGTTCTGAAGGATGTTCATGTGTTCTCTTGCTTCGAGTTGATCCCGTTTCATGATGTTAATCGTGGAATCTATGATTGAGGTCTGGTTTTTTAGCATCGTCCATAGGTGTGCTTCATTGCTCTTAAATTGGTTAATGGTTCGGGATAGCTCGTCTGCGTAGTCAGAGTCAAGCAGTCCGAATAAAGTATGTGCTACATTACCAAAGAAATGATAGCTGCCCGAGGCGTTCGGCGTTTTGAGAATAAGTTGGAATCTGTTTGCAGTCTGCTCCTGATGGTAATGAAATGTGTTACTAATGCAGTACATGTTGCCTTTTGCTGTAATTGGTTGCAGAGGTGTTGAAGTGCCGTCGTGCCATTATCGAATGCTTCTATCTCTGTTTGTATGGGTGTTAAGTCATAGTACACGATTATTTTCCATTCTGTTGCCATTATGTTTGTGGATCCGAGATCTTCGAAGTATATCCCTGGCTGATTGTTGAACTTCGTTACATTCACTGGCGACGCGCATATTATTGGTAGTAGTAATAATGATAGCATGATCGTGGTGGCTAGTGAGACATATGATATTCTTCTTCGTTTTGTAGGTGTATCTGTCGTATCATCTGTTGCGAGTTCGGATGAGATCATTGCAGTTTCAGATGCATTCGTGTCGTTATCATCAGGTTCCTTGAATAAGGGGGTTAACCGATGGATTGGTCGCTTCCATGTTCCTGATCTGGTTTTGACGTTGACTACTCGAACCCTGTCGTCATCACCTTTGAAGATTTCAGTTACTCTTCTAGTGGGCGTGTTATCCTCCTTGATTATGACCATGTCGCCAACCTTGATGTTGTTCTTTTCCTGGTTCCATTTGTGCCTATGTTGCAGTTCGTTCAGATACTCGGTTTACCACGATAGTTTCAAGTGCCATAGTTGCTGCATGAACATTTTTGCTTTAACAACCACTGGGCCAAAGAGTCCTAATGGATCAAAGATGCGTGCAATGTCGGAGCTAACTGATCGCTTCGTGAGTATGGAGATGTCGGATAACTGAGCTCTTTCGCACAATCGGTCCGATTTTGGTTGCCAAATAACCCCCAAAATTTTTATTGCGCAGTGAGTTGATTCGCTGAAGTCAAGGTTGATTTCGTGGTCCTCCATTGGGAGATCCTGAAGTAATGCTGGATCATTTGCACACCATTTGCGCAGTTTTAATCCGGCACTGTGAAGTAGTGAAGTGACTTGGGCTTGGGCTTCCTTTGCCAGTGGGATGCTATCTGCTCCGCTGATGCAGTCGTCGACATAGAAATCATTTTGAAGTGTTCGGGCTCCAGCTGGATGTGTTATCTTATTTTGGAATGCTAAATATTGTAAGCATTTGGTGGCCAGATAAGGTGCTGATGAGGTTCCGTATGTTACGGTTTTAAGCTTGTAATACTTGATCTCATCAGTTGATCGCCTTCTCCAAATGTTGAGTTGATACATTTGATCATCTTCCTGAATGAGTATCTGCCTGTACATCTTCTCGATGTAGGCTGTAAAGACGTACTTGTGTAGTCGAAATCGAAGGAGTATGGAAAATAGTTCACCTTGTATGGTGGGTCCAGTGTGTAGAATGTCATTGAGCGACAATCCAGATGACGTCTTTGCAGATGCATCAAATACCACACGTAGCTTGGTTGTACTACTGTCTGGTTTCAAGACGCAATGGTGTGGTATGAAGAAATGTGAACCTTTGATTAATCCCAGTTTGATCTCTTCCATATGCTGAAATGATTCATATTCGTCCATAAACCTTACGTAGTCCTCTTTTATGTTTGGATTTTTATTGAGTCGTCTTTCTAATGCTAGGAATCGATTTACGGCTGTTTTCTTGGAGTCACCTAAGGTTGTCCCATTTTCCCGAAAGGGTAGTCGTACGATGAAGCGATTGGTTCAGATTTCGACACAGTTTGCATAAAATGTGTTTCACAGTACCTTTCTGTTGATGTTAATGGTCTTGGTGTGGTTTCGAACTCGTCAATCCTCCAGAATTTTTCGATGAGTTCATTCGTGGAGTCTTCTTCGCAGAATATCCCACACGTTGCTGTGTTGGGTGTTATGTCTCCAATTTTTCCAGCTACGACCCAACCTAGTACGGTTTTTTGGAGGATTGGCATCCGGTCTCCAATTTGTATCTTCTCTGGTCGCATGAGATAATGATAAAATTCTGCTCCCAGTAGAATATCGATTTTGTCAGAACGGTGGAAGTTTAGGTCAGCTAACTTGATGTTTTCAGGTATGATCCAGTTGCTGGTATCCAGGTTTTGAGTGGGTTGAGGTGATACAATGCTTGGAAGTATGAATGCTTCCACTCTGCAATCAAAGTTTCCGCTTGTCGATCGTAATCCGATGTTGACTCGATGATTTGAGCCCCTCGTGTTCTCCTGCCAATGCCTTCGATGCAGAGTGAGGATGGTATTGGTGATAGAGAGAGACGTTTGATGAGTCTCTTGGTTATTAAGTTTATTTGCGAACCGGAATCTAGCATGGCTCGCATCTCACATCTTTGTCCATTGTTTGCGGTGATGGTCACTCTTGCGGTGGCTAGAAGAACGTAACCTTGCTTGCTGTTTACTTGCTGGATTGTGGCTACAGTTGTCGGAGCCGCCCTTTCGCTCGATAGCAACAAAAAAAAGTGACAGCTAAAACGTCGGAGGGAAAATATAAGTTGGAAGAATATTCCGGCGGGAAGTATTCATTAATGTAAATATATTATGTAAATCTATTTAAAATTTAGTATAACGTGTTACGAATTGTTGTTACAGACCAAATTTAATACATATCAAGAAAGTGTTTTAGTGGTAATGTAACCAAATCGAACAATCAGTGCCGCGGATTGTTCTAAGGATATTTAAATAAATGGTAAAATCCACGGAAAACTCGTGAAACTTTTGAACCACTCATCCGATCAAGGAAAATCTTTCACTCTAAAGTTCTAATTTTCTTCATCTAGACGGTGGTATATTTATATTTTTAATAAGAGCAATGTTTTACAATTTGGGTGCTATGTTCAATGTGCACTACATTCACCCAAAAACAAAAAAAAACACCGATTCAAAAAATCATTTTACTTAACCGCATTAAATACATTGAATACATTAAATACCACTTAATGGTTTCTTTATATTCACTATAATTACTCAAGCAAAACATTCAATAGCCAACTTGCGGCTAAAATTTTTCCGTGGAATTTACCATTTATTTAAATATCCTTAGAACAATCCGCGGCACTGATTGTTCGATTTGGTTACATTACCACTAAAACACTTTCTTAATATGTATTAAATTTGGTCTGTAACAACAATTCGTAACACTTTATACTAAATTTTAAATAGATTTACATTAATGAATACTTCCCGCCGGAATATTCTTCCAACTTATATTTTTCCTCCGACGTTTTAGCTGTCACTTTTTTTGTGTTGCTATTTTTTCTCACTGACGTTTACATATTTCGCGAACAGCCCTATTGTGTCGTTGTGGTTCCACGTTCCAGATGCAACAAGGTGTTGTGCTTCCCTGAGCATTTGCTGTAACATCGTGCAGAGTATGTTTTAGAAGTGTGGTCAGTTTTAAAGCAATTTACACAAAGCCGTTTTCCGTTGTTGACAATGCGAGGAATTTTTCACAATAATAAATCGGATGACCTCTTATGCCACACACTTTGCTGTCTTCGATATTGGATGTGGTCATGCTTGTCACCACTCTCGTTTTGTCCTTTCCACCAACAGCTTCAGAAATTTTAGGATCTCATCTATAGTTTGCAATTCTCGTGGGTTTCGTAATAATTGCTCGTATAGAAGATGGCTTGGCCGATCTAATTTCTTGATTAATAGGTGGATGAGGAGTGGGTCCCAGGAGTCTGTCTCGATGCCCAGCGTTTTGAGTGCTGCTAGGCATTCATGAATGGCGTCATGAAACTCTCTGATTGACTTCATCTCTGAGGTGATGGTAGGTAACCCAGTAAGTCGTTGAATCAGTGCTGATGTTATGGCCCTTTTGTTGCTGAATCGATCCTGTAGCGTTCTCCAAGCTATAGGGTAATTATCTTCGGTTGGCTCAAGGTGTCGCAATAACCGTTCTGCGTCGCCTGACACATTTGTCTTTAGATACCACATTTTTTCGATTAGTGGTAATGGCTGATCATGAAACATTTTTTGGAAGATGTCTGAAACTGTCTGCCATTTCAGATGATCTCCGTCAAATTTTGGTATCGTCATTTTAGGCAACTGAATTGCCGGATGATCTGCGACAATCTGCGATGCCGTGTTGCTCTTCTGAGTGGTTGTTGTTGCCTTTCTTTAGAACCTCTGCCTCTAGTTTGATGTAAGCGTCCATGTCATACCCGTCGGCTACCGGATCATCACCTATTTCCCAAATCGAGTAATGAATGTCCTCGATTTGGCTCCACAGTTTGTTCATTGCCTTTAGGCACTGGGTTGGGGCATCTTCTTTGGCCGATCCTTGTATGATGCGGGCTAAAGAATTCATCATGGCTTTCTGTCTTCTTTGGAGTGTCTCCCGGCCCTGTTGGTCCTCTTGTGGCGGATGTTTGGTTGAGATTGGGGATGAATGTGGTTTATCTGGCCTTGCTGTCGGGTTTTTCCCGATTTCCGCCTTTTCGTCGTAGCTAAGCCTTAGCTGTGCTAACGATTCGCTTAGGATTAGACTATACTTGTCGTATAGTTGTTTGATCTTGGTATAGTAGTCCGATGCAAAATAATCGTCTTCTAAGGGGACTGCCGTTAGAGAGCGAATTTTATTTTCCTTAGATTCGAAATCCTCCCATAAGGCATCCAGTCTATTCAACCGTGAGGTGAAATATTCTTCAGTAGTTTTCCGCGTTGGGGAATCCTTCGTGAAGTTTCTTATAATTTGCTGGATCTCGTCTCCCAGCGTTGTTTGACTCTTAGTCAATTGCTCCATTGTTCGTCTTCTTTCGTCGGGGTCACCAAAAATGTTGATTTGAGTTCTAATACCAAGCGATTGCACTTGTTATTTTGCAGAAATTGTGAGCCAAGCACTTGAACTTGTTCACTGTACTAAGAACGAAACGTCGTTGAAGATAAAGACGAGGTTGAATCAATGGATGAATATCGATTGCTTTATTGTTGGGCCAAATGCCTCTTTTATACTTATAATTAGTTACATAAGTGCTAACCTAAACAACATAGTTCTTAATGCTATAATAACCTAATTTGCTTAATGCTATATGGTCCGTCAGCGCAACGACCTCTTGTTGCTTACGATGTGCTGACGACGGTTTGTATGTATGACTTGTGAGTAGGTCACTGGGTGCGGTGTTCGTTGCACTCGATGTGTTTCTTAACAAAGACTAATTGACAAAATAATTCATATAAAAATTAAAGGATATAATGACGTCTCATGATTCTCGAACTCAGCACATGCTGGTGGTACCACAACCTATATTAAAAACAATTGGAAAATAACAAAGTTTCACGAAAAATCAGTTGATTAAAAATGTGCAAATGTGAGCGCAACAGTGTTAAGGTGGTTATTGAAGCAGTGTACAAATCGCCGAATAGCTCCGATAGGGAATTTTGCAAATTTTTGGAGGAAAAACATTGCGAAGCTGCGTGAAACACAAACAAACATATTGATTGCCGGAGATTTCAACATACACTGGAGTAAGAACCATCTTTATAAAAACGAGATAAAAAGAATTTTGGACGATAACTGTTTATCTCAGAAAATAAAAGAATATACTAGAGTAACGGCATGAAAATGCGGAGAGGATTGATTTAATTTATTGTCGAGCAAAATGTAAAAACAGATAATATAACAAATAAATGGTACGCAAATGAACTGAAAGCCCTAAAACTTGAGCAAATTACAAAATATGAAATAGCTAAACTTAACAGTAATTAAAATTGAAATGAGTATAAAATAATAAGGAACCGGTATAAAGCTTGTTTAAGAAATGCAAAAACCCGTTATGTAAAAAATAGAATAAAACAGAAGGAAAGGCTACAGTCTATTTAGGGCGAACAGTACGAAACCCTATCCATATCCCTATATGCCGCAAAAAAAAGCATAAAGAAGATGATGGGTAGGATTTTATTTCATTCTATTAAATTTAAAAAAAAACATCTTCAAAAAACGCCCCAAAAAAGTGGGCGTCGCCAAAAACTTTGTATGGGCGATATATTGGAAAAAATATTGGATAAATATCTTGTTAAACCTTTTTTTCGGTTTCTATGAAAATTTTCGAAGAAAACCGGATTTTTGTGAAAACCGCCCACAAAAAGTAGGCGTGGCAAAAAACTTTATATGACAAACTTAACACTTGTAACACTTTATCTCTCTAACTTTAGCTTTAAAGCGGTTTTTTCTAAATTGTGGGCGTGGCTTTGGGCGCATTAAAAAAAATTGTACACTTAACCATTTCGGAGCCCTAGGGAATATGTGGTCCAAATTTCAGCTTTTTAGCTTAATTTTAAAGGCCTTAAAATTGCACACGGACGGACGGACATTGCTAAAAAGTCCTGATTTGGTCCTGATCATAAATATCAGGTCTACGACGAATATACCCCTTATTATTACAAACTAGTGCGTCAGAATTAATATACCCTTAGGATAGGATGTAAACAAGCGAATCAGCAGAAAGAGATGTGGTAACTTTAATAATTACTTTGTAAATAGTGTGAAAGGAATCATTAAATTAATCGAAAACGTGAAATACGAGGGTATTTAGATTCCGAGAAATAGAGATAGAAGAATTGAAAACCGTTTGCAAAAAACTGAAAAACAAAAAAAAAATATCGAGACTGTTGATAGAGTATTTTAAAATTAACAATATTCTGTCGATCGATCAGTCTGGAAATAGAAAAAAATATTCATGTGAAGAAGCAGTTAACCACATTGTAAACGAATGGAAGGGTGGCAAACGTGCTTTTGAAACTATTGATAGGTAAATTCTTTTAAGAAAATTGTCTGAGTACGGGGTTCGAACTGGTTCAGATCGTTTTGACAAAGAGCGTGCAAAGAACAAAAGTTAAAAATTAGGTTTCGGATGGTGTTTAGGTTTAACAAGGAGTTCTCCATGATAGTAAAATTTTGTAAAATTCTTTAATACGCTGATGATATACTGATTTATGCTGAGGGAAACAACGTCGATGAATGAATGAAGCTAAATTAACTGAATGGTTTAAAATGAACATATTAAAACTGAACGAAAAAAAAATAAGGTAATGGAAATAAATCTACCAAGTGAAACAAATATAGATAAATGGTAAATCTATTAAAACGTAAACGGCATAAGATATCTGGGAATGGTAATTAATAATAATTTAAACATGCACGAACACGTGGACTACATATGTAACAAAAAGGTAACAAAAATTGGTTTCCTTAAAAGAATCAGGAAGCAAATGGATGATATGACAGCTATAATGGTTTATAATACTGTAGTGAAACCACATTTTGAGTTTCGCGCTACAATACTTTTTCATGCTGCCATCAAGGTCATATAGAAAGGCTCCAAAACAAGGCTATGAGGAGTATCCTGATGTGCAACCGTTTTACGCAAATAATTTGTATGCTGAACGCACTAAAACGGTTGAATGTAAGGCAAATACTAAAATACAATACGCTGCTAGCTGTTTTTAAAATCAAATATGGTGCCGCTCCTATGTATTCAACAAGCGGGGTCAGACAGGTTGAAGATGCACAGCCGTACCAGTTGCGAAACATAAACGACTTTAGTTTATGCAATCAATCCTTGTTATCGGCTGAAAACACAATTATTTAGAAAGGTTTTAAATTGTTTTGTAGTCTACCAAATGAAATAAAATTTTAACAAAACTACACAATTTTTAAAAGTGAATGTCTAGATTTTGTAAAAAGAAATATATAATGAAATAAGAAGTCTGAATTAAATAAATTTGTAAATTTTGTAAATATGTATATCACATTATTATAGTTATGTATGGATTTGTAAAGAATTGAATTAATACTAATAAACTTAACTAAACTAAACTAAACGGGAGCAAGTTCTTCCGGTAACGGGATCAGGGAGCGAAAAACTCCTAAGACCTCTAAACCCACTAAATACTCGTCATTACCCTTCCCATTTCCGTTACTCCTCCTCCATTGGGGCTGGGTTAGTGGTGTTAATCCTACCGTGCCGATGACCGTCCAGGCTGAGGACGCTAACGGTGTACTCCGGAACCAGGCGACCTCCGGTTTTAAATAGTCTTATCTGCTTATGCGGGGCTCTGCGCGGATGGACAATATTTCCCTAGCTACTCGTGGGAACAAAATTAATCCTCCAACAAAAAACAACAACCAAACTGATGGAGATATGGAATCCTACTAGATAACTTCCCAGATGGTCACCTCGAGCCTGTACACCAAAAAACGGTGGAACATGCCATCATTAGGCAGCTGCATAAGCTCCTCGAGGATGGCCCATAGATAAGATTAACTGTGCTGACGCTAACACCAGAGACTGGCTAGCCAGTATTTTAAATAATATTCAGTTCAAACTCCTTGAGGACCTAAACTGTCAACCATTCTATAACATGAACCGGGTTCATTCAGGTTCAAGCAGAATCCTTACACTAAGAAGTCACCAAACACCACAGAGCCTAATAGTATCGAGCAAGTGCCTAAAGAGGCTGATCAATCACTTCCCGTCTGCTCCAACGCTGGTATTTCAAGATCTTCCGAACCTTCCAGGTCAGAGTGAAGCCCCGGAGTTATACAGTCTCCTGTGGGAATGGTAACGCTTGTTTCTACACCAGCTGTTAAACCCAAAATGCAGCAGATGGGAAAAGAGGAATAAATCTTCTGCACAATCTGCCAGATCAAGCAACCCTAACCCGGTACGCTAACTCACACGTCTGGGTCTCAGACAGACATAGTCTGGCGCCACTTCCGGAACTGAAAAAGGTCCTGCCCGTAGCCTTCTGAGCAGAAATCGGCTCGAACAGCTCAGAGAACAAGGCAGAAAAAGAGGGGACTCGCACACAAAAGCCTCCTCAAAGCGACAATTTTAGTATGAAGGTTGTCCAAATCAACTTTCATTACGGTAAGGCTGCTTCGCCAGTCTTATCTAAACCATGAACATCAAAGGTATTAACATTGCCCAGCACAAACGGAAAAATCCTAGGAATCTCAACATGATCAGGTAGGATGCTTTATTCTACCACATCCAGTAGACCTAGAACTTGTATTATTTTTAATAACAACATAAATTTCTTCCCATTGACAGAGTTCATCTCCAGTGACCTCACGGCAGCCATTGTGAAGATTAACAACACCAAGGAAATAATCATGGCGTCCGCCTATTTCCTTAGTGACCCATCCATATGTCCCCCATTGGAAGTAGAGAACGTACTCGACTTTGCGAAACGCTCCCGGAGCAGTTCGGACATAAATAAAAGCGGTGAGTCATTACTTGATTCTATCACATGTAACAATGTAAATATATGTAATATAGGAAGTTTTCAACGCAGTTAGAAGAGAAGTCCTCGACCTTACCCTATCTACTTCTCTGTCTAACAATCTTATCTCTAATTGGCACGTGTCATCTGAACCCTCATGCTCAGATCACCGGCACAAGGAAACTATTCAACAAAGCAAAACGCAATGGTGACTGGCAGTCCTACTCTAGTACTCTCACCAACTATAACAAAGAAATCAAAAAGGCGAAAAAGGAATCATTCAGGCGGTTCTGTGAAGATATATCTGACATACCTTCCAACCCCCAACTACATAAAGTTCTTGCTTCTGACAGAACCGTCACATTATGTGGACTTACTGATGAAAACGGCCGTCTGACACAAAATAAGAAAGAGACACTTGAGCTCTTACTTAAAACACTCTTTCCTGGATCAATTATTATTGATTCCATCACATTAAACCTATCTCCCCAAATCGAGCGGATATGCCTGCCGACAAGAGAAGACTGGAAAAATGCGAGAAAAATCTGCAATCCGAACGCCATAAAATGGGCCATATCTTCCCTGAAGCCATACAAAGCAGCAGCAGAGGGCGGCATATTTTCGGCATTACCACAGCAAGGAGCTGACACGCTAGCACCCATTCTGTCAAAACTGTTCAGCTGCAGTATGGTCTACGGTTACATACCGAAGGCCTGGCGAAAAGTTACAGTCAAATATCTACCCAAGGCGGGAAGAAATGCGGACTCAAGTCCAAAATCCTTCCATTCTATCAGCCATGACGTTCTAAAGGACATGACTTTATTCTTAAAAGCATGGAAAAGTTGGTTGATAGACATATTAGAGACAAAGCTCTGCCGTATTTTCCGCTTAGCAAGTCTCACTTAATGACTTAGTAACCAAAATTGAATTCACCATCATTCGAAAGGAAATCTGTCTTGTAGTTGTCCTGGATATTGAGGGTGCTTTTAATTACACATCCTTTGAGTCCACCTACAGGGCTCTCAACAACATGAATCTGTCACCAATCTTAGGGAGATGGATAATATCGATGCTTAACGGAAGAATAATACAGACCCGCATTGAAGATGTCGAAATCTCAGCACTAACAACTCGAGGGTGCAATCTCGCCACTCCTGTGGTCCCTCGTTATAGACGACCTACTTTAGTCCCTCGAAAGTCAAGGGATTGATGCCATAGGTTACGCTGATGACGTAGCAATTCTTGTCAGTGGCAAATCTGAAAGCACCGTTTCAGAAGTAATGCAATACGTACTATCCAAGTACAGATTGCGAAGCAATCGATTTCTCACGGGAAGCCAAGTACCTGGGAATTGTCCTGGACAGTAAATTGTCTATTCTCTCGTGGTTCGACCCGCGATGGCCTATGCTGCTATGGTCTGGTGGACGAAGACTAACGAGGTCACAGTTAAAAAGCTAGAGCGAGTTCAACGTATAGCTGGAAACTGTATGACAGGTTGTATTCGTTCCACCCCTACCTTAGCACTTAATGTCATATTGAGTCTAACATCCATGCAAACACACATTCAATTGAAGGCAAGTCTGAGTATTCATCGACTGTTCCATTCAAATAACATTAACCCCTACTCCTATCGTGGAGGTCATCTGTCTTTGATAGACTCTATGGAGCCGGAAAGCCCATTCAGCATGCTTCTTGACGACATGTTACCGAAATACGGCTTCCATAAAAACTTCTCTATCGTCGTCCCGCCAAGGGAGGACTGGGAAAAATATAAACCTAAACCATCAAAACATGATCTCGTCTGGTATACGGACGCATCCAAGATGGAGTCAGGGACTGGATTTGTAATCCATGGAGAGTCGCCTCAAGCGAACTTTTCAGTCAGCCTTGTCAAGAACTCATCCATATTCCAAGCAGAAGTCTTTGCCATTAACCAGTGCGCTAGAATTAACTTAAGTTCTAACTCACGAGGTAAAACTATATTTATTTTTTCAGATAGCCAAGCAGCCATCAAAGCTCTTGACTCATCTGTCATAAAATCAAAGCTTGTTCTGGAAACCTTCATGGCCATCTATGCTACGAAAACCTTAGTCATTCTTCACTGGATCCCAGCCTACAGGGGTTTTGCTGGCAACGAAGCAGCTGACTCACTGGCTAAATCCGACGCAACAACACCAACTGTGGACCCTGAACCATTCTGTGGTGTCAGTCTGCCTCAATTCATATGGTCAGAACTGTACCAAATATTTCTTCCCCAGATTCCACCCCATGAAATCCAAATTCCTAACTAACCTGGACAGGAATAGTCTGAAAATCGTAACAGGAATATTCAGTGGTCACTGTCTCCTGAAAAAACACATTCACCACATTGGCCTCTTACCGGACCCTACATGTAGACTTTGTTTAGAGAGTGGCGAATACTCTCTTCACATACTCATGGAGTGCTCGGCTCTCTTTCGCCTCAGGAATGACATCCTTGGTGAGGAATCTTGTCACCAACTTACCTTGCTACCCTCCAGAGAAGATTCTCGTCTTCCTGAACTCCTCTGGAGTCAAACATTTGCTCTAGGACCTCCCAGGGAAGGTACAATAGGCTCTATAAGGAACCGCAGTGTCAGAGCCCCATGTATGCTCTCCTGACTTGGCATCTGTCTAAACTATATTTGGTTTCCGAATCCTGAGCTTGGGGTCAGGAATAACATCCAAGTATTTAGCACTGGAGGAAAGAGAGAGAGAGCCTGGTTGTTTAGACGGGGTAGTTTGAAGGTTGGTGTTTTGGTTGGATCAACGACTTTTGTAGGAGCTGTATGGACGAAGAGGAGGAAGAGACAACTCTACACAACTTCTTTGCTCTCGCCCGAAAATTCCAGTCTGGTTTATAAGCAGCTCAAAATGGTTCAATGAATAGGCAGGAACTTAATATCCATGTGGTATCATAATCAACCTAATCTGACCTAACCATGGATTAAAAGTCCTAAGACTTGCTTTGAAGAATCCTATTTTAATAGCGGAAAAATATTTCTATAATATCGTTGAATTTCATTAATTGCTTTATATTAAAAATAGTTTATTATGTATTTGTTTTGCGATGGTAAAAATAAATAAAGAAAACATTTATAAAAACAATCGACAAAATGCCTTTAAAAAATGTTAATTCGCGGAAAACCTCCAAAATCAGCACCTTTCTATTTGTTTTGGAAGAAGGAAACGTCGTAACTCCCTAAAGAATGGTATCAAATTTACTTTCCAAATTGTATGTATTCCTTATCTTTAGAACACGGAAAATTAATGACTTGGTATACCAAGTCTGACTGACGAAAATCACATACCTCGAGCGTACATAAAATAATTTTAAGAGGTAAATAAACATAACTTTTGGAAAATATTTGTCGTGCTATATCTCCGGTTCCTTTAAACAGATTTTAATGAAGCGTTTTTCATCAATTAATTAAACTTCATGAATAAAACTGAATTCATTTTTTGAATTTGGATTTACCACTTACGAAATTTTGGTACCACTTCATATGCCATTTTTCAAACTTTGGGGGCGGGAAACGCCCAAGCAGGTTTGCAAAAACTTTTTAATTTTGAGTGTTCCGGTAAAGTAAAATGTTGCAAAAATACATGTTTATCTTCTAAACTATTCGAAAAGAAGACTGTGGTTACATATTAACGTGTGCTTATTTCATCGAGATCTGAAAATTGCATTTTCAGATTTGTCTCCTCGGAATATAAAGTACTGTCGTTCAATAGTGCCACCCCCAGCGGATCTTCTAAACCCAGCCGTTTTGGTTCAAGACGACAAAAAAAACCCAATATCTATTTTTAAAAACAAGTAATCGCGGATGCCTTATCACTTGATTGGGATAACCCAGTCTTTCACGGGTAGCGAGGCCATTAAAAAAAGTAAGTTAATATTATATTATAAAGGCTATCGTTTTATTTTAAATAACTTAATTTATTAGTGTAATGCCTAATTCAATCCGTAAATCGTTAATAGGCTGTTCCCATCTTTCCTCCCAGTAAACAGATATCAATGGTTTAATAGATTTTCCATTTTTAATTGCCCATGGAAGATATGTAGAAATATATTCCTTCCTTTGTCTGAAATTAAGACAAAAAAATAGATTCATATACGAAGGAAAGTCTTTTACATAAAAGTGTTTCTATGAAACCAGCTGTGCTGTATAAAGTGCATAATTACTTTGGACGAAGTCGAGCAGCTCCAAACACAGCCCCTCCATAACACATTGGTAAGTTAGTATTTAACGCTTCTACCCATTTTACAGAAACCTCACCTAACATAGTGGTTGGCATACCCAAGATAGTGTGAACCAAGTCATGACATTCTCGATATCTAGTCATCACGTAGGCCAACTGTGCGTCGTCTATAAATCGGACTTCCATTCGTGAATCAGGAGTAACATTCTGAAATATTTTAACTTATGTTAAACCTTTACATTAAATAGATAGTTATATTACATTATCGTCTAGGAATTTTACATAAGCCCGCCCGAAACTATCTTTATGGAGTCTTCGCAAATGTTTAATATTAACAGAACTTGAATTGATTCGTGGTTTACAACTTAATATCCTAAGACCTTCTTCGTCCGAACTCATCGTTTCAATTATATTTTGCAAAGCTTCCGTTCCAGTGGTTTCCCCGAAACATGCGATCATATCATGACTGAATCACCATAAAAAAATACTGATTAGTAATTTCAGATCTAGTTAATTAATTATAAAACATACCGATGAGGATCTACTAAAGATGCTATGGATGAACCCGTACTCAGCAAAAACCTTTGAAGTGGCGATAACGATATATGGTTGCAGAGCAATTCAGAAGCAAAAGCATCCACATTTTCATAGGTTTGACATGCAGGTACCTCAATGAGACCAGATTCAAAGGAACGATTTCTATATGACGTTGAACTGGCCGCAGCAGACAATTTGGCACATGAAGATTGCACTGTATGTAATAATTGGCAAGTACGCACTTTTCGAAACATTTTGGAAATGTATGATCCAGAGGTCTTCACGGCAATCACAGATGAGTAATTATACAGATAGTCGACTCAGCATACCCCCTCTAAGCCGGCAAAAAAATTTTAAAAAAGGCGAAAAAATCCTCTCTTAAATGTTCTATCTGTGAATACGTGTGAGCCAGCCAAATAAAGTACGGAGGCGTTGATGTGTCAAAAGTATTTCATTAGCGTTGGCACTTTTGCAAAAATTCCAAATGGCAACAAAAAACAGCTGATTATAGCGGATGTGTTGGGGAACTGCTTCGAAGTATTTAGTTAACGAAGTTCAAGTTTAATAGATATTTTAACTGAAATGTTTATGAAAAAAATATGGTTATATAATAAATATGAAGTTGTTGTAATTAAATGCAAATATTGGCAGTACTATAGCTTCCGAGGCGAAAGGATTTTAGGATGTCATTTTTTAGATCTCGTTAAAATAAACACAAGTTAATATATAACAACAGTCTCGTTTTTGCTTAGTTTAGGAGATATTGTAAAAATTCAATTTTCAAACTTCGATATCTCCTAAACTTGGCAAAAACGAAACTGTAGTGACATTTTAACTTGTGATTATTTCATCGAGATCTATAAAGTTGCATCTTAAAATCTTGTCGCTTCGGAAACTATAGTATCGCCCAAATATTTTTTGTTTTAATGTGTTAAGAAATAGTTCTTAAATTTTTTATCTGCCTTAAAATAAACATTCTTGGGTTGTTATATTTTTTCCAGTTAAGTTAATAAAATGAGATAAAATATATATATTATTGTATTATTGCATGAACATTACTAAATTAGTGATGTTTGGGTGTAAAATATTTATAGTAAATAGGTTTGGATTAGTTTTTTTATATATATTAAATTCTTTAGTTGCCTTATTATGTCTTTATTGAACATATAATAGTTGAATGTGTCTGCATATTCAGAACGTTCATATGAGAGCGACCGAGCGAGCGAATTGACAAACTGCGAGGGAATAACTCTTAAATCATTTTTAGACACAAAATGTAAACTTTTTTACTCCAATTGAAAGTATAAGAAACTCAAATATTTCATCATCATGATGAATAAAAATAATAATGAATAATTTTATCATGACGATATTATCTATGAATTGGAATAGTAAAGTTAACATTTTTGTGTTTACACAATTCTTGTAAGCAGTGGATAATGGTCAACGGATGGTTTAATAAATATTTGAGCAGTGGCTTAATTAAATACTATGTTAAATTATTGAAATGGTGAAAGTTAACTGACCACGCGCTACTCATTAATTTCATTCATTGAGCTTTTATTTATTTTACCTACAATTTTACAGAATATTTCATTAATTGACTGCTGAAATATTTATTAAAACTTCCGTTTAAAAATTATTTGATTTTAATTATTTTACTCGACATTCGATAAATGAAAAACTAATTTCTTATTACTGACAATTTAAAACTGCTAAATTAGTTTAACTACTGGCAAACAAATTGTGATAATCCATTATTTTATGTTTAACATGCGCAAGTGCCAAAATGTTTACGAAACTGCTTTAAAAAATGTACCCAAAAAATATGTTTGTTAGGTAAAACTAAAATAATGCATAATTGAAAACATTCAACGAAATTTTATTTGCTTACAAATTCATCAAAAATCTTGGCAAGGTATTACGATGTTATTGGACACAGCCCAGTTTGACTTTTAATATGTCAACATGAGATCTTTTTCAAAATGGATTCTTGGGCGCAGAAATGCTATTGTGAGCGTGAGCTGGCTCTATAATTTGATTTGCATATAAAAACATATCCGCACACAGTACTGCTCCATTTTGAAGCAAACACAAAACGAAAGGCGGGAGAGCCAAAAATCATCTTAGTCGACTATCTGTATAATTACTCATCTGTTATAATTACTCATCTGATATAATTACTCATCTGTGATCATATACTACAAATTTACAGAAAAATGAATAAAATGAAAAAAATTATCCGGGGAGTCGAGTTCATAACAGTCTTGGGAATTTGCGTGAAATCAATTCACCTAGTGACAATTGACACCCAGTCATACCAACCTGAAGGTGAAGTTAATATTTTTTCATATTGACAAGATTTCGCGTTCAAGTGCAAGAATGATGACAGAAAAAATTGCATTAATAGCTGCCAAAAGTTACTGGGAGGGAAAACCGTGAAGTTCCTTATTGCAGGTCGCACTGTAATATAAATATATCAATGCAAGGAATCTCCAAGAAGGCTTATAATGATAGCAAGAAGGTCGTAAAATGGAATTTACAGAAAAATGTTTTGCGCGCTCTTCCAAATTATAATTTGAATAGAATCTTGTGTAATGACTGACAGATGATAAAAAACTCATCCTGATATTCGGGTACGTAAAACCCGTGCTAGGTGGCGTGGAAATCAATTAAGCGGTGACAATCTATCCTTAATATTACGGTGACCATACGGGCTAGGTACAATGCCACCTATCGCGAATAGTTCCAAACAGTTGATTTTTAATCACCCAAGTGGAGAAGTTCTTTCAACCAGAATTATACTTCGTTTTCAATAAAACATGCATCACATATATTTAAATGAGACAACACCAAACCGTTTTGACGTTTAACATCAATTTAAAAATTACAAAATAAAAGTTATTGATTCTTTTTTCTAAGGCACCAAAAGAAACATAAAAGGCAAATTCATTTTTTTTTTGTATTGTTGTTAAATTTTTGTAATACATTGCATTTTTTAATTCATAGATTTCGTGAAATTTGCCGTGTAGTTGACAGTTCCTCCAAGTGATTGCAAGAAAAATTATAGGCAAATACATTGTTATTTATTATTTTTCAATAATAATGCCTATACCGAAGCCTGGAAGTTTTGCCGAGTACATACAAGAAACCTAAAAGGTAAACACATTGTTGTTCAATGTGCATTAAATTTCATTTTTATAATTCACAGATTTCGTAGCTCTTTGCCTATACCCGAGGGTAAATATATTGTGGATTACTATTGTTTAAATAAATTAAATTTCAATTTTATCATTCACAGATTTCGTATCTCTTTGCCTATACCGAAGCCTGGAAGTTTTGCCAAGTGGCTGCAAGAATCCTAAGAAGCAAATAAATGTATTGTTGTTTATAACGGGTGATTTTTTAAGAGGTTTAGAACTTTTTTTAAAAAAAAAACACAAAAAATTCGAAAAAATTAATGAAATATTTATTTAAATCGATAGTTTGAACCTTGCAATTTAATGTTTAAAGATAATTTCATGCAAATGTTGACCGCGGCTGCGTCTCAGGTAGCCCATCCGCTAAGTCCAATTTTGTAATACTCTTTCACACATATCGGCCGGTATCTCACGAATGAATGCATGGATGTTGGCTTCCAGTGCGTCAATCGAAGCGGGCTTGTCCCTATACACATTAGCCTTGGCATACCCCCACAAAAAATAATCTAATGGTGTCAAATCGCACGATCTAGGCGGCCAATTGACCGGCCCGAAACGTGAAATTAACTGTTCACCAAACTCGCCTCGCAATTGCGCCATTGCTTCGCGTGCTGTGTGGCATGTGGCACCGTCTTGTTGAAACCACATACCATGCAAGTCAAGAACTTCCATTTCGGGCAAAAAAAAGTTTGTTATCATCGCTCGGTAGCGTTCACCATTGACAGTAACGCTGCGATTCGCATCATCTTTGAAGAAATATGGCCCAATAATGCCGCCGGCCCATAAACCGCACCAAACGACATTTCGCGGTCTTCTGTCACACTAGCTGATACGGCCGCAATATTTTCTTCAATACGCACAGTACGTAAACGTGTTGGTGGTTTAATGTCCAACAAAGTAAATTTGGTGCGAAATTTGGTCACAATCTTCCGAATAGACTGCTCAGAAGGTCGAGAATGCCGATCATAAAATGGAAGCAGCGCGCGATGAACATTTCGAACCGAGCACGAATTTTGATAGTAAAATTCAATAATTTGCAAGCGTTGTTCATTTGTAAGACGATCCATGGTTAGATTGCAAACCAAACTGAAGCTGTTTGACAGTGACACAAGGTACTAAACACACGTCAGCTGTCAAAACCAGTGTTGCCAAAACCAAACCAGTTAAAAAATCACCCTTTAGTTGTTTAATCTACATTAAATTCTTATAATTCACAGATTATACTGTAGCCTGAAAGTTTTACCAATTGCCTACAAAAAACTTAATATGGAAATTTATACTATCTTCAAATTTTATGATTCATAGATTTCGTAGCTCTTCCTCTGTCCCTAAAGCCTGAAAGTTTGGCATGTTTAACACATCTCTAAACATCAATCATCTTTTCGAAAGTAAGGTTCAACAGTTTAGGGTCGTGTTGTGCAATTTCCTTTTAGAATATTTTAAATGGGAAGGTTTTTTTGATTAATTATTATTTGACTTTATTTTGTATTAATGAAAAATAAATATGATTGAAAGTGTTCGGATTTCGTCTTGAATTATAATAATTAGTGCGAAATTAAATTTTCAAACCGCCAGGAAAGCCGACTTTAAATAAAATTTCATTGTTATTGATTATGGAGGATGTTACACAAAAATACATGTCTGTAACACAACGTCCAACACAAATATGAAATCTGAGTGTCGATGCACAGCCAATATGTCTCAATTACTTTTTCACAAATATTCTTCTGTTGAGCTGTGAAATCGGCGTGGTGGCCAAACAAACAGTTTGTTAGTGGTACTCCATTTATGAAATAAAAAAGGGAGGGTGAAAGCCAAAATTTCCCTAAACAGACTATTTGGTTAATTACACTGAGCTGTATGCTTTATCGCAATATCTGAATCCGTCGGGGGAAATATATTTTGTATATGCAATCGTCAAAAACGAACAAATCAAAGCTCTCAATACAAAGGTACTATTAATTTCTCATATCTATATAAAGAAGTTTTTTTCTTGGAAGTTCAAGAAAGTTCTATAATAATATTCTATAATAATAATTGAGGAATAATATTTCAAAATAAACAAGAGGTGTTCAAAATTCTAAAAGAAAATCTAGAAGAATAATAATTAAAAATAATAGAATAATAATAATAATTGAACTCTTCTGGGAGCAACCGAAGCCAACACACCTTTTGAGGTTAAGGAAACTTTTTCTTCAAGGAAATTTCAAGAAAGTTCAAGAAGCTTTTTAGGAATTCTCTAGAAATTTCTAGGATTTAATAAAATTCAATTGAATTAGAATTAAATTGAATCCGTCAAATGTTTTATACTACTCCGGATTTAGATTGTTTATCAAGATCCATTGACTACGGTCCCCAACTAAATTTTCCCTCAAAGGAAGTAATACTGAACATGAATTCAACGCCCAACAACATTAAAAGTCCAAGAAAAATGTCTGCAGCCCACCATCTTTTGGGTTTTAATCAGGTAAAGGCCGGTCCAAGTGTGTCTGGGACATCACCTTTTACCACCATCACAACCACCGACTGTAGCATTCCGCAACAAACCACAGCCGACAAGCTGCTCGATGGGTAGCAAAAACCAAACAAGATTCACACCGCCTTTGATGTTCCCCAATCGGTTGACATGGAATCCTCTACTTCAATTAGCGATCAGAACCAGTTCGCCATTCTGGAAAATTTAATTATGCACTCAGCTAAAAAACAATCCACCAGCTGCAACTTTACTCAAATCCCGGTACAACCCACTATCAACACCACCAACTTCAACAACAATTCCATCACACAGGATATTAATAAGCGAAGTAACAGCCGACATTGGCAATTGAAACACTGAAAATATTTCAAATCATGTAAGCGGTAAGTATTGTTCTCCTATAATAATAAGTAACGTTAACATTCAAAAATTAATTTCTGACTAAAAGAGAATCACGATTCAATTTTCATATAAAGTTGTATATCGCGGTAATACTAGTAGGATATACGTGGATGATTGTGGGGTCCATCGGTAACAAATGGAAATGCTGAAGTGCAGACATACTCCTTCACTATGAAGGAGGATTTGTTTTAAGAGGACCAACGTCGGATTTCCCCGAATCCTAAATCCTGGAGGAGCTGAGAAGCAAGGTTCAAAATGTTGACATAGTAAGTCGATTTAAAACCATTCGTTCCATCCGAGCTGTGGTCATTCCATGCGGTACCTTAACGGGAAAGCTCTAGAAGACTGGTTTCAATATCAAAATCCCTCTCTGACATCACTTCTCGAAGACCTACCTTTGCGAGGAGCTCCTCTTACCCTGATGACTTTCTGGTTTCCAATCATTTTTTGAATAGTTTCGACCAAAATTTCTCCGTACAAATGCTTCCTAATTTCTCTGATCACTTCTTTTTTTAGACCTTCTTTCATAAAATATAATAACCTACCCAAGGATATTGAACAACTCTTTAAGATAAAACAATATTGGCAAAGACAATTCAAAAATATATTTCACTAATCCTACAAGGTGGTCAAAAGGATGGTGATTGCGATTATATGAGAACACAAGCGTTCTCACTTTAGCATAACACCATCAACTCCTACTTCTCACCTCCCCGTGGTGACTGCTGCGTGCCTAGTACCTCGACTGGAGATGGGGTAACCAACCCCTGTGGAAGGTTGTTGGCGGCAGCTGACGAGAGAGGGCGGGAGGAGTGCCAGCTCACTAAGGCACTTCTCCTGTTTCCGGACGGCGGCGGACGTAATCTACGGATGGATCAACGGCGGCGTCCACAGTTCCAGTTGGAACAAGTGATCTCCCTATATGAGCTGCTTCGACTTATTTGAAGCCCAGGTCTATAGGGATAACCAACACTAAGCCAGGGTGTTGGAAAAGATTTGGTGGCGGATGAGCCCTTGATGGGTCAACGGCAGTACTCACATCCCCGAAGTGGGTTACTGGCACCGGAATTACCGGCCTACTGTCCTAGGGTCAAGAACAGGGCCTGGCCCTCCAGGTTGGGGGTTGTGCCGTCGGGTTAACTTCCCGTCCACGTCAAAAACATTTAGTTATGGGAGAGACTATGGCAGCCTCGGATATAAACGAACCTTAAAGGCAAAATAGACCCGGAACGTTAACGGACATGCGAGTGTGTACCTGGAATGTGAGGACACTCTACACTCCAGGTGCTACTCAAAAACTTGAGTCTGTTCTCTCGCGGTACAAGGCCGACATTACCGCGATCCAGGAGATACGATGGATAGGTTTAGGTACTATGAAAAGACAAAATTGCGACATATATTACAGTTGTAACAAAAGATTGCACATGTTAGGATGCGGATTCGTCGTGGGAAATCGGCTTGGATCTAAAGTAATGGACTTCAAGCCGATAAGTGATCGCCTGGCTGTGATCCGCATCAGAGCTACATTCCAAAACATTAGCCTAATATGTGCACACGCCCCTACCGACGAGGCTGCGGACCCTATCAAGGAGGAATTCTATGACCTCTTGGACGGAGCCTGTCCGGATGTCAAAATTGTACTCGGGGGCTTCAATGCTAAAGTTGGCAATTAGTTGGTAATCACAGCCTCCACGAAACGACAACAGATAACCGCTTCCGAATAATTGACTTTGCAGCAGCTTGTAAAACGGTTATAAGTAGCACTAGGTTTCCACGACTAAGGATCCACACAGCAACCTGGCGCTCTCCAGACGGTCGAACCGCCAACCACATCGACCATGTGCTAATCGATGCGAGGCACGCATCCAACAGCTTGAACGTGCACACTTACCGAGGGGCAAACGTCGACTCTGACCAATTTCTCGTTGCAGCTAGATTCAGAGCTCGACTGTCCAACGAGAAGAAGCTGCGAACTGCCCAAAAGAAGAAATTCGACGTTGGACGCCTTCGCACATCTGGAGTCGCCAGAGCCTACAAAGAGCGCCTGAGTGAGAAACTCCCCACCGTGCATTCACCTACCACAGACGCCAACAACCAGTGGTCTCAGTATCGCGACATCATCAAGGAGGTAGCCGAAACCACCCTAGGATACCAGCCACCCTAGAGAAAAAGCCCGTGGTATGATGACGTATGCGTATACCAGAATAAGGTGACAGAAGATGCACATATTAGAACGCTGCAGAGAAAAACAAGGGCAGCAAGGTATGAGTACCGAGCCAGGAGACGGGAGAAGAAGATCCTGCGTAGAAAGAAAAGAGAGCACGCAGTCTACCAGCTCAAGGAGATCGAAGAGTCCCGCGACCGAAACAACATCCGGAAGTTCTATAAGAAAGCCAAGCAACTGGCTGCTGGCTTTAAGACCAGAACACAGGCTCTTCGTAACAGCGATGGAAACCTAGTCACCGACGAGCAGGGAATAGTAGATGTATTTAAGCAGCATTTCCAGCAGCTGCTTAGCGGACAAAATGTAGAGAGAGAGTGATGGGGCAAGAAGAGAACCCGCGTCCAGTCAATGAAGAACCAGTCCCTCCGCCCAGTATAGAAGAGGTTGGCTTAGCTATAAAAAAGCTAAAGAACAACAAGGCCGCCGGCTCTGATGGTCTACTTGCAGAGCTTTTCAAATACGGAGGTGATGTTATGATAGGGCGCATGCATCAAATCATCAACCAAGTTTGGCTGGAGGAAAGCATGCCCGATGACTGGACCATCAGCTCCATATATCCCATCTACAAGAAAGGCGATGCTATGTCTTGCAAGAACTATCGAGGATATAAGATCCTAACCAACGTACTGTGTGAACGTGTCAAACCTTTCTGCAATACACTAATCGGCACGTACGAGTGTGGCTTCCGGCCGGGCAGATCAACTGTAGACCAAATCTTCACTCTAAGGCAAATCCTGGAAAAGACCAACGAGTTTCAAGTCGAGACACACCATCTTTTCATCGACTTTAAAGCCCCGCATATGACAGCATTCATCGTCAGGAGCTTTTTGTGGCAATAGCCGAATTCGGGATCCAGTCAAAACTGATCCAGATGTGTCGCATGACACTAGATAACATGCGATGCAATTTGGCAGCAGCTCATCTGAACTATTTCAAACATGCACTGGATTTCGGCAAGGAGATGCGCTGTCGTGTGATTTCTTCAATCTTGTTCTTGAGCAGATAGTGCGCAGGGCAGGTGTCAACACGGAAGGCACTATCTTCAACAGATCAGTCCAAATGCTGGGGTATGCGGACGATATAGATATCATCGGTCGATCCCAGCGTGCCGTGATCACAGATGAGGAATTAACCAGATAGTCAACGCTGCAATCCCCTATCACTTTCAACCCGCAAAAAATATTTGATAACGGCCGCAAAATCCTCTCTCAATTTTCCCATCTGTGAATACGTGTGAGCCAGACACATGAAGTTAGATCTAATTTACTAGATTACCCGCCAAAAATAATTGTGGGGAGTTTTGCAATATGTCTAAACCGCAACAACAAAGCAGCTGGTCACGGCGGATGTGTTGAGAAATGGGAAATTCTGCGAAGTGTTGAGTTTATGTGATTCAACTTTTATAGCTATTTTAATATAAATGTTTATAAAGAAACAAAAAATCAGTTACCCAATAAAGTTGTTACAATTTAATTGGAATATTTTTTTGCGGTTATAAGAAATAGTTCTCTATTTTTTATCTCCCATAAAATAAACATTCTTGGGTTATTATATTTTTTCCATTTTCGTTAATAAAATGAGATAAAATGTATATTTTACTGTATTATTGCACAAATATTACTAAATTAGTAATGTTTGGGTTAAAATATGTATAGTAAATAGTTTTGGAATATATATATTAAATTCTTTGATTGTTTTATTATTGATTTATTATTTGATTGTTTTTTTGAACATATGAAAGTTTAATGAATATATGTACATATTCAGGTAGTTGAGTACAACTCATAAATAAGCATGCAAATTATGTTACAAAACAGAGGACTTTATTTGTTAAGCTATATTGTTTAGTAATTCTTTTTAAATTTTTTTTATAAAAATAAACAAAACAATTTACTACTACTACTACTGGCAAGTGATTGCAAATGTTGTTAAAAAAAGTGTTTTCACGTACCAAAAATAATATTTGTAAGGATTTGGATCACGTTATATTAAAAAGCATTTTAAACCAGAGCCCAATTGTGTAATGCAACGTTTCCACCGAGCACTAAACCGAGATTAAGGTTAATCTGCCCTTAATCCACTTTTAATCTGAAGATTAACTATCCCAATTTTAATCTGCTAAACACAGGATTAAAAATAAATGTAGGTCAAAAACTGCGTTTGCATGAAAATTCGGGTTGCGAACACAATATACGACTCTACACTACTCTCCCACTCTCAACATGTCTCATATCTTTTCTTGAATTGCAATTTTGTTCGTTCTAGCTACCTCAATATTAATTAAGCACTGAAGGCGGTGTTTTCTGTATATGCTACATCTCCCGGCCAATCCAACCATTAAAAACTTGATATTGGTTTGAAGAATAAAATGGTGTGCTAAAAATATTTTCATTCTTTTTCCACATTTAAATTTTATTTTCGCTTTGTTTGACGTTCACGAAAAAAAATATGTACTCTTTTGTAATGTCAATTACGTCCTCAATTTTAAAGCAAAAATGCGATTAAGAGAGCCAAACGTCAGATAAATCTATTTTCTTCGGTGGAAACGCTGAAAGATTAATTATTAATTTTTTGTGCCTAATTTCGGTTTATTTTTTGGTGGAAACGTAGCACAAAAGTACATAAATGCTTCAATATAAGCATCCATAACAAAATCCGTGTTTGTAAAGTTAACTTTAATTTATTGCCAACCGAAAATGTATGATGAACTTACTTATTATATATTAGTCACGTTAATCAATATCATTTTGATTATTTTTCATTAAAAATTAGAATAAATTAGTTAAAACACGGCTTTATTCTTAATATTATAATATTTTATTATGTTATTAGTTGTGTGGTAAGTATGTTTTTATCAATCCATATTCACCGCGTATTGACCATGTTTATTTTACACACATTTCATGGGCGCGGCCATTAGCACATAAATGTGCGTGATTCCCATTTGATTTACTCGTAAAAGCCCATATAAGTGCGAATTATGTGGGGCTTATCAGTTCGACTTAGCTTGTAGGCAAGGTAAGAGATTCGCTCTCGAGTTGACTATCTGGTTAATTCCTCATCTGTGGCCGTAATAGAGGCTTTCGCGGCTATTGAAGAACAGGCGAAACTAGTGAATGAGGGCAAGACTAAATATATGCTATCAACAAACAAACAATCATCTGTTCACCGACTAGGACAAAATGTCACTGTTGATAGCAGCAACTTCGAGGTAGTTAAGGAGTTCATCTACCTCGGGGTAAACATCATATCCACAACTGACATCTTAGTGGAGATCCGTCGAAGAATTACCCTAGGAAACCGCTGCTACTTCGGTTTGGCAAAACAAATGGGTTCAAAACTCCTAACTCGAAGGACAAAGTGCATGCTCTACAGAACGCTTATCCTGCCAGTTCTGCTATACGGCGCCGAATGCTGGACGATGAGCTGTACCAAGATGTGGATGTAGTCCGAAAAGCTAAAACTCGTCGACTGTATTGGCTCGGCCACATTGAGCGAATGGACAACAACTCTCCAGCCAAGAGGATCTTCGAATCCCAGCCCACAGGTTCGAGACGACAAGGAAGACCGAACCTCCGTTTTAAAGACCAAGCCATCGCGGATGCCAGAGCGCTTGGTCTGGACAACTGAAAGCAGCGTGCTCGGGATCGCAGAGGATGGAGGGCAGCCGTATCTCAGGCACGGACTCTTCACGGGTCGGGAGGCCGTTAAACAAAAAACAAAAAATCCTACAAGGTGAGGGTTTGGCTCAATACCCAACTCAGTAACAGACTTTCAAAAATCCAGACTGGTCCCAGGGCTTTTAAGGTAGTGTAGGCATTTGAAAATCATTTTCAGGCTGTCTACAAAGATAACACATCTGACTTCAACCCCCTTGATAAAGCCAAGCTCTGAACAAGTACTATCATTCAATCCAAGCCCGAATACATTTTCTATTTCAATTCAGAAAACACTGCTTTTCGTCCAGTTCACACATCAATATTTACTGATCTAAAAGTTGTGTCTTGGTCTATTAACCAGCTAAGACCCAAAAATCAACTGGTTCTGACGGGATTTCGAATTATGTATTCAAAAACATTTCTGTCTCGGCACTAAGTTTCCTGACAGTTTTATTTAACAACTGTATAAATAACGAATACTGACAGAATAATTCCAATCATTAAAAAAGCTAATAAATACGACATCAATAACTTTAGACCGATCTCTTTACCTTCTAACGTGGGCAAGTAACTTGAGAGGATCGTTCTTGACAAAATGAACTTACCTGAAGAATATCCCATGGATCCGATATCTAACTACACATTTGGCTTCCACAGAAAACACTCTACTGTTCATGCGCTAATAAAGGTTCATAACGACGTCACTCTCAATCTTAGGGAAAAGCAATGTACGGTGGCTTGCTCTCGAGGTATTGAAATGGCACTTGCCAGCGTATGGAGGGTTGGTCTGATTTCGAAACTTGAGTCTACAAACATGTCTCCATATATCCTAAGCATTCTGAACAGTTTCTTAAAAAAAAACAGACACTTCTTCGTTCAAATTCAAGGTAAAAAATCTGAAGTTCGGGCCGGTGATAGTGGGGTGCCGCAGGCTACATTTTAATCCATATGAGGAAAACTATCTCTTACTTAAAATTTCCGAAAATAACCTGGTTAGAGAAATTATCGATCAGGCAGGCAGCTTCCTCTTGGGACAATGAGGTTCATGCCTCTCCAGTTGGAGTTTCACTGATGGATTTCGATCCAGCTGCCGCTGTTACCCCACCATCATTCTACCATAAGGCCACTCCTGGTACATATCTTAATACTTAACTGACAGCCATGTGACTCACTATATCTCTTTATTGAAAATAGCAGGTAACACTTGACAGCCGCATATATATTTACTTATATATTTATATAATAGACATGTAACACACGTTGTAAAACTTACTGAAGTGTCAATAAATTTCAATTCAAATATAGTTGGTTTATAGCGACGCAAAATATGTGTTGCCATAAGAAAACATGGCATTGCTAATATTTTTTGCATGCTGCTGTAAAGGACTATTCACGTGAGAGCGAATTGCGTATAGGCGAATCGCGAACAAATCAATTTAAAAGTATTTATGAATAGAAAATTTCAATTGCATCTACCACAAAAGCATTATATTTAATTGATCTAACCACCCATCTGAGTCTAAATTGATATAAATAACAATATTTACAATATACAATTATATTTACAATTTTTCCGCGAATTGAAAAATTCTTGCAGCGAACTGCCACTTTTTAATGCAAAATTCATTCGAACATAACCTTAAAATTGACACATCTTGCTGCTTACATTTACAAATCAGATTCGCGGTAACCTGCGACCAAACAAACTTGTAATGTTAATGAAATGTCAGAATTTACGAATATTCCCTTTTTCGCAGTTCACAATCCGCTCTTACCACGTTTCATTAAGAATTGTATTTAAACAATTCTACAATTTTTACTACCGATTATTTGTTTTCATATAACATAAAATACATTGGGCCGACCAGCTGTCAAAAGCATGTTGACACATTCGCCCCTATCTTGATATCCTTTCCGAAAGGAAAACTCTCCGATTTTATACGAATCGGACAATTTTCCTTCATGGTAATTGTTCCGATCACCTGTTCGGAACATTTCTCCGACAAAACGTAACGCATACCGGCAGTATACATTTCAACACGATGAGCTGCGTTTTTTACATCAGTTTTTGACAGCCATCTGTCAATTTCTCCCCGATTGTCTCCGACATATATTCATCGCGGAAGTAATAAATTTATAAAAAAAATGTAAGCAATAAAATAATTTATTTTCATTGCGTTTAGGTGTGTTCGGAAAACGAATACGGTGAATGTAAATGAAGTCTCCGATTATATTTGCGTTGCGGAGAAAATTCCTCTCCGAACGGATAGCATGATAGGTGGGATTATTGTTTCAAAAAATGACCAGCAGATGTAATGCAAAGCAGTTTGTCCTAATAGTTGAAAGAAGTGTCGTGGTCCGTTTAGATTTAGAATCGAAAGGCCACAAAGAAAACGTGAAGAATCATTGAAAAGTCCTATTACAGGTAGTAATTTTTTTTTGTTGATTTAATACCTTGAATATAAAAGGGTGTTTTTAATTGTTTTTTTTATATGTGGTTAATTGAAATAACTTTATAAGGTTCTGCAAATAACCATAAAGTATATTGGCGGCCATCGACAAAAAAAGATAGTCTTGTTAGCCGAATTTTTTTAAATCCATCTGGAAAATTTCACCAGTAGGGGATATAAAGGAACATTTATAAATACTTTAAAACCTAGTGCCAGGACTTAAAAAAAATGGAAAATTTCTTCGCTTGACTCAAAGTTCTAGATCCAATATGTATATATATACAGTCGCCTCTCGTTTATTCAAATCTGCGTTAATGCGAACCTCTCCATAATTCGAAGTTATTACGAGTTCCCTAGAAAATCTCTTTATATTTCGAACAAAATGTATACATTTTTGACACATCTTGCTGCTTACATTTACAAATCAGATTCGCGGTAACCTGCGACCAAACAAACTTGTAATGTTAATGAAATGTCAGAATTAACGAATATTCCCTTTTTCGCAGTTCGCAATCCGCTCTCATGTGAATGATCCTTAAGTGCCGGGCTACACGTTCATGGGAATGATCGTCAGTCGCACGAGAAAGGTAGATTTTATGTGAGTCAGAAAGAAAAGGGTAGATTGCACCAAGAATCCACCGAAAATCCTCTTTCGATTTGAATTCTCTGTTTGGGCATGAACGTTTCGGTTCCAGGTACTAGAGAGCGCAAAAATATTTGAGTTCCCAAGAGAAATTTTGTTTTGTTTCAGATTTCAGCGTTCATTCCCCTGAACGTGTAGCCAGGCTCTAAGGAATTCTGTAATCAAAAAACTCCGAGCGAAATGAAACGCGTGTTCGTTTCTTAATTATAAAAACCAACTTCATTTATTGAAAAAGAAAATCGCAAGAGATGAGTAGAAAGGGACAATTATATTACAACCATTTTACAGACATTGGTTCAGCGTACAATTGAACACTCAAGGTGGACACACAAGGTTTATAGGGCCAACCGCAATGGGCATAAGTTTGCATATGCAAACGCTCTGCACAGTACGATTGTACTAGATTCCCTTAAACAAATCGCAATGTAAATATTCGTGCATTCGTTAAATGTTTTCCGTTTCGTTAAGCCTATGCAAAGTACGCCAGCAACCGTACTTTGCATAGGGGAATACGAAATTTTGACATTTCAAAAGAATTGACCAATGGGAAGTAGGAGATAAGCTTTCTGACAAATTTGTCTGAGGTTTCTTTAAGTTATTTTTTCTTACCTAGCTATTTAAGGAACAAATAGGAATTTGAATTGATATTGTGAATATAAGTTTATTGTGGTTTGACTATGCATTGACAGTGCATAACCGTATATGAACATGCATTTGTTGATTTTTGGCATTTATGCATATGCAAACGATCTGCAAAGTACGAGTATACTAGACTCCTTTAAGCAAACCGCAATGTGAATATTCGTGCATTCGTTAAACGTTTTCAGTTTCGTTAAGGAATACAAAATTTGGCATTTCAAAAGAATTGACCAATGAGAAATTTCTTAATGAAGTAGGAGATATGCTTTCTGACAAATTTGTCTAAGGTTTCTTTAAGTTCTTTTTTCTTACCTATTTAAGGAACAAATACGAATTTGAATTGACATTGTGAAAATTTGTTTATTGTGGTTTGACTATGCATTCACAGTGCATAACCATACATGAACATGCATTTGTTGATTTTTGGCATTTATGCTGGTGGCTGGTTCAAATCCCGACCTGTTCCACCTTAAAGTTTTTATTCGCTGCCCCACCACTTGCGAACGTCTGACAAACAACCAAGAGTAAGAAATGTCATGAGAAGCTTCTCAAAAATAATTGCGGTTCGGAATCGGCATTAAACTGTAGGTCCCTCCATTCGTGTCAAAAATATAACTTCGCACAGACAAAAGTTGGAGAAGCTAGGCTTTAGGTCCTGTATGGGCCATTTACGCCTAATATTTATTTATGTTTTTATTTGTTTATTGACATATCTGTAAGACTGTAAGAGTGTTATTCCCATGTTTCTGTTTTTTGTAAAACAAACGATTCGGATACAGAAACCTTTTCGAAATCCAATTGCAAACTAACCATTTCACACATCTAGCGGCAACCAATTTTTTATAAAATCCCCACACAATGACAGCTTAAAATGAGGGATTATTTAGATGAGGTATTTACTAAGTGCAAAAGTGGAATAGGTCTGGTGGATTCCCTATTGTACTGGGACCAGGTAACCTGCCATCTAGCTCACATAGTTTGAAACAGTAATGTGTCTACAGTCACAGTGTCAGTTGCTGTTGTATTAAATTTTGTAAATTTTCAAAACATTCCGAAATAAAATTCCAATATTTCCAAACTACTGTGTATATTCATAAAATTATCAAGTGGACAACAACTAGCAAATACGTAAGTGCTTTTGACGAAAAGAAATTTATAATAAATCAACCAGTACCGACTATAATGTGTTCAATTTGTAATATGTAAATAAATTATAGTCTAACATTTATTCGTTTGTGTAAATAATTGCACGTCTTTATACATTTATATGTTTTTATAGTTGAATTGTTAAAAGTAAAGATGTTATATGGATGGATTAAAGCAACATTTAAAGGAAAAAAGCAAGCATTACTGCGGCGTTCCTCAGTGCAGTAACTAGAGACATGGAAAGATCTCGATACATACTATTCCAAGTCATGTTTTTTCGATCCATAGGGAACATTTAAAGTGGAAGGTAATTTAAAAAATAGGAAATGTGCTAACATTCTCACCAACGCCAGCGTTACATGAGCACACACATATCTATTCGCTCGGATCTAATGCCAGATGCTTTAGTTCCGCTTCATGTAGCCTCTCATTCATTTTTGTCGTTTGGACAACGTAGCCAATAATTTTGTCTTTGTGGGACAAAGCAGTGCCAACGCAATGTACCCAAACAGCATCCACAAATTTTTGCCTTCTCGCAATTTTTGAACAGTGTCCTTAAAGTATGTTACAATTTTGTCCATATAAATTTTTAAAAATGTTCCTCCATCGTCTTCAATATTGCTATTGTTATTGTTGTTTGATGTTCGTGTTGTACGTGTTGTGCTTATGTTTCTATTAAAATATTGTATTATCATGCAGAATTCAATCGTAAAAAATCTAAATATACAAAAATTATGCTAGACAAACCCGGTTTTTTTACATATATTCAAATTTCAAATTTAGTTTAAGCCGAAGCCAGATTGAAATTTTCAGTTCTTTTACTATTTTATATACTTACACATTCTCCGAAGACATTCCGCAAAAAAAATTACCACGTTTCATTAAGAATTGTATTTAAACAATTCTACAATTTTTACTACCGATTATTTGTTTTCATATAATATAAAATACATTGGGCCGACCAGCTGTCAAAAGCATGTAGACACATTCCCCCCTATCTTGGTATCCGTTCCGAAAGGAAAACTCTCCGATTTTATACGAATTTTTTTTACTTCATGGTAATAGTTCCGATCACCTGTTCGGAACATTTATCCGACAAAACGTAACGCATACCGGCAGTATACATTTCAACGCGATGAGCTGCGTTTTTTACATCAGTTTTTGACAGCCACCTGTCAATTTCTCTCCGATTGTCTCCGACATATATTCATCGCGGAAATAATAATTTATAAAAAAAATGTAAGCAATAAAATAATTTATTTTCATTGCGTTTAGGTGCGTTCGGAAAACGGATACGGTGAAAATGAAGTCTCCGATTATATTTGCGTTGCGGAGAAAATTCCTCTCCGAACGGATAGCATGATAGGGGGGATTATTGTTTCAAAAAATGACCAGCAGATGTAACGCAAAGCAGTTTGTCCCAATAGTTGAAAAAAGTGTCGTGGTCCGTTTAGATTTAGAAACGAAAGGCCACAAAGAAAACGTGAAGAATCATTGAAATGTCCTATTACAGGTAGTAATTTTTTTTTGATTTAATACCTTGAATATAAAAGGGTGTTTTTATTTGTTTTTTTTATATGTGGTTAATTGAAATAACTTTATAAGGTTCTGCAAATAACCATAAAGTAAATTGGCGGCCATCGACATAAAAAGATAGTCTTGTTAGCCGAATTTTTTTAAATCCATCTGGAAAATTTCACCAGTAGGGGATATAAAGGAACATTTATAAATACTTTAAAACCTAGTGCCAGGACTTACAAAAAATGGAAAATTTCTTCGATTGACTCAAAGTTCTAGATCCAATATGTATATATATACAGTCGCCTCTCTTTTATTCAAATCTGTGTTAATGCGAACCTCTCCATAATTTGAAGTTATTACGAGTTCCCTAGAAAATCTCTTTATATTTCGAACAAAATGTATACATTTTTAAGCACTTGGTAATTCTAGCAAAAAAATCACCACTAGGTAACAAAACGACGTGTAAATTCAAAGGCATAGGCGTCAAACACTCGACAATTTAAAATTATCAGATATACTAAGTTCTAAGAAAAAAGTCAATTAATGTTCACGCATTCGTCCAGAGATCATAGAAGCAAAGAGATACCAAAATTTCCAGTGGAAAACACTCTGCCTACAAGCTAAATTCCAGAAAAATTCCAGAAAATTGACGAATTTACCCATACTATAATATTTTTATACAAGTATTGGTAAATTGGTTAATTCACCACGATTTCTTCGTCAATCCACCGCTTTTTCCCCCGCCGCCTCCCGGACCATTCCAACATACAAAAATGAAGATTCCGAATTAAAATAGTACGAATTATTTCAAAGAGTTTCTGAACGGCTGGGTAAAGTGAAAGCATTAGTTTATGAGCTCTAATTAAATAAAACAACAACTATAATTTTTCCAAAATGTTTTTTGTTTAATTTTGTTTTTGTGCACAATTTTGATATTAGATATTTATTTATTTATGTTAAAACAATTACAAAGATTACGATGAAGTATCTGTAATGACGTAAATGTTATCATGAATGATTTAGTTATATATTACAATTTAATATTAAATTTTAAAATTTGATTTAGGTTAGCATGAGCGTTAAATAGAAATTGAAATTGGATACAAATGCTTACATTAAAATGATAAAAGAGAAATAGAAAAGTTAACAATATACGCAACAACGTTTACAGAACTATAATATTAATATTATTTATAAAACAAATATATAAAATATTGAATATTATATTATTTTAACAATTCTGAGGTGAAAGCGAAGCAAACAGTATTTTTGTACAGATGTGCTGTGTATTTTCGAAGATTAAGTGCATTAAAAATCAATAGAGCTTTCACTATTTTCAAAGATGAAAAATCATTAAAAGAAAATATGGTCTGGATGTCATATTACTAATTTATCTGCATATGCATTTTCGGAACGATTTTTTTGTTTTAGTAAATTGTCATCTGTATAGTTACCATAATGAATGATTTATATATCTGTATTTGCGTAACAAATTCAAGCCTATGCGAAAAGGCAATCAGATATGGTTAATTGTTTTATATTGTTTTTTTAACCGAATAATAATTTTAAGCAAAGCATGAATAGTGAAAATTGCGTATTAATTTACTGCAATCTCTTATAGACTGTAATTTCAATTTCTATTATATTTTAATAAGTAAATATTACATGTGTTTTCATGGGGAACTTTAATTACTATAAAGCTGGATATTTTTACCTTTTTACTGAGCTTTACTGAAAACATCCATTGTCATATATGGGGTGAATATTTAAACATATGTTTTTAAATTTTTTTAAAGAGATCTGTTTTTAATTAAAAAAATTCTTAATGTGTACGGGGCACAGATCTGGAATTAATCAGATAGTCAACTCTGCAATCCCCAATCACTTTCAACCCGCAAAAAATATTTAATAACGGCCGCAAAATCCTCTCTCAAATTTCCCATCTGTGAATACGTGTGAGCCAGAGACATGAAGTTAGAGCTAATTTACTAGATTACCCGCCAAAAATAAGTGTGGGGAGTTTTGCTACATATCCGAATTGCAACAACAAAGCAGCTGGTCGCGCCGAATGTGTTGGGAAATAGTAGGTGTTGAGTTTATGTGATTCAACTTTTATAACTATTTTAATGTAAATGTTTATGAAGAAACAAAAAATTGGTTATACAAAATATAAGAAGTAGTTACAATTTAATTGAAATATTTTTTGCGGTTTTAAGAAATAGTTCCATATGATTTATCTGCCTTGAAATAAACATTCTTGGGTTGTTATACTTTTCCCACTTTGGTTAATAAAATGAGATAAAATGTATATTTTTTTTACCAAATTAGTAATGTTTGGTTGTAAAATATTTGTAGTAAATAGTTTGCAATGGTTTTTTTGTATATATATTAAATTCCTTAATTGTTTTATTATTTGATTGTTTTTATTCAACATATGAAATATTAATGCATATACATATTCGGGTTCCGTGCATCGATAAAAAGATGGAAAAGAGGTATTTTTAATCCTTTTTAAATTATTTTGTGTTACAAATATTTTACCTTTAGTCTATCAATTTTCTTAGATGTTTCTTTTCTAAGACGACTTTGGAAATTTGTTATATAAGTTAATATGCCTTATTTTAAAATTTATAGTAAGTGATAGACAGAAGAAGGGGAACAGAAGGTAGCTGGAATGTATTGCATAAATATATTATGGGTGCATATTTCTACCGAAAATGCCTGGCACAATCACCAAATAAGCATTATGATACATATATATTGAAATGATTAGCCACTCTTTTAAACAGACGACGTTATTTGTCAAGTTATAATGTTTTGTAATTTTTTAAAAAAATTTTTTTTATGAAAATAAACAAAACAATTTACTACTACTACTAGTAAGTGATTGCAAATGTTGTTAAAAAAGTGTTTTCACATACCAAAATTAATATTTAAACAGTGCCCATTTATGTGAAAGTACTTAACTGATTCAATATAACAATCCATATGAAATCCTAGTTTATATAAATAGTTACACTTTAAGTTATTGTCAACCGAAAATGTATGCTCAACTTATTTTAAAATTACAATAAATTGGTTAAAACATAGCTATGTGCTCAATATTATATATTTTATTATATTGTTAGTTGGTGGTAAGTATGTTTTTATAAATCCTTATTTACCGCATATTTTGCACGTTTATTTTACACACCCAAATTGTGATTTGTAAACTGCTCAAATTCATCAACTGTTCCCAACTTCTTGCTATAAAAAATGACATTTCATATCAATGGCTGCCCCCATGAAAACCAATTAGCCCCATATTATTCGATTCATGTGTGCGTGATTCCCATTTGTTTGCCCGTAAAAGCCCATATCACAGATGAGGAATTAACCAGATAGTCAACTCTGCAATCCCCTATCACTTTCAACCCGCAAAAAATATTTAATGACAGCCGCAAAATCCTCTCTCAATTTTCCCATCTGTGAATACGTGTGAGCCAGACACATGAAGTTAGATCTAATTTACTAGATTACCCGCCAAAAATAATTGTGGGGAGTTTTACAATATATCCAAATCGCAACAACAAAACAGCTGGTCACGGCGGATGTGTTGGGAAATAGGAAATTCTGCGAAGTGTTGAGTTTATGTGATTCAACTTTTTATTTTATTTTAATATAAATGTTTATAGAGAAGCAAAAAATTAGTTACCCAATAAAGTTGTTACAATTTAGTTGGAATATTTTTTGCGGTTATAAGAAATAGTTCTCTATTTTTTATCTGCCTAAAAATAAACATTCTTGGGTTTTTGTACTTTTCCTTTTTGGTTAATAAAATGAGATAAAATGCATATTTTATTGTATTATTGCATAAATATTACTAAATTGGTAATGTTTGGGTGTATAATAATTGTAGTAAATAGTTTGCAATGGTTTTTGATATATATATTAAATTATTTGATTGTTTTATTCAACAATGAAAGTTTAATGAATATATGTACATATTCGGGTTCCGTGTATGGATAAAGTGAAAAGGAAGTATTTTTAATCCTCTTTAAATTATGTTGTGTTACAAGATTTGTACGTTTAGTCAATCAATTTTCTTAGCTGTTTCTTTTCTAAGGCGGTTTTGAAATTTTTTATATAAGTTAATATGCTTTATTTTAAAATTTAAAGTAAGCGATAGACGGAAGAACGAGAAAAAAAGGTAGCTGGAATGCACTGCATAAATATATTGGGGGTGCAATTTTTTATCGAAAATGCTTGGTATTTGAGTACATATCATAAATAAGCATGCACATTATGTTAGATATATATTGAATTAATTAGCCACTTTTTTTAACAGCCGACATTATTTTTCAAGTTATAATGTTTTGAAATTTTATTTTGTATGAAGTAATTGCAAATTTTGGTAAAAAAGTGTTTTGATGTACCAAAAATAATATTTGTAAGAATTTGGATTACGTTTTATTAAAAAGGGTTTTAAACCTGTGTTCAATTGTGTAGAGTTACTGAACTGCTTCAATATAACCATCCATAATCTACGAAATCCTTGCTAGTATAGTTATACTTATTTTATTGTCAACTGAAAATGTATGATGAACTTACTTATAATATATTAGTCACGTTAATAAATATTATTTTGATTATTTTTCATTAAAAATTAGAATAAATTAGTTAAAACACAGCTTTATTCTTAATATTATAATATTTTATTATGTTATTAGTTGTGTGGTAAGTATGTTTTTATCAATCGATATTCACCGCATATTGACCATGTTTATTTTACACACCCAAATTGTGAGTTGTAATCTGCTGAAATTCATCAACTGTTCCCAACTTCTTGCTATAAAAAATGACATTTCATGGGCGCGGCCATTAGCCCCATATAATTCGATTTATGTGTGCGTGATTCCCATTTGATTTGCACGTAAAAGTCCATATAAGTGCAAATTATGTGGGGCTTATCAGTTCGACTTAGCTTGTAGGCAACGTGAGAGATTCGCTCTTGAGTTGACTATCTGGTTAATTCCTCATCTGTGGCCCATATAAGTGCAAATTATGTGGGGCTCATCAGTTCGACTTAGCTTGTAGGCAAGGTGAGAGATTCGCTCACGAGATGACTATCTGGTTAATTCCTCATCTGTGGTCTGGATAATTCTTTTTCGGGATAAAGAAAAATAGTTAAAATCTGTTGGCATTTTATTTTATTTTGACTCCTAATACCTAAGCACTGAAATCTAAATATCGTTGACATTAATGCGTTAAATTTTTTGGCCATAGATTATTTTAAAAAATAGCACTTATCCGCCTCGCCAACAACAACGTGCTATACCACAGCACAACAGAAAAAAATATGTCACATAGATATAAAAAATGCAATTAATAGGGATTTCCAGTTTTCAATTCCAATTTTATTTTCGGTATACTTATTTTTTAAGTAAATGTTTTCATGAAGAGTTAAATTAGTTAATTCAATAAAAAAAGCTAAATCCATAGAGTTTTCGTCCGTATTTGACAACTATTTTTAAAAGGAGTCCAATTTCGTTGTTTTTCAGAAAGATGAGTCCCGGAGTCCAGGCGTTAAAAAAAATCAAAATGACTCTAAAAGTCCACGAAGGTAGCACTGACTGTGCCTCCTAATAGAGCCTATTGTGCATTCCCTGGAGGGATACTAGAGCAATGGTTTAACTCCAAAGGAAGTCAGGAAGACAAGCAACTTTTCGGCGTACAAGGTAGCGAAATTTATAGGTGGGATGATTTTCTCACCGAGGATGTTCTTCCTGAGACGAAAGAGAGCCGGTTAGGTTAGGTTAGGTTAGGTTGAAGTGGCAGTCAGATAGAAGTCTGACTCACTTAGACCAATATAGGTCCATTGTGATACCACGTGGATCTGAAGTTTCTGCCTACACGTTGAACCATTTTGAGGAGCTAATAAAGCGTGAGAGACATTTTGGGTCGGTTGAGTTTAGATCATTAAGATCATTATAGAAGAAGGCCCCCAAATGGAGGTTTCGCTTTCGAGAGAGAGCAGGGCATGCGCAGAGAAGGTGTAGAGTAGTCTCCTCCTCTTCCTCGTCTAAACAGCTCCTACAGAAGTCGTTGTAATAGGCACCAAGCCTTGCTGCATGCCTGCCTAACAAACAGTGTCCAGTTATGACACCAATTGTAGCACCAATGTGCGATCGATTAAGGGTAATCAAGCTCTTTGAGCGTCTTGGATCCAGCCTAGGCCAAATCTGCTTCGTTGTCAGACAAGTAGTACCATTTGTCCATCTGTGATTAGTTTTTTCTAATGCATCCAGTTTAAACCAGAGCTTGCACGTGGAAACTGGTGTGCCTAAGGAGCCCTTTTCAGGCAAGATTGAGAGGGTAGTTCCAAGTTTGGCGAGTTCGTCGGCCTTGCAGTTACCCGGAATGTCCCTATGCCCCGGCACCCAACAAAGGTGAATGTTGAACTGCTCAGCCATCTCCTTTAGAGATGAACGGCAATCTAGGGCTACTAAAGAGTTAATAGAGACAGAGTCCAGACACTTGATGGCGGCCTGACTGTCCGAAAAGATTCGAATATCCTTTACGGATACCACATTCTTTCTTAGCCAGGACAAGACTTCCTTTATCGCCATAACTTCCGCCTGGAAAACACTACAATGATTAGGAAGACGGAAGGAGAGACTGAGATTGAGCCTGTCTGAAAAGACACCTCCACCCACTCCATCATTTGTTTTTGAACCGTCCGTGTAAAAATGGATTGATTCTTCTTCCGGCAAGGCATCCTCCCAAAAGGATCTAGGGGGGATGGTTATCTGGAAGTTTTTGTCGAACAGCAGTTGGGGTGTGGTGTAGTCTATATTCCTAGAAGGGATTCTGAGTATGTTCAGAATTGCAGAGTGGCCGATTTCACTATCGGCCCATTGAGAAGTTGCTTTGAGGAGAGTGGCCGTGGTAGCAGCCGTCTGTCTGCTAAAGATGTCAAGGGGTATCAAATGGAACAGAATGTCGAGTGCAGCTGAGGGAGTGGTGCGAAGCGCTCCGCCTATGCATAAACATGCTGATCTCTGGACTTTGCCCAGTTTATCACGATTTATCGCTTTCTCTAAGGCAGTCCACCAGACAATTGTTCCATACGTTAGTATCGGTCTTACAACCGAGATATATAGCCAGTGAGTAATTCGGGGTTGTAGTCCCCACTTGTTTCCAATAGCTTTTTTGCAAGAAAAGAGTGCCACCGTAGCTTTCCGGACTCTTTCTTGTATATTAGATTTCCAGTTGAGCTTCCTATCCAGGATGAGACCTAAGTATTTGGCCTCGTCAGAGAAGACTAAGCTGGTACCCCTGATTGAAGGGGGGTCAACTCGTGGGATTTTGTATTTCCTAGTAAAGAGGACAAGTTCGGTTTTGTGGGGATTGACGCCCAGACCACAACCGTCAGCCCATCTTATTAGCTTGTTAAGAGCATTTTGTAGGAGTTCTTTTAAGGTGTTAAGGTGCTTCCCCGATACGGCAATAGCAACGTCATCTGCATAGGCAATCACTTTGCAGCCCTCTCCTTCCAGGATAACAAGCAGTTTGTTCACCACAAGATTCCAAAGAAGTGGGGATAGGACTCCTCCTTGCGGGGTTCCCCTGCTGACAGATCTTCTGGCGGAGGTCATACCCAGCTTTGAGTTAATAATCCTACTGGTTAGTAGTTGATTAATGAACTCGCTAAGTGTGTTATCCACTTTTAGATCCGACAGTGCAGTTGAGATCGCGGATGTATTGACGTTGTTAAAGGCGCCTTCTATATCGAGGAAGGTTACCATTGTATACTCCTTATGGTGAAGGGAATATTCAATTGAACGTACTAACGAGTGTAGGGCTGTTTCTACAGATCTGCCTTTGCAATAGGCATGTTGGGAGGTAGACAGCAGCCTTTTGTCAATGTTGGTACGAATATGGATATCTATCAATCTTTCTAGAGTTTTTAGGAGAAATGATGATAGACTGATGGGTCTGAGATCTTTCGGAGTGACATGGGAATATTTGCCAGCTTTGGGTATGAAAACCACTTTCACTTCTCTCCATAACAGCGGAATGTGGACCAGTTCAATACAACTTTTCAGAATTAACTCCAACACCGGAAGAATAATATCTGATGTTTTTTGTAATTCGGCTGGTATAATGCCGTCTGGTCCCGCCGATTTATATGGTTTGAAGCTGTGTAGCGCCCAAAGTAGCCTATCCCTGGTGATTAGATCATTAATGTTGGTTATGTGAGTCCTTGCCCTGTTTGGGTTCGTACTACTTATAACATGGGAGCTGCCTGGGAAGTGGGTATCTAATAGCAGATTAAGCGATTCCTCGCTAGACGTAGTCCAAGAGCCATCCGATTTTTTGAGACAGCTGGGCATCGTTGGATTTGTAGAGAGGATTTTCCTTAGCCTAGAACCTTCGGAGGTATCCTCTATTTTGCTACAGAAGAGTCGCCACGATATTCTTTTGGCTTTCCTCAATACTTTTTTATAGGAATTGAGGGATACTTTGTAGGCATCCCAGTCAGAATCTGTTCGTGTGGCCTTGGCTTTATTGAACAGTTTCCTGCAGACATTCTTAAGTGGGCTCAATTCCGATGTCCACCAATGCGGCTTACGCTTGCCTCTCGGTCTAGTGAGAGGACATGAGGAGGACAATGCTTTATTTAGAGCCATAGTGAGTTCCCTGACTTTATTATCAAGCTCGTTGGTGTCATGAGGGGGACATAATAGCATAGAGCTCACTGAATGCCAAAGTGAATCTCTGTACAGGAGCCAATTTGTCTTGCGGTAGTTCCGGAAGGTTGATTGGCGGGGAGGGTCATCATTTAGACTGAATTGAATGTACCTGTGGTCCGAAAACGAGTGATCAGACGAGACTTTCCAATTACCAATCAATTCAATGATGAAATCAGAGACGAGAGTTATGTCTAAGACCTCTTGTCGACTTCTGGTTATAAAAGTAGGTTCACTACCTCTGTTGCAAACAATGAGATTTGTGTGTAAAATATAATCAAAAAGTGACTCACCTCTGTAGTTTGTATCGGAACTGCCCCATACTGAATGATGAGCGTTGGCATCACATCCAATTATGAGTCCAGTGTTGTGTTTTTCAGCTTCTTTTACAAGATCCTCCAGGGTCTTACCTGGGAGATCTCCCACGATATCATGGGCGAGATAGGCCGAAGTCAGCCAGTACGTGCCTTTGGCCGTCTCTAGCCTCGCTGTGGTTATGTCTCGTCCGCTGAAATTAGGTAGTAAAAATACATTAAGACTACTTTTCACTAATATGCAGGATCTAGGGTTACCTTTGTCTGATACATAAAGTGCGTAGTATCCCGGAGTCCTGAGTCCGCAAACCAGGTTGTTGACAATCCATGGTTCTTGGATCAGGACGATATCTTCTCTATCTTGAGAAAGACGGAGAAGCAAGGAGGCCGAAGCCTTTTTGGAGTGTTGGAGGTTTATCTGTACTAACTGCAGCATCAATTGCTACAATTAGGCAGAACCACTTCCACCACGGTCTTATCTAGGCCCTCTGATTCCGAAGATGAACCAAGAAGTTCATCCTCACTAAGAAGAAGAACCTTGTTTAGGCAGTCCTCCGTCTCCATGTCCGACAACGTGTCAGTAATAGAGGCAGTGGGCCTGGTTGGGGTAGCCTGGTCTGCGGAGACATCGTCTTCCATGTGAGGAAAGGATACGGATGTACCCGGGTCAGGGGCTGCGGAATCGGAGTCTAAGGGGTGAGGAGGCAGTTTGCCAGTCTCTAACTCATCCTTTTTGTAGACGCGCAGAGTGATTTTCTCCCAACCAAAACTTATCATGCCGTTGGTCTGCGCCAAAGGAGCAAGGGATTCCTGGTTGATTACTATAATAGCAGATCTATAGGCACCCCTTTGCTCTTCCAGCTTAGCGACCTTCCAGTCATGGGTGGGTAATGAGGGATTGCAGCGCTGGATGACTTCCAGGACTTCATCCGCGGATGGTGGTTCGATGGGGATCCAGGTGCGAGTCCTAGGTCTGCTAGGGATATTCTCCTTTGCTACGACTTCGAGCTTAGCACCCGGCCAAACCTCTCCTAGACTGCTTACAGCCGACTTGTAGAGATCGACAGATCTTATGTCCGCGCAAGCGATTAGCTTGACGTGTCCTTGATGCCAACCAGCATCTTGAGTATTCGGTGGCGGTCCAGGGGTTGCCCTGATGAAGGGTAGAAAGCTACTTAAGAGCTTCAGCTTGACCGTTTGCCATCGTTCGGGAGATATCGTGCCGTCTATGTCGCTACGATCAATGACAGCAACCACGATTTTGTCTTTGAGGACATCGCTGAAGGACCTGAGAGGTTTAACGGCGGAGGTGCTGGTGTTATGCACCTTGGGGCGTTTTGAAACCGGAGCGGTTTCTTCCACCGACCTCTGGCGCTTAGACGTAAAGTCACCGCTGGTCTCCTTGTCCTTGGTCATAAAATTTTCGGCCCATTTCAGCTTGGCAACCTGTTTAGGAGTTCTGTTGGTCTCCAGAATAGCTCCAAAGACCTTCAGAGTCCGTATTGCCTCGCGTCGTTGTTTATAGTACGACCTCGAGGGAGTGCGTTGTCGCGAACTTCCACTACGAGACGTACTAGGGGTGTTAGTACCAGCAGTGGAAGGGCCATGAAGTGCCACAATCCTACCACTGCTAGGGAGGATACCTTCCTTTTGCTCATGAGGATAGCTGCTGTTGCCAATACGGGGTGGACCACGAGTAGCCACAGTCGTACCACCGCTCGGCGTAGCAGGAGCTGTACCGGTAGACAGTTTAATCACCGTACTACCGCCCGGTTTGGAAGGGATACCGGTCTTAAAAATTGGATTAGGTTTTTTTATTTGATTTTTGTTATTGTTGTTCATGTTAGGACCCACGAGTGGCGGAGAAAGGAGGTCGATCTGTACAGAGATCCGCAATATACAGACAAGGCTAGCAAAATCCGGAGGGCGCCAGGTATCCGGACACTCCGTTAGCGACTGGGCTTTTTGACTGGGCCCCCAGCCAGGTTGACGCTCGGCACGGGTCGTATGACACCATCGTCCGGCCCAGTAAAAAAGAGAGCCGGACAATCCATAAGTATGTGAAGAGAGGATTTGTCACTCTCTAAGCAAAGTCTACATCACTGATGAGGAATTAAGCAGATAGTCAACAAATCATCTGCAATTCCCTATCACTTTCAACCTGTAAAAAATATTTAATAATGGCCGCAAAATCCTCTCTCAATTTTCCTATCTGTGAATATGTAAGAGCCAGACACATGAAGTTACATCTAATTTGCTTAATAAACGTGGGAAGTTTTGCAAAATTTCCAAACGACAAAAAAAAACAGCTGGTCTCGGCGGATGTGTTGGGAAATAGGAAGTGCTGCGAAGTTTTGAGTTAACGTAATTCAACTTTTATAGCTTTTTTAATATAAATGTTTATGATGAAACAAAAAATTAGTTCTACCCCATAAATACGAAGTTGTTTCAATTGTTCTTATTCAACATATGAAAGTTTAATGAATATATTTACATATTCAGGTTATGTGCATGGACAAAAAAAAGTTTTGTAATTATTTTGTCTTACAAACTTTGTACGTTTAGTCATTGAATTTTCATAGCTGTTTGTTTTTGTAGGCGGCTTTGGAGATTTTGAATCTAAGTTAATATGCTTTATTTATGGTAGCTGAAATGCACTGCATAAAAATTTATATATTTTCGTTTCGAAAATGCTTGGTAGTTGAATACAACGGTCAAGTTGTAATAACAGTGTTAAGTTATAATGTTTTGTATTTTTTTTATGAAAATAAACAAAACAATTTACTACTACTACAACTTATTGCAAATATTGTTAAAAAAGTGTTTTCATGTACCAAAAATAATTTTTTTAAGAATTTGGATCACATTATATTAAAAAGCATTTTAAACCAGTGTCCAATTGTGTAAAATAACTTAACTGGTTCAATATAACCATCCATAACGAAATCTGTGTTTGTAAAGTTATACTTAAATTCATTTGCAACCGTAAATGTATGATCAACTTACTTATTATATATTAATCACCTTAATCAATATCATTTTGATTGATTTTCAAAAAAAATTAGTATAAATAGCTTTATTCTCAATATTATAATATGTTATTAGTTGTGTGGTAGGTATGTTTTTATAAATACATACATTTCATTCACTGCATTTTTGGCATGTTTATTTTACACACCCAAATTTTGAGGTATAATCTGCTCAAATTCATCAACTGTTCCCAACTTCTTGCTGTCAAAAATGACATTTCGCATAATTTCAATGGCCGCCCTCATTAAAACAAATATAATTCGATACATGTGTGCACGGTTCCCATTTGATTTGAACGTAAATATGGGTTATTAATGCAAATTATAAGGGTATATTCAGCTCGACTTAGTTTGTAGGCAAGTTTAGAAGTTCTCTCTTTCAGTTGACTATCTGGCTAATTCCTTATCTGTGTTTAAAACGAGCAACAAATGCAAATTATTAAAATTTATTATCAAAATTCGTGCTCTATGAAAAATGTGAAAATCCGCTGTTTTATCGAAAAATTGTGTTCAGCGATGAGGCTCATTTCTGTCTCAACGGATACGTAAATAAGCATAACTGTCGCATTTGGAGTGATGAACACCCTTTATAACCTTGCAATTAGCTAGTAGTCGACATCTGTGTCTAATTATTATGTCGATTTTCATTCGCCCATTCGCCATGTTGGAGCTGTTCCAACCGCTGTCAAGTACTGTTCTAACTGCTGTCAGTGCTGTTGTAGCATTTTTGCGAGTGCTATTCCTGTTCTTATTACTATCAACACGTTTGACATATGTCCACGCCAGTGTTACCTCTGGAAAACTTAAAGAGAAACACCATTATTTATTAACACTACACTTGTATTCAAGGAGCAGCATTTCAAATTCAAGAAGGACAACAAACGTGACGTCTATTTAAGACAAAATAAAAATATAGGTAAGTAATTTATTAATAAATACTTAACAAAATCAGTTAATTTTAGTTAAAAATAAGTAACAAAAATATACCAGTCGAAGATGCTACCGAGACTTTTCAATATCTTTAATTTCAAAATAACTTGTAAAATTGCAACCTACTCCTTGCGTTTCAATTTCTAGTAATTTGTATTGGTCGATAAATTTTTCAGGATAATAGTTAAGATATGTCAGCATTTAAGATGCAATTGGATCTAAATACTTAAGCTTTGGAATTTTACTATCATTGACATTAATGCGAAATGTTATTTGGTCACAGATTCTTTTAAAAAAAAACACAAATCCGTCTCACCGACAACAATTCAGCACAGCCTACTACATTACAGCACAAACACATAAAGGACTGTTCACGTGAGAGCGAACTGCGAATAGGCGAATCGCGAACAAATCAATGTAAATGTATTTATGAATAGAAAATTTCTATTGCTTTTACCACAAAAGCTTCATATTTAATTGATCTAACATCCTATCTAAAAAAACTAAGTCTAAATTGATTTCAATAGCAATATGTACAATTACAAAAATTTCCCCGCGTATTGAAAAATTCTTGCCGCGAACTGTCACTCTTTATTCTTGATCCACATAATACAGACGCGATCCACAAATCCGCGAACGAAAAATTCGTTCGAACATAACCTTAAAATTGACACATCTTGCTGCTAACATTTACAAATAAGATTCGCAGGTACCTGCGACCAAAAAAAGTACAACAAAACACAGGTAGTGTTGGGTGTGAATGCTTTGAAAAGATTTCCAAATCTTTTTGTGGAAACCTCAAATTTAAGTGTGGTGTGAATAGGGTATAACTAAAATGTGAAAAAGAAGCGTGGTAGAGCATTCCACATTCGTATTGTATGTTTAAGAAACGAATCCTTGTATTTCCATGTCCGTCGGAATGCAGGCTATGTGCACTCCGAGCATGGCGAGTATTGCGGTAGAATTGCTGTAAAGATGGAATGCAACTGGCTATTTTGTTCGTTTATTTTGGAAGTACCGATAAAACAACGACTTGCAGGAGACATTGCGACTAAGAGAGTCAAGTGATTTCGCAATATCTCTATCGCCAATTAAATTAATCGCACGTTTTTAAATCCTGGCAAGAAGCTCGAAATAAGTGATTGGAGCAGCGGACCAGATACTCAAGTTTGGGGCGACTTGAGTACATATAAATTCTATCAAAAGGGGTGAAATATTTCTTGCATTGCTTAAGGACATTGCGCAGCGTTCTTGGCGACATCGAATATGTAGTCATCCCTACGATGTTTGTTGTTATGTGCGTACCGAATATGGAAAGCCTTTCGGTTTCGGCGATGCAGTTGCCATATATGGATTATGGCAGAGTATTGGGGTTTCGCTTAAATGATAGAAGAAAGCGTTGTGTTTTGTAAGCATTCAATTCTACTCTATTCGTTTTACTCCATTTAAGTATGCTGTCAAGATCGGAATTCAATGAGCTTAACATACGTTAGAAGTGACAAAAATGAGGTCATTGATAAAAATGAGAAAGAGATTCGGAGATAAAACGGAGCCTTGGGGGAGACACCAGCATTTATTTGGTGAGTTGCAGACTTGAAACCGTCCATAACAACTTGTATTTAACGGTCCGAAAGGTAATTTCTGATCCGTTGTATCATTGATTCCAAATGCACGCATTTTCGACAAAATAGCTTCATGCCAAACACTGTCAAATGCCGTTAAAATATCAAGCGCAACGAACTTACTTTCACCCACGGTTAATTTGGGCATTGCAGTCATTTCTGGCTTGATTGTACTTCTTCTCTATCTCGGTTTTCCTCAGTTGAGTTAGCCTTAAATGACCGAAAACTTACCTCTTTAGCCCTGATAGCTTCTTTAAAGCTCAAGTCACACCACGCGTTTTCCTTAGGTTTTATACAATACGGGTGATACAATCGTTGTCGAAGAAGCGCAACGACCAGTTAAAACTCCTAAAGAAACCGTTTAGAGCTTCCAAATTAGCTTTTTCGTATTGTCCTACGGTTCTTTTAGGATCTTGTTCTTTAACTGTGTAGTTGGAGTACGAGAAATTCGCCAATACGATACAATGGTCGGACGAGCCTAGAGAAGATAATACATTTAAAATGTATTTTTCAGGGTGAAAGGTAAGAAACAAGTCCAGTGTTTTGGCGTTTTGACCGCTAATGTCCGGTATCCGTGTCGGCTCATTTGCAAGCTGCGCCAAATTATTAGCCTCAGCAAAGATCTCGACATACCTTTCTTCGGGTGTCTTCTGTCCAGAACGTCGAAACCAAATTGAATTGTGTATATTGAAATCACCCACAATGGCGATTTTAGTACGAGGATAAAGGTTCCTAAAAAATATTTATTTCGTGAAACATTAATTTTTCGAGACTTATGACTCACTTAAGTGAGACATTAGTCTCAAAATAAATTCGGGAGTTATGTCCCACTTAAGTGGTAATCTAATTCGTGACTTATGTCTTCGGGACTTACGTCCCTTCGCCTTCGATGATAAGGTTTCGATCACTTGTTGCTCTTGACTACTTCTCTCTTTTTGAGCAGCATACTCTTAAATCGTAGTTCATTGTCCTTCCGGCTTGGGATCCTTAAAGAAAGGGATCCATATCCGAGGCTGATGCCTCTCTGATAACAGATACCCCGACTGCTCAACCCCAACCTGGACGGTCAGATTCAAAAATAAACTTGGTTGCCAAGAATCCATCTTTGTTTTAAGAACCGGATTAGAACCGAAAATCCTTAGTGGCCTTAGTTCCGCATATGTTGAAGTAGCTCGCTTTAGGTATCTGCCATTTGAAGGAAGCAACGAGATACTAAACTTTCCAGTGGAAAACACTTTGCCAACAAGCTAAATTCCAGAAAGTTCCAACATACTTTTTGAAACCTGTTAAAGGATGGGTAAATTCATCAATTCACCACGATTTCTTCGTCAATCCACCACATTTTTCCCCGCAGCCTCACTGACCTCGCCCATAACCAAAAACGAATAGCCAAATTGAAACATCCACCACAGATAGAATGCATCTAGCAAATGCACTGGAAAGTAGGTACTCGGTTAGCAGATACTAATTATAATAATTTAAATCGCAGGTTGTAGCACAATATTAAATATTATTATTTGCTTTGATTTATTGAATAAGACATATAAATATTAAGACAACGAAAATAAATTGTATTTAAAAAAAACAAAATTATACAATTTTAAATATTGTTTGAGTACCGAGAACAATTAGAAAGAATTTATAATGGTTGTAACCAACAAATAATAAGATATAATAATTGCTGAATTAAAAAAATAATGTATATATTTTTAGGCGATATTTAAACAACTGTACGAGAGAATAAATTTTTTTATTCCAAAAAAGTTCACCTTTTTTCAACAAGAAAGTAGTCAGGCTATATTTTATAAAAATTCACTAATGTGAATTCGATAATTCGTAATTTTTTATGATATTAAATAAAAATTGTATCTAAGAAACTTTTTTATTCTAATAGTCAAAAGGAAATTCGCTGACTTTCCCTGACTAATTTGAAAGTTTTCCCTGACCAAAGAAAAAAACAATAACTCTTTAAGATATACATAGGTATGTATTAGACCTATTCCTTTACTTTTTCAAATAAATTGAAGTAATTTCTTAAATTTATTGGAGTGGGGATATTTTCGTTCGAATTCTCTCAGAAAATGCTACTTACGAAAAAGTAAAGAAAAAGAGTAAGTTGTAGTAACCATACTACTTACTTCACAGAACTAACAAAAATATTATTATAATATTATTATAATTATTAATAAGCGATTAACAGGAGATTTCTTACGGTTTGGAGGGCACAAGGTTTGCATCTTTAGGGACTTATAGGAAGGGCTCTTAACTCGCAACTCAGCTGATATTGGAGACGTGAGCGTCGTCAGAGCTCTGTCCATTGGCGTTGCATCCTGTACACAGATGAGGAATTAACCAGATAGTCAACTCCACATAATTTGCACTTATATGGCCTTTTACGTGCAAATCAAATGGGAATCACGCACACATAAATCGAATTATATGGGGCTAATGGCCGCGCCGATGAAATTTCATTTTTTATAGCAAGAATTTGGGAACAGTTGATGAATTTCAGCAGACTACAACTCACAATTTGGGTGTGTAAAATAAACATGGTCAATATGCGGTGAGTATGGATTGATAAAAACATACTTACCACACAACTAATAACATAATAAAATAATTTAATATTAAGCATAAAGCTGTGTTTTAACTAATTTATTCTAATTTTTAATGAAAAATAATCAAAATAATATTGATTAACGTGACTAATATATAATAAGTAAGTTTATCATACATTTTCGGTTGAAAATAAATTTAAGTATAACTATACTAGCAAGGAGTTCGTAGATAATGGATGATTATATTGAAGCAGTTAAGTAAATCTACACAATTGAACACTGGTTAAAAACGCTTTTTAATAAAACGTAATCCAAATTCTTACAAATATTTTTTTTGGTACATCAAAACACTTTTTTAACAAAATTTGCAATTATTTCCTAGTAGTAAATTGTTGTTTTTATTTCATATAAAATAAAATTACAAAACATTATAACTTGACAAATAAAGTCGGCTGTTAAAAAAAGTAGCTAATTAATTCAATATATATGTAACATAACCGCCTTAGAAAAGAAACAGCTAAGAAAATTGATTGACTAAACGTACAAATCTTGCAACACAACATAATTTAAAAAGGATTACAAATACTTCTTTTTCACTTTTTTTTATCCATGCACGGAACCCGAATATGTACATATATTCATTAAACTTTCATGTGTTGAATAAAAACAATCAAATAATAAATAAGTAATAAAACAATCAAAGACTTTAATATATATAAAAAAAACCATTGCAAACTATTTACTACAAATATTTTACACCCAAACAATACTAATTTAGTAATATTTATGCAATAAAATAATAAAATATGCATTTCATCTCATTTTATTAACCAAAATGGAAAAGTACAAAACCCAAGAATGTTTATTTTTAGGCAGATGAAAAATAGAGAACTATTTCTTATAACCGCAAAAAATATTCCAACTAAATTGTAACAACTTTATTGGGTAACTAATTTTTTGTTTCTTTATAAACATTTATATTAAAATAAAATAAAAATTTGAATCACATAAACTCAACACTTCGCAGAATTTCCTATTTCCCAACACATCCGCCGTGACCAGCTGTTTTGTTGTTGCGATTTGGATGTATTCCAAATCTCCCCACAATTATTTTTGGCGGGTGATCTAGTAAATTAGATCTAACTTCATGTGTCTGGCTCACAATGGGAAAATTGAGAGAGGATTTTGCGGCCGTTATTAAATTTGTTTTGCGGGTTGAAAGTGTTAGGGGATTGCAGAGTTGACTATGTGGTTAATTCCTTATCTGTGATCCTGTAGCAACCTCATGCTCAGTTTGACGAGTTAGTCCGACATAGAGCCACTAGAGTCGCTTTTAGTGTTTGCAGTCAATGCGTTGGGGATAAATATTTTGTGAAGGATTGGGAAGATAGAGTCATAGGAAAAGATAGTATACCTACACGTATTGTACGAATAAAGGCGGAATATCACAGCAGATCTATGATTCGCATACATTACCCTTTCTAGTCTGGCAAAGAGAAATACAAAAAATATAGTTATTTCAAATGTGAAATGTCTTAGGGGAACATTCGATATTTAAATGAGTCCATTCTTTGTATGAATGTTGTTTTAAGAAAGTAAAAAGAGTGAGATATTTACTCACTCTTTGCCTCTCACTTTTACTATATATATATACATATATTCATGAGCTGCTTTTAGTGGTCTTTAATATATAAAAATATTTTCGAATCCAAAAATGCTTCATTTCTTGATTACCAATTATTTTACAATTTAAGTATAGCAACATAAATCGTAAATGAAAATTTTTTACTGTTCAAATTGTGATCCAATAAATAGTTAGATCATGTGTATTTGTTGATGCATATAAATTCAAGATCCAAATAGATTATTTCTGATATTTAAAAACGGTTATTGCTTTTGGGACAATAGTATGGGCAGAGTTCAACGAAATACATATTAAATTTATTTCATTGTAAAAAAAGAAATTCTTCATAATCAAATATCAAAATTTTCCCTGACCGCTTTCGTTCCCTATCTTTCCAGTCCAGTGGCAAATATGAAATAATTTAAAAATGTCCGTGCACAATGAAAGTAATAACAAATGTGCTGTAAAAAAACATACCAATTTTTTGTTTTGTTTTAAATTTTTGCATGAGAATTATCGAAAATTCAATTTATAAAAGCTTAATGCTACGTTCCACCGAGCGCTAAACCAAATTATGGTTAATATGCCCTTAATGTACTTTAAATCTCACTCATATATGCACTCAATTATACAATTTGCATTGTCTCGGGATAATTTGTATGCTAAAGAAGTTAATCAAATCGATATCCTTAACAAAAGCCGCATTTAAAATGACATTATTATATATCTTTATACCTTTCTACAACTTTTTTGTTTTAATGAAAATATAAAAATGACATTTGCAATCAAAAACAAATTTTACACACACCTTGCGCAGCCTCTAAACGCAAATTATTTATAAATAATGTTAGGGCAGTTTCAGTATTTCGTAAAGTTACGCTGGCCTTAAAATATGTTTATAAGGCTGTCAGCTAATAAAATTCGTTTGCATCACAAATTCGGGTTGCGAACACACTCTATACGAATCTATACTACTCTCCAAAGCTCAACATGTCGAACATAAGAAAAACAATGTAATGCGTTTGACATATCAGCATTTTGGTTTTTCCTTCATTGGTTTCAATAATAAAATGGTGTGCATATATATCAACCAATTTTCTTTTTTATTTAATTTTAATTTTATTCTCGCCTTGTTTGACGCCTTTAAACGGAAGGTTTAATAATTATTTGAGCAATGGCTTATTAAATACTATGTTAAATTATTGAAATGGTCAGTTAACTGATGACGCGTCATGCATTAATTTTATTCATTGAACTTTTATTTATTTTACCTACAATTTTAGTAATTTTACGGAATGTTAATGTGTGCTAAAATATTTATCGCACCATCCATTTAAAAATTATTTAACTTTAATTATTTTACTCGACATTCGACAAATCAACCAACAAAATAATTTAATTATTACTTACAATTTAAAACTGCTAAATTAATTTAACTACCGGCAAACAAATGATAAAAATCCTTATTTTATGTTTAGCTTTTGACTTTTAACCACAGATGAGTAATTATACAGATAGTCGACTGAGAGGATTTTTGGCTCTCCCGCCTATCGTTTTTTATTTGCTTCAAAAAGGCACAGTACTGTGTTCGGATATGTTTTTCCATGCAAATCAAATTGAGCCAGCTCACGCACACAATAGCAGTTCCGCGCCTAAGAATCCATTTTGGAAAAGATCTCATGTTGACATATTAAAAGTCAAAACTGGGCTGTGTCCAATAACATCGTAATAACATGCGATGATTTATAATGAATTTGCAACAGAATACAATTTTGGTGAATGTTATTAATTATTATGTAAACTAAAATAACAGTTTTACCACACAAGCATATTTTTTGGGTAAACATTTTTAAGCAGTTGCGCAAGTTAAACATTAAATAAGGGTTATCATAATTTGTTTGCCAGTAGTTAAACTAATTTAGCAGTTTTAAATTGTCAGTAATAATAAAATAATTTTGTTAGTTGACTTATCGAATGTCGAGTAAAATAATTAAAATCAAATAATTTTTAAACGGAAGGATTACTAAAATTGTAGGTAAAATAAATAAAAGCTCAATTAATAAAATTAATGAGCAACGCGTGATTAGTTAACTGACCATTTCAATAATTTAACATAGTATATCATACATTCACTGCTATTTTATTCACCGCTATTCACTATTCCAATTCAAAGATAATAACGTTATTTAATTTGTTAAACATGATGAAATAAATTTAATAACGTTGTTAACTTGGAATTGAAATAGTCAAGTCTACAGTTTGTGTTTAAAAATGCATTTAAAGTTATTTTGACGCAGTTTGTCAATTCGCTCGCTCGCTCTCATATGAACGTTCCAAATATGTATGTAAATATATTATACTTTCATATGTTCAATAAAAACATAATAAACAACCAAAGAATGTAATATACATGAGAAACTAATCCAAAACGATTAACTATAAATATTTTGCACCCAAACATTACTAATTTAGTAATATTCATGCAATTATAAAATAATATATACATTTAATCTCACTCTAATAACCAAAATGAAAAAAATATAACAACCCAAGTAAGTTTATTTTAAGGCAGATAAAAAATTGAGAACTATTTCTTATAAACACAAAAAATATTCGCATTTAATTGCAACAACTTCATTATTTAAACATTTCAATTAAAATATCTATTAAACTTGAACTACGTTAACTCAATACTTCGCAGCACTTCCCCAACACATCCGCTATAATCAGCTGGTTTTTGTTGCCATTTGAAATTCTTGCAATACTGCCCGCGCTAATGATATATTTTTGACACATCAACCCCTCCATACTTTATTTGGCTGGCTCACACGTATTCACAGATAGAACATTTGAGAGAGGATTTTTTCTCCATTTTTAAAAATTTTTTGCGGGTTCAAAGGGACAGAGGTATGCTGAGTCGACTATCTGTATAATTACTCATCTGTGCTTTTAACATGTCAACATGAGATATTTTCCAAAATGGATTCTTAGGCGCAGAACTGCTATTGTGTGCGTGAGCTGGTCAATTTGATTTGCATGTAAAAAAATATACGAACACAGTACTGCGCCTTTTTGAATCAAATAAAAAACGATAGGCGGGAGAGCCAAAAATTCTCTCAGTCGACTATCTGTATTATTACTCATCTGTGCCAGATAGTCAACTCGAGAGCGAATCTCTCACCTTGCCTACAAGCTAAGTCGAACTGATAAGCCCCACATAATTTGCACTTATAGTGCCTGGCTACACGTTCATGGGAATAAAAGTCATTCCCTCATTGACTCACATAAAATCTACCTGTCTCGTGCGATTTGACGATCATTTCCATGTGCCTGGCTACACGTTATGTTTCAGATTTCAGCGTTCCCCGGCATTCAAATTGCTTTCATTCTTATGAGACTTTTTTGTATGTGTAGCCAAGACGTTCATTGGAATGACTTTCATTCCCATGAACGTGTAGTCCACAGATGAGGAATTAACCAGATAGTCAACTCGAGAGCGAATCTCTCACCTTGCCTACAAGCTAAGTCGAACTGATAAGCCCCACATAATTTGCACTTATATGGGCTTTTACGTGCAAATCAAATGGGAATCACGCACACATAAATCGAATTATATGGGGCTAATGGCCGCGCCCATGAAATGCCATTTTTTATAGCAAGAAGTTGGGAACAGCTGATTTCAGCAGATTACAACTCACATTGCAGAGTTGACTATCTGGTTAATTCCTCATCTGTGGTGTAGTCAGCAACATATGGGATTTTACGTGCAAATCAAATGGGAAGCACGCACACATGAATCGAATTATATGGGGCTAATGGCTACCGCCAAGTAATGTCATTTATTATAGAAAGAAGTTGGGAACAGTTGATTTTTTTCAGCAGATTAAACCTCATAATTTGGGTGTGTAAAATAAACATGCACAATATGCGGTAAATATGGATTTATAAAAACATATTTAACACACAACTAATAACATAATAAAATATTATAATATTGAGAATAAAGCTATGTATTAACCAATTTATTCTAATTTTTAATGAAAAATAATCAAAATAATATTGATTAACGTAGTAGTAGTAAATTGTTTTGTTGATTTTCAACACATTTTTTTTTGTAAATTACAAAACATTATAACTTGACAAATAAAGTCGTATGTTAAAAAGAGTGGCTATTTAATTCAATATATATATGTAACATAATCTGCATGCTTATTTATGAGTTGTATTTAACTACCAAGCATTTTCGATAGAAAAATGCACCAACAATATATTAATGCAGTACATTCCAGCTACCTTCTGTCCTCCTTCTTATGGTATCACTTACTATAAATTTTAAAATAAAGCATATTAACTTATATAAAAAATTTCCAAAACCGCATAAGAAAAGAAACAGCTAAGACATTTGTTTGACTAAACATAAAAATTTTGTAACACAAAATAATTTAAGAAGGATTAAAAATACTTCTTATCCACTTTTTTTTTATCGATGCACGGAACCCGAATATGTACATATATTCATTAAACTTTCATATGTTGAATAAAAACAATCAACGAATTTAATATATACAGTGGGGAGCATAAATGAGTACATGTTTTTACTTCGTGCACTTATTACTGCATAAGAATAGAAATAACAAAGCAAATTTAAAAAAAATTTTGACCTTTATTTCATGTTCAATTCTTAACAAAACGGTATATAACACTAAGCGAAAAATAAAAAATTCTAAGAAAAAAAAAACAAAGAAAACAAAAACAACTCCAATGTACTCAATTTTGCACCCTTGCATTGTTCGAATGTTTCCAGCAAAAATATCAAAATTTACAGTAAGAATTGCATTTTTTTTTGTTTGTTTATGATTTGTTTTAAATATTTGAGTTTGAGGTGTGTTTTGTTGCGTGTGGTAAGAATTTTTTCAAGAAGATTTAATTAATAAAATAAATAAATAGTATAATAATTTCTTAGCCCTTTAAAAAAATGAAGAAACTATCGCTAGATATTGAAGATCGCATTGTGGCCTTGTCAATGAGTGGCTTCTCGACGCGGCAGATAGCTAAGCAGCTTAAAATAAGCCAATCAGTGGTCACAAGAGTCCAGAAAAGGCGAGGAACTGTAACTAAACCACAAGTCAGAGGCCGTAAACAAATGTTAACGAAAGCGGACACACGTCTTATGATAACGGAGATGAAAAGGGACAAGTTTTTAACACCAAAAAATGCTTCTATAGCAATAAACAAACCCGTTAGTCGATGGACTGCAAGCAGAGCCCTCCACGACATTGGCTACATATCAGCGGGAAAAAAGCAAAAGCCTGCATTATCGGCAAAAAATGTTAAGCTACGATTGAAGTTCGCCAAAGAACACAGAAATTGGACAGCAGATGACTGGAAAGTGTGGTCCGATGAATCAAAATTTAATCGGTTTCAGTCTGATGGAAAGCAATACTGCTGGCGCCGCCCTGGGGAGACCATTCAAAGGCAAAACGTGTAGAAAATGTCTTACGGCTATGGACGAAATACTAAAAATAAGCTCTATCCTTAAAGTATTTGAAAGGTGCAAAATTGAGTACATTGGAGTTGTTTTGGTTTTATTTGTTTTTTTTCTTAGAATTTTTTATTTTTCGCTTAGTGTTATATACCGTTTTGTTAAGAATTGAACTTGAAATAGAGGTCAACAATTTTTTTTAAATTTGCTTTGTTATTTCTATTCTTATGCAGTAATAAGTGCACGAAGTACAAACATGTACTCATTTATGCTCCCCATTGTATATGTAAAAAACCAATTCAAACTATTTACTACAAATATTTTACACCCAAACATTACTAATTTAGTAATATTCATGCAATAATAAAATAATATATACATTTTGACTGACTTTATTAACCAAAATGGAAAAAATATAACAACTCAAGTATTTTTATTTTAAGACACATAAAAAAATTAGAACTATTTCTTATAAACACAAAAAATATTCGCATTTAATTGCAACAACTTCATTATTTATTATATACCTATCTATTTTTTTTATAAACATTTCAATTAAAATATCTATTAAACTTGAAATATGTTAACTCAATACTTGACAGCACTTCCCCAACAGATCCGCTATAATCAGCTGTTTTTTGTTGCCATTTTGAATCCTTGCAAAACTGCCCACGCTAATGAAATATTTTTGACACATCAACCCCATATACTTTATTTGGCTGGCTCACACGTATTCACAGATAGAACATTTGAAAGAGGATTTTTTCTCCATGTTTAAAAATTTCATCTGTGCTGCAGAGTTACCTATCTGCTTAATTCCTCATCTGTGTCTCGAACCTTCGCTGTTTATCTTTATAAGCGTCCCAATCTGTTTGGGGCTTTAGCAGCACTGAAGGAGGTTCTTGATTTTTTCCTCGTTTCAAAGAGACTTGGTCCACCGGGGTTGAGACTTCCTATATTTAATTGTCCGTAAAGGACATAAAATATCGTTCGCATTCTTCAAAGTCCTACTGAGGACTTCTGGGGTAGCGTCGATTTCATCTGATGTATTCAACGTTTGCAATGTTCTATCCTTCTCTCCTTCATCTATAGTGATAGGCAAACGCTCTCATCAATAATGAATTCTATAATTTGAAAAGGGTGCCTCTAAGGAAACCTTCCATTCTACAGTAAGTGTTTGTGAGTTACTTTAAAGTGTTACATCTAGAACCTCGCACCTGTTACACGTGATAAATGTTGGTTCATTACCTATATTAGCTATAAGTAACCTATGCTCTAAGATAAATTCAAAAAGAAACTCTCGCCTGACATTTGTGTCGGTGCTTCCCATTGAGCATGATGGGGTTTGGAGTCGCATACTAAGATGAAGTACCTTTTATACGGACGGTGAACTGGTTGGAGAATCAAACGGCATATGTTTATTTTGCTGGGAGTATCACAGTACACTTCCAACGCTTCCCAATTTGACCCCGGTTGCAACAATATATGTACATATACACTGGCCCATTTGTTCTATAAACAGTCGGACCCATCGAGTTCATCCCGTTTATCTGACCCTGTTGTCGCAAGAGTAAGGTTGGCGCTATCCGCCTTGAAGATTAATTTGTACAATCTTAATGACGGCCAGTCGCCTCCTCCGTTTTGACACTCAAGTTGCAGCCACAAGTCTCAATTTGACTACGCGGACCTTAAATTTACGTTTGCGGAGCAGGGCAGTCGGCATTCCTCCCCTACAATAGTCAAACTTTTCTTCGCTACTAGTCCCGTTTGC